>JACBWV010000364.1:5251936-5437117 GCA_013435795.1 Chlamydomonas sp. ICE-L
CAAAAATTATTAGCAGGACTTCCCTCAATTCAATAGCACCAAATTCATACTGCACTACTGGTCCAATGGCTATGGTCATGCAATCACTATCAAATACTACAACAATAAATGGTACAACCTTGACTCTGAACTCTCTGGACCCACCATCCTAACCCCCCAAGACTGGCACCAGCTCCAGGGGTGCATCTACACTCTTAGCCAGGCTACACCCTCCTTCCATGGCTATCCATTTCAACCTGATCTCTATTTTGATCCAACCAATCCCCACCCTAATACCAATGATACCATCCTAGACGACTCTCAACAGATCAACACCTACACCAATCTACCACCTTCACCACCAGATCAAACAATCCCTACCACTCAAAATAACACTGAAACACCCACAGACGAAGATGATGTTATCTATCTAGTATCTGAGGATGAATCCCACACAAAACATAAGAAACCCTACACCTCTACCAAAAAACCTAAAAATCCAAGAAAACCACCACCACTAAAAAACGGTCACGAAGTGACCTTCCCTCCCCAATACAGGCAGCAAGGCTCCCCACCCCCAGCAGGCCTACCATCCCTGAATACAACAAGCTCAGACAGACCTGGATCCCTGGAGCTCCCCCCCCAGCCAAGAAGCAGCAGTCCATCAGCACTACCAAGCCCACCTCACCGGAGAAACGTAGTAAGCCTAAATATTCTGAACAAACCTCAGACCACCCTGTCCATCAGCAGGAGCACATTCTTAATGACACCAACATCACCACTATCAACTGCAGGGGAATTGGATCCTCCTGGGAAGTCATCTATGATCACATTAGATCCAGGGATAATGATATAATAATTCTCACTGAAACCAAACTACTCTCACACAGAAAATCCATTCTAAACATGATTAAATCAGACATGCATGATTATCACTTCCACCACAACAGCAAAAATACTCTCCAAGCTACCAGCCCTGACAAAATAGTCACCCCCTCAGCAGGGGTCATTACACTAATCAGGAAAACAGTCACTGCTCACCCAGTCAATCATGAAACTCCAGTCGAACTCTCTGGACACATTACCCACCAAACCATAAACAACATAACCCATGTCCTGGGCGTCTACATGCCCTGTAACAATGCCCTCAAAAGAGAGCACATCTACTCCTACATCCACCACATTACTGAGAAAAATCCTACCCACCACTACATCCTAGCAGGGGACTGGAATGCCACATGCCACACCACTGACAGAAGCAGTCTAACCAAATATCCAGATGACATTTCTCACCAGCAACACATTTCTCAACTCTGTATCACTCCACAACCACAACCCAGACCTCACACATATTTTTCTTGCAGCAACAACACCCCCTACAGCAGTCGTATTGATGATATCCTGCTCATCAACCCACCTCCGGGCACCCACACCACTGAAAGCACCCACCAAATGGGGGACACCCTAGACCACCATGCACTTGAGCAACGCCTCACCTCCACTCTCCTTCCCCCTCCTGCCATACCTCCAACCAACACCTACACCTCCCCTCAGCTCCTCCTCCCTCTTAAACAATCAGACAAAGAGAAAACTAGGCAAGCCATCACTACTCAATACCTCCACCAATTTCTGAGCTCCCACACTAACATAGAATCCGCCTGGCAAACTGCTCAGGACCTTCTTGGGGAAGACAGGACTGCCTCTCACATTCAATCCATCCGGCAGGAACTGATGACTGCACTTCCAGAAGACCTCAACAGTATGGCCGACCACCTTATGACCACCCTGCATCAAGCCCTCAGTATCATGATAGAGACTTGCCCCACTAAACAAACCATTTCTGGCATCTTCCTTCCCAGAAAGACAGCTAAATCCTACCAACAACTTAACCAACACGTGAAACACATTAAAACTCTCCGCACCCAATCCTACTCCATGGACCAATCTGGATATGATAACCTGCGCTCTTCCCCATCCTTTCCCCCAGACTGCCCTCTACAAACTAAAACGCAAGTCCAACTTCTCCTCCTCCACAACCCCCTTCTTACCCAATACCGTCAATCACTCACTGATGACATACAACACACTATCCAGGAGCTACGCACTATCCAAGCCCTGCAAAAGGAGGAAAGAAGCACCAAGGCCATCAAGAAGTTTCGCCATCGCCTTAATACACAGGCGCGGGTTATGCATAGACACATCTTCAAACCAGACGGCCAACCCCACTCTCCCACTGTCCTTCTTAACCAGCAAACTGGAACCCTACATACTAAAACTAACGATCTCCTTGACCTTTTGACCAAACACATGGGCAAACTCATGTCCCCCCCTGTGCCCCCACCCAATGGCAACTACGCTGCCTACTCCACCCCTCCCCCCTGGGAAACACACACTGACAAATTTCAACTCGAAACCCCCGCCACCTCTATTCAGCATACTGCCTCACCCTACACCTACCTCTCATCTCCAACTGCCTACACCGACTGCATCAGAAAACTGGCCACAAATAAAGCCACAGGACCAGATGGGATACCCAATGAATTACTGATGTGTCTCCCCACCGAAATGCACACTGTCATTCACAAACTTATGCAAATCTCCTGGATCCTGGGAGAAACCCCAGACTGCTGGAAAACTTCTCACACAGTTATGCTTTACAAAAAATCTGACCCATACCTTCCCCAGAACTATAGACCCATAGGACTTAACAATTCTGTGGCTAAACTCTGGACCTCTCTCATCACCAACACAATTTCCACCTACTCAGAAACCAATCATATTCTCAGCACCTGCCAAGAGGGATTCAGAAAAGACAAGAGCACCTATAGGCAGCTCCTCAACCTCCTTCACAACATAGAGGATGCCTCCCTCTTCCAACAAGACTTGTACGCAGCTTACTTTGACTTTAGCTCTGCCTTCAACATGATAGATCACCAAAAACTTCTTTGCATTATGCACAACCTTGGATTCACCCACGACACCATAGACACAGTCAAAGGGATCTACACCAACTCCAACACTCACATCCTCCTTAACAACACACCTGGTCAACCCATCCCCATCACCAGGGGATCCATCCAAGGGGACACACTCTCCCCTCTCCTCTTCATCATCTTTATTGAACCCCTCCACCGATGGCTATGCTCAGGAGGCAGGGGATACCGCGCTGCCTCCCTTCCACCGCGGAGGCTGACGAGCACCTCACCAGCAGCCTGGGGTATGCGGATGACACCGCAGTCCTCACTGGAACGGTCGAGGACCTCCGCATCCAATGTGGTAAAGTCCAACTGTTCAGCACCTGGTCTGGCATCCCTCTCAATGCTACCAAATGTGTGGTCAGTGGCATCCTTCACAAGACACACCCCTCAAACCCCACCCACAATGATATCCTCAAACAAAGACTCCAGGACAAAATAACCCTTGGAGACACATATGCCACTTATCAACCACCAGATATAGCCTACAAATACTTAGGAGTCCACATCTCTCTCACCCTCAACTGGAAAACCCAACTGCATGCCACCCTTGACATTATTCACACCAAGGGCCTACATATACTCAACAAAGCTAAAAGCAGGGCAACCCCTGAACAATGCATACGTATAATCACACAATGCATCAGAGCAGCCATCAAATACCCTATGATCGTAGCCCCCTTCTCTCTCACAGACATCCACATTATAGATAAAGCAGTACTTAAGACAGTCAAACTGTGCAGCAGCCTTCCCATGTCCTTCCCCACTAGGGCACTACACCTGCCCAAAACAGAGGCAGGCCTAGGGATCCCCTCTCTCCTCACTGAATATACACAAATTACTGCCTCTGCCCTCACCCACGCCATGAATGACACTGGACGCCTGGGCATACTAACCAAATCTCTCCTCACTAAAACCTTCAAAACTTTCCACACTCTCACTCCAACCTCTCTCTCTCCCAAACTCCTCCAATATTCATCTCTTGCCCGGCAACTTCAACTCCTAGACCATTCAAACATCCAAATCACCTGGAATGACACAGAACTCCTGGATAAGCTCAACATCCAATCAGTACTCCCTCAACCTGCTCACATCCCTGTCTCCCTTGTGACTCCCTTCCACGATCTAGGGATCTATACATACCACGACCTGGTTACTCCAGCAGGCACTCACCTTATCACTACCACGGATCTCCCTCTTATCACACAGGGCAAAGTAACAAAGCACCATCGGCGCTCCCTCAACCTCCTTACAGCACACCTCACTGGCAACAGCCCCGACCTGCTCCCCTCCCTCAGCCATGCCAACCCTCTTCCATTACCGCAGCGACGACTTACCTCGTCATACACCATCCCACCCAAACCGTCAGCCTATGCGCAGAACATGTTTGTCGCCCGCCCGGCCTCCACCCCAACTCAGCGCTACCCCACCAGCCGAGCGCAACCTCCTGTCAAGGAAGCGGACTACACAGCAGACCCTCTCCGTGACATCAGCGGGGAACAATGGTGGGCGTGGACCACCTGCAACTCCACAGCCGAATGGAACGCCAACGTCGACCATTACGGTAAAGCATGGGGCAACAACGAAGCAGCGACAACCTGGGCATCCCGCCTTCACCTCTGCAAGGCCATCCTCCGCGGCCCAGCCAAGCCCTTCTTTAAGCACTACAACATTACTAAGGCCTCCAACCCTGATCTTCTCAAGGCAGCAATGCTCCACCCTACCCCTGGATCCCCTTCCCCCCCTACCCGTCTCCTTCACCTCACCTATGGTAACCAGTACACACCCCTCAGCATCACCAGCTGGCGCAGCAAACGGACCATGGACACTAGGGACACCAGCATCACCACCACTGCCCACCTCCAATGGGCCCCCATCACCATGCACAACGACCATATCAGTCAATATACCCAAATTGGTTACACTATCCTTCACAGTAAACCAATTACTCCCACCACCTCTGAGGTCCACTGGAAACCACAACCATACCACACCACCCACCTCATCACCATGCTGGGCCAATCCACCTATGACACCCTTCTCCAGGCCTTCAAAGACACACCCACCACCACAACCCATCTTAACCCCAGAAGAGACTCCCACCTTACTAACTCCCAGCAACAGGGACAATGGGCCACTACACCTGGCTTCAATGCTGATAACCATGCCCTTGTCCACAAACTTCTTCACATAGACACTCATGACCGAAACCCTACCTGGGACATCCAACCACCACTCAAACACACAGCCCAAACTGGCATCCTCACTGGCTCAGAAGGCCAGCAAACCCACACGCATGCAGACACTACATTCCTCTACAACCCCGCCGGGAAATGTGTGGGCCATAGTACCAACACCCTTCTCACCTCCCTCCACACACACTATGAATACAATAAAACTACACGCCCTTCAACTTGGAACCAACTCACACAAGGAGGATTCTTACCTGACCTTGCAGCCCTATACACCAGACACAAGGACACCCCTGCCTCCACCTACACTCTTCCCTCAGCCCTGCACCAAGCTAACCTACACCTCAACATCACCCATCACCGCACTGCTACTCCACTCAACCTAGATTCTGCCTATGCAGAATTTTCCTCCATAAACCCAGCTGACCAGCTCTTTGGAGCCAACGGGGATCTCTTCCACAGCATCTGGACAGGGGGATCACTGGTGGACATCCCTACCTCCGTCACCGATGCACACAAGGCACTCAGGTGGGCTCTAGCCAGTGCTGACCACGCAGAAGCACAACACATCCCAACATGCACTGTCTTACTCATCCCAGGCACCTATAATGCCCCCTACAAGAAACTTCTGCACCACCCCTGGATCCACCACGTGGACACCAGACCTTTCTCTGAAATCTACAGCACCTCTGAAACCTGGCTAGGGGGCAAACATCACAACCCTACCTCCTCCCACAAGCTCCACATTCTCATCATCAGCAACCCAAGCAGCCAACCTGAATACCTAAAACCGTCTCCAAGGGTTCACAGACATCTGGTCACAGCACATGCTCAGCATCTCACCCTTCTGGGAACCACATAACCTCCCTACACATCCTACCCTTACCTCCTCAGACACACAAATCACCTACCCCAGGACTCTTAAATCCCTCACTACTCTGCCCTGGCAGCCTACCACCCACCACTGCCCCCCTCTGCTTCCCACAGTCATCTACCCCTGCCACTACTCAGCCATACCTACCCTAGGTCTGCAGGTCTATACTGATGGCAGCCTAATCAAGGGAGCCCCTGGCACCCCCAGCAAAATAGGTGCAGGGGTCTACATACCTGTGGCTGGTATGAGCTATTCCATTAACCCAGGAGGCCAAGGCGCCACCAGAACTAACAACCGGGCTGAATTAGTGGCCATCCACCAAGCCATAGCACACATTGATTATACCACTGACCTCACCTTGCACACTGACAGCCTCTGCTCACTCCAACTCATTAACAAAATGATTCAAGATCCTACTACCTCTACACGTTCTCTCCACTCTGTACTCCTGCATTCTATCCGCACTCACCTTGTCCAACGCATTCTGGCAGGATCACACACTACCCTCTGCAAAGTACGCTCTCACACTGGCATATTGGGCAATGATAGAGCAGATGCACTAGCACGCAATGCAGCCACCAACCCAGCATCTGTACGATACACCGACACCACTGGAGAACAACCCCGCCACAACACCTATTGGCCCACTGTCCAACCCCCCTGCACACCTCTTGGCACAACTCCCCCACGAGCCCTAGCACCTAACCTCACCAACGGGATCAGCCTTAACCTTCCCACTAGCTGCCACCTCGGACAGCATCCCCTCAAAGGCATATATGCCACCACCTGGGCTGATAACACCCCCTTGCATCTACCCCACTCTAGCAATAAATTCTGGACATCCTCCCACATCACCCACAAAACTAAGTTCTGCATCCTCAAGGCCAGATGGGGCCGACTGTGGAACAAGAAGCTCGCCTATCGCTGGAAGATGCCCTATGCTAACAACCCCAACCCTGCCACCTCCCCCACATGCCCTATTTGTACCACCCACGAGGACGGAGCTGGTCACATTCTTGCTGGCTGCACACACGCCACCTTCAAGGGCATGTACATCAAGCGTCATGACGCAGCTGTCCACTTACTGCACAAGGCCATCAGCAAAGGCGCCCTTGGATCCCGCCGCGTTATCATGGACGCAGGCAGGCTGGAGGACCTCCCCCGCGGAGTCCTTGGCAAAACACTGCCTGACTGGTTACGCCCTCCCTCCATCCCAGCAGAGATCTGGCCCAAACTGAGGCCAGATCTCGCCATCCTGCCCGAGGTGGACTCACCCACCATTGCTGCTGACAAGGAAATCTGGATTCTAGAGCTGATACTGCTCTGACACCGACCATGCCACTAAGGCAGAGGATAAACATGCCCAACACACCCAGTTGGTGGCCGGCCTTAGACTAGCTGGCTACCTTGTTCACTACCTAGTTGTTACCATTGGCACCACTGGCACCATCCCCAGAACCTTTGTGACCTCCATGACCACCCTTGGTCTTACCAATTTAGAAACTCTCACACTAGCAGACCAGCTGCACCACCACTCTGTTGACAGCTTTCAGACTATTTTACAATGTCGTAGATTCATGGAACACCACCCCGCCGGAGATTAACATTTTTTGGTCCAGCTAGTGCCACCCACGTGACCGACTGAAATGACTCTCAGTCCGCCACGGGTGGGATCACAACTAGTACTGGATCTTTTTTGTGTTTATCTATGGTGACTACAGCTAGCTTCTGCGTACGCTGTGGTGTCCTTAATTTCACGTCCTTAGAGTTTTCATATTTCTTGGATGTAACAATTTCAATTTCAATTTGTCTGATGAGTACCAGCAGTGGATTCAATGGTATTTGAGCCACGATCACATGCAACATGCCATTTCGTCATTGGCAGTCTATACTAAGTCATTTCATACTCTAATGCCACCTCAGAACACCAACAACATCGACAACTACAACTACAACAACAACAACAACAACAACAACAACAACAACAACAACAACAACAACAACAACAACAACAACAACAACAACAACAACAACAACAACAACAACAAACTATAATTCAAGTCAGTGTGCTTGCAACATGCAAAATGGGCAATGCATGGTGAATTGTGTATGCTTGCCAAGTGTGCCCGTCACATACGATACGCTTTTTCTTCATTTTAACTTGCCAATCAGATGTCATGTATTTTTTCTTTATGTTAACTATGTTTCTCGTGTGTGGTACGTTCGTTTCTCACTTGTGACCGTGAACTATACAACTATTGTTATAACTGTTTCTCTAGTCAGGTGTTGTACGGATGTTATGGTTATCATATTGGCCTTTTGTCCTACAGTTGTCACATTGGCCGTTTGTACTACTGTTGTCATATTGACCGTTTGTACTTTGATTGATAAGCTACTCACATGTTTTTTTGTTTTAAATATATGTGACCCTTTTCTGCCTGAAGTGTCATGCTGTCGAAGCAACATATTCTGTGTGTGGTGCTGCTTGTGCTGCAGGATCATGTGCAAAAGGTGCTGCACATATTTGTCATGTCACGTGTGCTATTCCCACCGGGGGGCTGGCACAGCAGCAGGGAGGTGCAGAGCTGGCTGTTGAGGCCTGTGGAACCAGTTGGTACTCTTCAAGTGCCCACTATGGCTGGAGTTGTACCACCCTGGCTTGTCAACCCCCATCACCCTCCGCCTGTAGGCAGGCTGTTCAAGGATTTGCTGGACGATGGTGGACCAGAGAAGGCTGGTTATCCTAGCAAAGAACCTGGGACAGACCATGAGAGCCCTGGACGGACCGAGTCGAAGACAGAGCCTTGGTACAGCCTTACGCATGCGCAGTCTAAACAAGTAAAGCAGATGCTGCAGGGGCCACTGGGTAAGTACACTATGCTTGGAATGAGATTCATCGATGGCACAGCAGACGGAGCATCAATGGCTTACATTTTTGATGCCCCTTACCGAGCAGCAGCGGCATCCCTGAATGCGAAGAGGGAAGAAAGAAAGGGGCGCGGTGACGGTGATTTCTGGGGTGACATGCCTCAGCTGAAGGACCTGATCAAGGAATTACAGTCGGAGCCACAACGCAGGGTGGCAAAACGTATGCTAGAGGCTCGGGAGCTATGGAGCGTGGGGGAGGAGCTTCTTGAATGTGGTAGGAGCATCACTGCTATCCGTACTCTGGCAAAAGCACTGCGCCTCAGCTGTCGGGATGGTGACCCTTTTTCTGGGCTCTGGAGTGTCAAAAAGTCTGAAAAAAAGGATGGCACAACAATTTATGAAGCTGCAGTAAATGCTGCAATGTCTTCCTGTCCTGCAGATGCCCTATTGGTTCTCACCTCTTACCAAATGCTGTATAATAAGGAGCTGGAACTGGCTGAGCAAGATTGCAATGAAGGCCTGAAGCACGCTCCTGATGATGCATGTGGCTTGCTTACATTGCGTGGTCATATTCATGCCAACCGCATGGAATGGGACCTTGCGCTTAAAGACTTTGATCGAGCAGTGAGCCTTGCCCCTAGTGAGAAAAATGAGCCTGGTAGAAGGATCTGATGACTTTCACATTCAGATACGAGATAAGAAAGAAGCGGAGAAGGAGGCAGCAGCAGCAGCTGAGCGGCAGATAGAGATGGACAATGCAACCAGTCAAATCAGCCCCTCCTCACTGAGCTGCTGGCCTCGGGTCATGTTCAAAGAGGCAGTCCGCGTTGTTGACCTAGGCGGGGAGGGGCACTTTGCACAGCTGTCAGATGCTGTGGAGTATGTTTGTTCGACACCTCCTCCCACTGAAAGCTCAGGGTGGACTCTGGTGCTGCAGCCTGGGGAGTACATGCAGTGCCAAATGCTGCTAGAAATGCGAGCTATGCCCGGAAGTCCAGCTGCCTGTAGCCAACCTTCCCTGCAAATACTGGGTGGAAGGACGACAGCAGCGGGAAATTCCTCTCGGCATGAGCATGGACAGGGACCTTACACCAGTATTCTAGAGCCTGAGGTAAGCAGCGCCATTATGTTGTTGATTTGATCGGTCTGGGATGTTATCTCAATACCAGTATGTATTTTGCAGTCCAGGGGTGGCCTAATAGAGACTTGACCAGTGACCTTGGACGGTCAAGATATGTTTTTCAGTCCACTTTCAATGCTACTTCAAACATCCAAGGGTTTGCTTGTCTTTCAAACTTATTTGGATATCCTAATGTGTGCATGCATGAACGGGGTCCTACAATTGACATTCCTAATGCAAGCATGCATGAACGGGGTCCTGCAATTGAGATTCCCAATGCAAGCATGCATGAACGGGGTCCTGCAATTGAGATTCCCAATGCAAGCATGCATGAACGGGGTCCTGCAATTGACATTCCTAATGCAACTACTAATGTGATCATGGCGGGTGCCGGGTTTTTTCCGATAACTTCATTTTACCCCAAAAAACCAGTAGGGGTCTTTCCGATAGTCCCTCCGCACGAATTATATCTCGGGGGGTGTCCGTTAGATTTTCCCGTGCAATACCGTGGTAGTACCGTGGGCGGCTTGTACCGTGGGCGGGTGCAGTACCGTGATTTGCCCCAACAATTCGCCTAAGATTCGGGAGGTTACACGAATGGATAAGAAAAATAATGATTAGCCTAAGGCTAATGGATGCGAAGCATCTATCGAAATAATGACTCACGTGGTTCGGCCTGTCGGGAGGCTACACAACAATCTGAGCGGAGTCTGCGACAGCGCGGCTGAGAGGAAGTCAAGAGGGAGTCGCGTCAGCCCCCGTCACGTGGTGATGACACACGCTTTGCGTATGAGACTGAAGGCGAATCGCGACATACTTCGTTACACTTTGTTACACTTTTCTACTCTGCGCAGGAGGCGACTGTCTACCGGTTACCGTTCCGCCCCCGCTACTCGCAGGAGGAGGAATGGAGGAAGTCAAGAGGAAGTCATGAGCGAAGCGAATGACTGTTGGTTAGCGGAACGCCGCTGTTACTCAGCAAACCGTTTGGGCTTTCGCACGGTTCTTTTGGCTTTTCGTTCGTCCTTCTTATCAATAGCAGTAACAATCTCGTCATAGGAATTAAATGCCTTTGACCTTTGCATCCTTCTGATTTGATTGTCTTCTTTTTCTGGCTCCAGTCTATCTTTCACGTTTGTAACAACGTTCAATTCGCTTGGTCTATACAGACGTTTGACTCCTCTCAGCTTGAATCTGTATGCTATGTGTTCTTCAATGGTGTAAATCTCTGTAGAAAACCTGGCTTTCTCCTTTTCAAAGGTCTTCTTCTGTAACATTACACGCACTCTGTCTCCTACTTTCAGGGTCACTTTGTCGTTCATCTTTTGATTTTTTTTGAATTGAGCTTCATATAGCTTTTGAGAATAATCGAGATCGTCATACACCTCGTTGGGCGAAGCATCTTTCAACCCAGAATGAGGGGAGTCGTTATACAGCTGGACAATTTCACCAAGTGCGTCTACCCATTTTTTAGTCTTGTTTTCTAGTGAGTATTTCTTTATCAGACCCTTCAGTGTCCTAGTAAATCTGTCAACGATTCCCAGCTTGTTCCCCATCGGAGTAATGTGGTCTTCTTTTGCAACGTCCGTATATACCTCTATATTTAGTTCTTTATTGAAAGATTCAAATATTGAAGATGCAAAAAAATTATCTCCTGATACACTGTTGATATCTTCGTCTACATCGCCTATAAATTCCTGATAGGCATCTAAGACGTCATTCATCTTGCCGCTTTTCAGCGGGTAGCAATAAGCTTTGCGAGGAATGATATCAATACACATAAGAATTTGATTGATGTTGTTATTTATCCTCTTGCTCGACAATGGCATAATTGCCACATCAATCTGGAATGATCTGGGTTTTGCAGTGATCTTGAATTTGAATTTAGTGTTTTGTGGTCTTTGGTAAATTTGTGTTAGCTCTCGTGGATTGAAGCAATCTTCAATATCTCGTTTGGTAATCCCGTCGTCTTTTAATCTAGTAAATAGCTTTGCCTTGGACAGCAATTTTAGATTTGGATTAGCTTTCAAAATGGATTCAAGATTCATTATATATATTATGAATGTTTATGGAGGGGGAGGATCAATCAGTCTTTTTTTGGTTCGCTCTGTTGCAGTTCAAACAACACAGATGGCAATTCGATTTGATATGATTCAGGGTGTTGTCCTCTCTGTCTACAGTACATTGGGTTTTTGAATGTTTTTCTACTCCCATGTACTGTTGGCATTTCCTGCAAATTCTATTATTTTCCTTTTTGTAACGCTCTATGCACCAATCAACAGTGATGTAATTTTTGCAAGGCATGAAGTTCTTGTCTCGTTTCCTGTCTTGTTTCTTGTAGCCGCAAATCTTCCCGTTGAAGAACTCTATCAAGTTCAATTCCTTCAAGTCAAAGTCCAAGAAATACACGTCAGATAGCCTGACAGACCTTGAGACAGCACAGTAGGCCCAGCGGATGTCTGTTATAATGCTCATGTCGCAAATGACAAATTTCTCATCAATACAAGCACCTTGTTCTGAATGGCAAGTGTTAGCGTGTGATAGTTTGAAATGTTCGACAATCATGTCATGGGGGATATCGACTCTAAGTTCTTCGTCTTGAACATCTTGCAGCGTGAAATGTTTATTGGTTTGTCCAACAATAATGTATCTGTAGTTGGGACGCATTTTTATCTTCTTGCTCTTGGTTTTAGGAGAATCCTTGGAAGCGCTTTGCGCATGATCCTTTGCCACTCTGTTTATTGTTGTTTTGCAGATCAATTCCTGTGTGTAATGATATTTGATTCCATTGTCCAGTGTCTTGAGTTTATCAGCTTTCTCTATCTTTTTCTTGTCAATCAGACTGTCTAGATATTTGTTGACACTATTCGAACTAGTATCTCGATGTGTGATCGCTTTATTAATACCCAGTTCTTTGAGGTCTTCCAAAGATTTCAATATCTTTTTTGGAAAATGCTTCAAGATTGTTTTATAAACACCCAAATCAGAATGAAATAGGTCATTGAAGAATTCAATCAATTTCAATTTATCTTCATCTGTTTCCAATCGATGATTATCTGTTAACGTCATTGTCCAATTGAACATTTTTGTGATATATGTCGTTTTAATATCAGTGCTTACGTCATCACCTATGGATTCCAGTTGGTGAGAGTCGCCGTTAGCCAATATGAATATATCATCATTATTCTGCTTAAACTTGTATACGTCAACCAGATTTCTTCTTGTGAGCAACATTATTTCCTCAAAGATAACGCATTCAATTCCTTCCATTGAATTACAAACTAGTGTTTTATTCCCATCATGATCAAATCCCATGAGGCTGTGAAATGTACATGCGTTGATACCAGTGTTCTTCTTGAGAGCTTCTCTAACTTGTGAATTCCAGGGAGCCACTACCAATATCTGGTGTGGTTTAAACCTTTTTAATGCATCTACAATTGTAGTGTAAGACTTGCCACAACCAGCTAGACCGTTAACAAATGTCTTATTTTTTACCTTTTTTGTACTTGGTGGTTCTACATATGGTTTTAGTATATATTCGTCTAGATTGGTTTGAATATATTGTTTGATTTTCTTGGGATGTGTAGCATCCTCCCCTAAGACTGGTCATGGGATCTCCACGCACTCTGGGCGATGTTCAATATGATGATTTGGTGGCATTGATTTGTTCTCCCATTTCAATTGACCCAGTTCGTTTCCAATAAGGTGCTCAATGCAACTGAAATCGTTTCCTTCTTTCAAAGCATATATAGCATCTGTTTTGACGGCCTTAACCTCGATGTTTTTTTATTTAGACAATGTTTCTATCAATTGGTTTAGTTGGAATCTTGCTCTGTTGACAATAGCTATTCTCATTGTTAAAAACCCGCTTGTTAGTTCTGTTTTTTTTGTTGTATTTACGATATATAAATTTTCCATTAATTTGATTACGAAAGATGAATTACCTTCTCTTCGCGAGTAAATGCAAGCGTCATCATATTTTGTAAATACAGCCGAGTGTCTTACAGTGTTGTATTTCTTTCCCAATAATCCAGAAATTTTATTTGGGATTCCCTTTCTAAGTTTTAGTGGGATATCTTCATATTTTTCATCAAAACACGAGGACACTACATCTCCCAGCTCTTCACACTTAACCCATAGAACTTCTAAATATGATAATACGCTATATTCGACGTTCACTGATTTTAGTTGTAACACTTCGAAACCGTATAGTAACATACGTTCTTTGTTGTATATATTGTGTTTTTTAGTTATTTTCACAACATACAAGAACTTACTGTTGATAGGTCTGTTTTCATTGGCTTGGAATGTATCCCACGGGTGAACAATTGGAAAACCCATTGTTGTCAAAATATGTATCAAACATGAAGCATAGTGTTTGTTAAAATCTAATCCTATATATTCATCAACAGTGCGAAGAGATAGATCTTCATCGACAAGTTTACCATTAGGGACAGACTCTGAATACCAGTTAAATACCTTTGCAACTAGAGGGTGGTACGTGGAAATGGTCTTTTTGTTGAGGATAGATTTCGTGACAGATGATTCTAGTGTTTGAAACCTTTTATAACTATCTATGTTCTCTAAATCACAATCGATACATCCATCTATCTGAACAGCGGATTGGATAGAAATATTAACCGATTCTAAGTGATTCAAATATATTCCAGTAATTGTTGACCCCCCTCGTGTGCTAAATGCTGGGATTACTCCTTCAATATTCACGAAATGTTCTAGAATAAATGCCAGATTGCCATTATAAATTATTTTAATGTTTTTATTTTCAGCAAGGATTTGTTCCTTGATGATTGGAAATATCTCTTCTGGATTGCTTGCTATTGCAATAGGGTGTGTCTGTTTTTCTTTCTCACTGGGCAACTTGAATTCAGATGATGGAGCTACCAATACGGGTTTATGAGACGACTTATTGAATGACTTTTTTTTGTCAATGAGAGAGATATGTCCGTTCCAGTAGATCACTTTAGTTATGGTTTTAATAATAGAATGTAATTTTTCTGGTGTACATCCTGTCAGATATTGATTCTCATTGTCGTATACCATGCATCCAAAATTGTGGGTTTCAAACCATTTGAGAAATTGTTCGATCGTGACTACGTCTTCATCGGTGTGTTGTGTATAGTCTTTGTTGAAAAAATCTCTGTACAATGACTCGTAGGTCATTGGTGGTCTGGGGATACAAAGGTTTGTGTAATATTTGTCATATGATTCCTTTAAAGATTGTAGAATAACCTGAAATGCACATGTGTGTGGAGGGAGATCAAATAGACCAGGTTGTGTAATTGAATCTCGTAGTGTGTCTTTCCCTTCAACGTTAATTTCCCGTGTCAAATATTTGTTGTCGCAACATACGTTTGCATTGTTTTGTATGATTCTGAATTTAAAGGGAATTATGGCGTCTTGGGCGCTTGATTCGTTTGAAATAATTTGAATACAATTTGTATTGTAAAGGATTTTTAGCATGTATGCTGCTGCATCTGGGTCATCCTCCTCGATTTTGTTAATAAAATTAGTATAACCAGGAAACATTTCGTAATCTGTTCCTTGTAGATTTGTGAGCAGTTCATAGTATCTTGATGTTTTAGGAATTATGAAGCCTTCAAGCCTTTCAATGTGCAACGTTTTGCCTGATGGAAAGTCTCTGACTGGATTCCAAGCTTTTGAAAATGACGTTATTTCATGGGCATACATATGGTTCATTATGCCGGCTTCTTGTTGTTTTTTTGAAGCTACATCAAAGCTATAACACATAATTCGTACAACAAGTTTCTCGTACTTACTCTCCTCTAACTCCCTCTCCCTTTTTTCCTTTTTCTGCAAATAGCGTTCCCTATCATACTGCGTCTTCTTTTGCCTACTAGCCTTCTTTTCCTTTGCTTCATGATGTTCCTTCTCGACTCCAACAGCATCATAGAAATCCTCTAGTGATTCGTAGCCCTCTGCTATCACATATTTTTTTGTAATCCTGCGTGGAGCTTCCCCTGTTACCATGTGCTTCTTGTAAAATTTTACCAAAGTTTGTTGTGATGCCATTATAATTCTGTAATATATTAATATGTGAACAATCTCTTAAGCGTTTTACTAAAAAAATACTCAAAAAAAATAATGTGCATTTCAATTTTTAAATGAAACACTATACTCCGACAGTTTCTGCCAATAATAACGCCTTTTTTTCTTCTTTTTTTTTTGCATGATATAGTCTTGCACGTTCATTTCGTTTTTCGATAAATTCAGGATCATTTTGGTACCTGTTCCTGGTATATGCTTGTTGCCTCTCACGATATGCCTCATCTGTTTGATACCGTTTTACAGTTGCAAGTCTGGCGAGATTATTTACATAAGCACGATATTCAGGGTCTTCTTTCATTTTCGTCTTGTGGATTTCACTAGAATAAGTGTGAACTTTGATGCAAGATTCGCTCATCTTATTATACTTGTAGTATATAATATGCTCAAGATTCTTAAGTATGATTCAATTTTATTTTTAATTCACTTACACAGACTCTGCCTTCAACATAGCCTTCTGTTCCTTCAATTTTGCATTATAAATCCGCGAACGTTCATTTCGTTGTGCACGGTATTCTGGGTCATTCTTATACCGTTCATTCTTCAATTGTTTCTTTAGGTCATCAACCTCGACTGATAAAGCCCTTATTGCACCAATTAGATGTGGTACAAGGGAGTTGTAATTGAGACCCAATCTCTCTTTTTCTGAGTCTAGGAATCTCACAGCTTCTGGACAAACGCCTATCACTTCTTGGGCATACAGCCCAATTTCCACTGCATTTTTAGCATCTCCCTTGAACGTGTATTTTGCCGGCTGCAAAGATTTGATCGCCTTCAATGACTCCTCAGGGTTGAGGTATTCAATCTGATTTTTATATGACTTGTCAGAAAGGTTAATGTATGATCCCGTCTGGTCAATCCTAGCTTTGGTCATGAATTCGAAGAGGGAATTGAATGATTCACTACCCCCATCTCTCAAGAAAGATATGCTCCCATTAATCTCCGACCCTGTGTCTGCAAAGTGAATCAAACCAGGCCCATTGGCTCCAGTCTGCGTTGGTAGTTCAAGACGACTCACCTTCACTCCGGGACCAATAGCAACAAAAGCGTTTTGTACATTCAATTGGTCTGCAAGATCATCGTAAGACCCTGGAAATAAGGGGGGCTTGTTTATAAGTGCGTTATAGTCTCCTGAAAAACTGTTGGTGATCTTTTTGGTGTCTCTGGGCTGAGCAAATATATACTGAGAGGTGTTGTACATTAATTTATAACATAATTTAAACCATGAGGTCCAGAAAAAATGTGGGGAAAACAAAACAAAAACAAAAACAAAAACAAATACAATCAAACAAAGAGGGAATACTACAAACCAAAGAGCAACAACAATTAATGTTAAATTACCTGCTGATAGGACACTCCCTCGAATGATGGGATTCAACCCTTATGCATATGTAATAGAGATCCCAAAACAACCCCATCAAAATATGATAGCTCAGGCTGTAAATGGGGTATCTGCTGTAGAACAGCTTGCTAGATCTGCGAGGGCTGCCATGACTCAACAAAACACTGCACCACAAAATGTGTTTCAAGGAACTAGGACGTATATAGACCACTTACCTAGACCACCTTCCTCTCGACCATCTCCGTCTAATGCCAATTATGCAGCACCTAAAAACGGTATGATTTGAGGCGGTCACTAGATAGATTTGACTTCAGGCACGCATCACCAGATTCAAGTGGCCAATCTAAGAGGGAGGTGCTTGCAATTGCAACCGAATACCAAGAACGTTCTAATGAGCCTGGATTACAAAGACTACTTGACAAACGGAGAACTAAAAATCATTATATAGATATCTATAATTATCTGAAAAATAAACTTCGATTATTATCAAAATATAGAGTATATAAGCTACATGTCTGCATACCCAAAAAACCTCCAGTACATTACAAAACGGATCTCTAACTATAGTCGAGCAACTAAACGGCTGTCCACCCTTAATAGTACTTCTGCAACCAACAATGGTGTGATTACAGTCGACATGCCCTCCAACACTTTGATAGATACTGATAGCCTGATAATGAGTTTCAAAGCAATCACAGATACTGGTGGCATGCCAAGGAACATTGAATCAATCATACAAAGGTGCGACTTGGAAGTGAATGGGCAAGTGATAGGAGGGTTCTCCAATTATAATCAGCTTTTTAATATTATTGCTGATACATCCTTTGGTGCAGATTGCCACAACAGACGTAAGATTGTCCAATCGGGAGGTGGTGGTTCAGCTATTCCCATTGGTATTCCAAAAGATTATTGCATTTGTAATTGGCTGACTCTCAATAGCTTTCAGCCCAGCATATTGGATACCAAACTCCTAGGGCATGTTCGCCTTAGGATACAGCTAGATGGATCCAATTGTCTAATTGGGGGAGGACAATTTATTCTATCAGGCATTTCATTCAGTGTTGATACTATCTCAATAGATGATGGGCTCTTTGATGCCGCACACAATGCCTTTCTGCAAAATGGAGGTGTGTATGAAATCATGTTCAAGAACTCTTTTTCATTTTCATCAGCTGCATCAAGTTATAGCCAGTCCACCAAATTTAGTGTGTCGTCCCAGTCGGTTAATCGAGCTTGGGGAATATTTTTAGACCAATCACCTACTGGAGCATTGGATGCAGTGACCAAAAACTGTAACACGTTCGTCAGGAAAGCGACTGGGATGGAAAGTGCTCAGTTCACTATCAATGGGACTTATTATCCAGATTTTAGGGCCAATGTTGGACAGTGTTTTTCGTTAACACAAAGTTCTTACAACCAATTGCAGGACACCCTAGGAGGGTCAAGTCCCCTTCGTGATTCATTTGCAAGCTGGCGTGATAAATTCTTTGTTCTCTCATGCAAGTTCTGCCACAATGATGATGAGTTCATGTCGGGCATTGACACAAGAGGGAACAGTTCGATTGGAGCATTCGAGTCTCAAGCCGTTAGTGGAGCAGCAGGCTCAGCCAACTTGACTGCAATGGTGTTTATTGAGTGTAGTAGCATGATCCGTGTGGGAGCGGGGAGGATGCTCGAATTAGTTCTATAAATACAAATAATTATAAATGTAACAATAATATAAATGAGTGCACTTCCTCAAAACATTACTAAAATCCATAGAATTGAGCCAATAGGAACAAAAACAGGTTTCCCCCAAACACAGACCGTGTTTGAAATGACTGATGGCATTTGGGATTTATCCAGTGCCAAGCTTTTGTTCACTTTTAATTCGAATGGTGTTGCACCCAGGGGAATAGATTGCTTAATCAGTTCATTATCAGTTTCGTTTGATGATGTTGAGGTCCAGTCCATCAACAATTATCATCATCTCACAAGACTAATGGCTGTTCATAACACCCCTGCGACTTCCTCCAATATGTTAGGTAATGCTCAGGCTGTGGATTTAATTTCCATGTCAGATGATGAGCCATATGTTATATACCGTTTCCATGGTATCTTAGGTACCAAGGACTGTGTAATCAAAGGCAGGGTTCGAATCTGTATTGTTTGGGCAGATGCTGCAGTATTGTTGAGAGACAATGATTCAACAAGCTATGAGATTTCCGATCTACACCTTATTGTTCGAAGTGAAATTCAAGACAATGTCACAGAACGTGTTGAATTTGACAACTTCTCATCCATGTTTCAACTCAATGAAAACGAAAACCAACAAACTAATATATACATTGCTTCCAGGGATATTGAGTATGCTATTGCAACGTTCATGACAGAAGATTTTCACTCCAAGACTTCAACCCAAGACTATAACGGGACAAGCTACTATTTTTCACAAGGCATTCCAAGTATTATAACAAATGATGCTCCAGTTTATGTTGGTATTAGTGTCAACAATATACCTGTTGCAGACCACCCAATAAACTATTTCAGGGCAAATGAATACTTGGACATGATTTTTGACAATGACAACAGATCAATGGAACACATGACTACATTTACAAAGGATGGTACCCTATTAATACGAAGTGCAAGTACTCTAGCAACTCGTCAGTGGGCCCTGGGTCTACCAATAGATGTAATGGATGAAGACATACCCTATAACATCACATTTCACAGCACTGGTAATATCAACACGAGGAACTATTCACTTTTATTCGTCAAGTAAAACTCTCTTTTGGAGATAGATACTGGTGAAAACGGCTCGAAATACTTTTTCACAAGGTAATATATAAAATGGATAAATATTTGCTACCTCTCTGTCTAGAAACATGGCCTAATAGAGCCATTCAATATGCCCAACCAGCTACAAACTATGTAGGTAGGAGAATGATCCGACAACCGTTACATGAGACTGAGTTGCTGTGGGGTCGTCCTTTACCCAACAAGCACAAAGCCATACACATCCTGAGGACATCTCCTGTGGTTCCAAAATTCCAGTGATCATTTGTAAATTCCAGTAATTTTTTCTATTATTTTCTAACTTGAAATTATATATGGAGGATATTGAACAACTCAGTAACAATTTGGAGGATGTGGAAGTGATTCAACCCAAAGCAAAGAGGGTCATGTCTCAGAAGCAGAAAGAGGTACTAGCAAGAGCACGGGAAAAGCTTGGGCCAAGAGAAAGAATTAGGAGAAATCAGTAGACAAGAGAAACAGCTCCAGAAACAGGAGAAACAAGTAAAGCAACAAGAAAAGGCTACTGAGATGAAACTTCGTAAGAAGGCAGTCAATAAGAAACTGAAGACAACTAATGTTGTTAGTGATGATGACTCTGACGAAGACGAACAGGTGATAACAGATGATTCCCAGCCAGAATCAGAAGAAGTTGAAGTGAAACAGATGTCAAGACAAATTAAAAAACGCTTGAACGTTACAAAAGTTCCAAAAATAAGCCAGGAGGAAACTGTTGAACTGTTTAGACAGAAAATAATGAATGATGGGAAACGACTGGCTTATCAATCACTCTTCCCTGGGTCACAATGCCCTTTTTAGTAAAATATTATGTCCTGTAAAAATAGATGAATATCACAGAAAACGCAGTCAGTAATTTTATTCATAAAAAACTCGTTTATAAGCCAAACACTTACCCACAGTGTCTAAACACGTCTTTGCCACGCAACTATTTTGTAGCCCTTTTCATTGGGAGCCGAGGGACTGGTAAAACATATTCTGTTTGCCAATTATTGAAACAATATGAGCTTGCGGGTTTTGATAAAAACCAAGCTATGAGAGTCATTGTTTTTAGCCCCACGCATGATGCAAATCCAGTATTCAATTGTCTGAAGATTGATCCTTCTGATATTGTAAATGATTACAGTGACTCCAAGCTTTTAGAAGTAATAGAAGACATCAAACAAGAAAAACAAAACACTGCAGAATACAAGAAAGATTTGCAAGTTTGGTCAAAGTTTTTCAATGGAAAAATAGATGCATTGACATTTGATGAGATAGATTTTCTTGAGAGAACTGCATACCAAAAGCCTACTTGTCGATACCCAAACGGTGCAATAAATTATTTTGTATTGGATGATCTGGTGGGTAGTAGTGCATTCAAAAGTGTGGGTAAATCAGCATTGACAAACTTGGTTTTGAAGAACAGGCATTTGGGTATTACATTACATTACATTACATTACATGTTAAAGTCTACTTGACACCGCGAGGGTGTATGAGACTCTGTGCTTTAAACAAAAAGAAAAAGCACCCACAAAGCAAAAAACCCCATTACATCAGGGGTGTGTCGAGGACAAACAAACCAAACTCCCAACCACCGTTTTGGTGGCGTAGGTATTAAACCCCTTAGAGCCGGACCCAGATCTCAACCACTTACAGTGGCGGAGGTAAGAAGCTAACAAATGAGAAGTCACAAGAAGAAGAAAAAAAGGGATGATAAATTACGGTTTGCCACTAAGCAGTCCAGGGCTTCCTGTCTTGCTCTTCTACAAGTAGAAAGATAGTCGGCTAGGTTGCTCCAAAAAGACTTAGTGCCATTTCCATTCATAAAGGTTCTGAATGTGGAATCGCAGAATTCCACATTCCATACGGTTAAGTTGGTATCCTCATGGACATGCCTATAAATATCTGTAAACAGCTTCTGGTAGCGGAGGCGAATATCATTATAAAAAGGGCACTCAAACATATGCATTTCATCCTCAGGTTTTTGGAACCACACATTTGACAGTGTCTCATTGAGCGAGGGATGTGTGCTCTATCCACCACCCTCATTCTTTCTGTGTTCAGCCAATGGGAACCCATTCTAAATGTGCTATAGAACGAATCTGATCCTGCTTATGTAAGGCGGATGTAAAGGGAATCAAGCCATTCTCATCATTTGCTGTTGGCCTGCGAACCATTTTTGGTATCGGAGGCGTTTCAAGCAACCCTTCTTCATCAGGGATTGTCTCTACTGCAAATGTGTAATGGCTAATCGTATTTGTCGTATTTTGTCGTATTGTTCTAATCTATGCGCGGGACCACCGTCAGCTCTCGAATTATAAGGCGATCGCGTTCAGCTCCAAATCTTAGGGGAAGCATGGACAGAAACACCAGCACAGATGGATGCTTCGCACCATGACGCCTGATAATCAAACAAGCCGCCCATGCGTACTACCACGGATTGCAAGGGAAAATCTAACGGACACCCCCCGAGATACTAATTAGTGCGGAGGGGCTATCGGAAAGACCCCTAAGGGGGGGGGGTTCGTGATAACTGCCGGTCTTTCGTCTTTGACTTTCCCTTGTTTACTCTTTTTCTTGCCTCTTTTTCCATCTTGTCTCCTTGTCTCTCGCTTTGTTTTTTCTGCTCCCTTCTCTTGTTGTTTTTTTTTTTTTGTTGTCCCCCTGTCTCATCATTCTAGCCTTTTTTACTCTAGCCTTGGTTTTGTCCTTTGCTCCCGGTCTGTTCTCTTCTCCTTTTTTCCTTTCTATTTATTCCTCGAGTCATTCTTTTCTCTCTCCCGCCGTAACGCTGTCCATCCCCCTATCTGCTTACCTATTGTTATTTGTTTAGCGTCCCTCCCCCCCCTCCCCACATTCTGTGCCTCTTTTCTTTTCCCCGTCGTGCGCAGTTTCTGTGATTGACTCCTCTGCTCCATGCTTGCAGCTATCTTCTTGTTTTTTTTAGCCACTGCCCGTTTTCCCTTCACCCCCCGTCCTTCCTTCACCTCCTCTATTTCTACCCTCGGTGTCTCACCTCCTTTTTGTCTTTTTTCGCTTTTTTTTTCATCTCTCCCTTTTTCTGCCTCTACCGGCGCTGTTCTGTATTTCTCCTTGACTTTTTTGTGTTTCTGCTCTCTATTCGTCCGCTAGTATTTTTTGTTGCTATCTCTTTATTGTCTCTCCGCTTTTCTCCCTACCCTTCCCGCCTTTTCGTTGCTCTGTTCTTTCGTGTTTTTTCCTATTCGTTCCATTCTTATTACTACCTGTGTCTCTTTCCCTTTTCTCCTTCCAATCTTCTCTTTTTTGTTTATTTCGGATCCCTTGTCCTCTTTTTTTTTTTTTCTCGGATTTTTCTTGTTTCCTCTTGGGTGTGGGGTTTCTCCTCCTTCCCCCTTCTACTTTTCCCCTCTTTCCACTCAACTTTCTGCGCCTTGCTCTTTATCTTGTTTGATTCTTCTTCTTTGCTTCCTCTCATTTTCTTCTTCTTTTCCTCTCGGTAAATGAAGTTATCGGAAAAAACCCGGCACCCGCCATGATCACATTAGTAGTAATGCAAGCATGCATGGACGGGGTCCTACAATCGAGATTCCAGAGCCTGAGGTAGGAAGCGTTTGTTTCACAATATGAATTGATTGATCAAGTCCAGGGACCTCCCTTTCATCTTTTGTACGTGTCCAGCCTATATGATCAAAGTCGCAATGCATGTTAAGTCAGTTTATAGCATAGGTGGACTTTGTACTTTGATACATTAGTGTTCTTTCGTGCGTATGTGGTGAGCAGTTGATCTCTTGCATGAGAAATATGTGTATGAAGCTGCAAACCAGATGTTGACAATAAGTAAATGCAGAAGTTGATTAGAACAATAAGCTTGAGAGATCGATACAGTTGGTTTGAACCAGATTTTGTCATTACATGCCGTTGCACAAGATTGATGCCTGATGATATTGATGGTCAATGCTCTATGCAAAACCAAATGACCAAACTGGCCGTGCCTTCTGCACACTGATTTACTAAACTATAGTGCCCTTAGCGTACTTGGGTTACGATTCTGTCCGGATTGGTGTACACGGAAAACTGAGGAAAACTTCCACAAGACAGATGGGGTATCTCCATGAGTGCCAATTCAAGGCACTTTTAAACGGATGAATTGCGCGTACGCCCTCCAATCCCAATAAGTATATATTACACCAGTGCTTCGGCTACGGCCGATATGACGGATTTTCACGATTATAAATGTTTCTGGGCGAATTTGGCCATCGGCATCTCCAATTTCAAGTCAATTTTTGCATGTTTCCTACCGACCGTCGCGTCGGCTTGCTTGATATGACATGTTTTTGACAATGCAGCCTTCAGACCTAGGCATCGTGCCCCACATGCAAGGGGGCATAGCTGGGCCAGATCACCAGGGTGGGAGGATGACACTTAACAAGCTGTCAGGTTCAGACTAGGATGAGGTGAAATTTCAAAATTGAAGCCAAGCCAATAAAGAACAGTAGGTCCCCATCCGGTCCCCATACAAACATACCAACATTGTTTGTCTGATTTTGGTAGAGCTATCGCAACATCTATCTTTACACCCAATCCATGCAGTAGTTTTCTTGTTATTTACAGATTCTGGCATGGACAGAGATGCTAGAAAGTTGTGTATTCCAGCCTGGGGGTATCCAGATGGGACAGCATGTATGTGCAACAATGCCACACGTATCCCCCCCCCCCCCCCCCCCCCCCCCCCCGCCCCCCCCCTCCCTTCTCCAGGTCACGCTTGTTTATGGCTCACCAGGACCAGGATCCCTAAAACGTCCCCACAGCATTCACCTTGCAAGCATACAAGGCATGTCTGTAGTGATGGAAGACCTGACCCTTGCAGTGCCAGATGTAACCGGAATGAGTGATGGACACTGCGTCTACCTCACCAATCAAGCACAGCTCGAGGCTCGTGGCTGCATCTTCTCCTCACCCAATGCACCGTGCATTGCAGCCGTGGGCGAGGCACACTGCCGTCTGATCAATTGCTGCTTTGGGGCTGACAAGGAGGACAAGGAGAGGAGTGCATCAGCAGGGGTCATTGTGGAAGGCTCTTCCAGCCTAGTGGCTGAGAGGTGCCGGTTCCTGCGCTGTCGGGAAGCTGCTGCTGAAGTGCGCAGCGCCGTTTCCAAGGCTCACTTGAAGGGATGTGAGTTTATTGAGTGCCAGAAGCAGGCTGTGAAGCTGTACAGTGGTGGCAAGAAGCTTGTTATGGAGGGCTGCTTGATTGATCACTGCGGCAACATGACTATGCACAACCTCTTGCTTGTTGCATGCGGCACAGCACAGCTTCGCAGGTGCTCTTTTTTGAACAACAAGAGCGATGCTGTGGTGGTGCAGTCCGACGATCATCAGAGCGCCCCAGAGCTAGATATGAGGGAGTGCATCCTACAAGGCAACATGTCTGGGGTGACATTTGAGTTTGGTGAAGGGGGCATAATCAACGGCGGCAGTGGGATTCTTGTTAACAACCAGATCACAGACCACGCAACCTTTGGCATCAGCATCCAAGATGTCGCGCCCCATCAGCAGGTGAAGCTTATTGGAAATATATTGCAGGACAACGGGCCTAACTTGTGTCAGGGGGAAATTGATATCTTTATGCTTCAGAATGTGCTGGATCAGGTGGTGGTGAAGAACAATCGTGGAACCATCCGCATTTTTCCGTTTTCAAGCTATGCTGAGTTCCTCCAGTCTGACAGGCACTAATGTCTAGGAAATGCTGTCCCTTCCGTCCAACGTTTGCAGTAGACCTGACATCA
Source organism: Chlamydomonas sp. ICE-L (assembly GCA_013435795.1). Lineage (NCBI taxonomy): Eukaryota > Viridiplantae > Chlorophyta > Chlorophyceae > Chlamydomonadales > Chlamydomonadaceae > Chlamydomonas > Chlamydomonas sp. ICE-L. The sequence goes on from JACBWV010000364.1 coordinate 5,277,915, forward strand.
CAGCTGCAAGATTATTGGTCAGGGAGAGGGATTGACATATGGCAGGAACTAATGGCAAGGAAATGCAGTCTCTGTCAGTCAAAGTTTGTAGTAGATAGACCTGGCATCACGGCTGCTAGAGTAATGGTCAAGGGAATGGATTGACATTTGATGTAGCATCCAGGTGTTCACCGTGGCAGTGCTGGAGGGTCCAAGATTGCTCACCCCAACATTGCGCTACAATAATGCATGACCAGAATCAGGTGAAATGTAGTTGTGAAAGGATTTCCTCCCCAGGAGGTGGGTCTCCTGACACAAACCAGCAACACCGAGGATTCAGTTGGAATGGCGTTGCCACTCCTACAAAAGAGCATGACTTCAACGTATGGTGCCGTGAATATTATTTTGAATATTTCTGAATATGATAGATATTAAATGATCAAATAAATCCCGATGCACATCTATCTGTATATGACCCCTTCTCTGGGATATGGACTGGCATCACGCCAGGAGATAAGGATCTTCCATCGCGGTATAGAGATGCAGTAAATGCTGCTATGTCTTCCTACCCTGCAGATGCTCTGTTGGTTCTCGGGTGGGGTCGAGCGAATCGTATGCAGCTGGAACTAGCCAAGCAGTCTTGCAATGAAGGCCTGAAGCACGCTCCTGATGATGCCTGCGGCCTGCTTTACTTGGGCGCTAACATTCTTGGCAATCTCTCGCAATGGGACCTTGCGCTTAGGGACTATGAGCGAGCAGGGAGCCTGAAACCTGATGAGCCTATCTTTTACTTCTGGAGGGCGGTATGCAAGAGGAACCTGACTGGGGACAAAGATAAGGATGGACAGAAGAGAAACGAGCGGGTGAGAGAACAGAATATAGCGGCCATAAAGGACTATGAGCACTTCCTGAGCCTGGCAGATGAGGGAGGGCGGAAGGTACCAGAGGCACACTATGACATCGGTGCACTTTCTGTCGAAATAGGTGATATCAAAAGCAGTACTACACAAATCAAGCTGAGAGAGAGCGTGAGGGCTGCTTGTGCTTCAGAGTCTTTGGTACTTCCAATGCTAAAATCAGGCACTGACTGTGACAGTAAACAAATGTTCAATGCATCTGATGACCCGCCCACGAGGGGTGTTGATATTATGGCTGTTATGATAGCCTTTCACAGGAACCAGATTGCTCGCAGTGTTAGCGTACACAGTCAGATACAAGCAAGGCAAGCAGCAAAGAAGGAGGCAGCAGCAGCAGCAGCTAAGCGGCTGAGACAGATGCACAATGCAACCAGCCAAATTGACCCTTCCTCCCTGAGCTGCTGGCCTCGGGTCATGTTCCAGGAGGCAGTGCGCATCGTTGATCTCGATGGGAAGGGTCACTTTGCACTGTTGTCAGAAGCTATGGAGTATGTTTGTTCAACACCACCTCCCACTGGAAGCTCAGGGTGGACTCTGGTGCTGCAGCCTGGGAAGTACATGCAGTGCCAAATGGTACTAGGAAATCCCACAGTGCCTGGAGCGCCTGCTGTCAGCAGCCAACATCGCCTGCAAATACTGGGTGGCAGGACAACAGCAACAGAAGCTTCCCCTCAGGATGAGCATGGACAGGAACCAAACACCGGGATTGTAAAGCCTGAGGTAAGTGGCACCATTTTTTTGATGAGTCGATTGGTGCTGCAAGGCAGTTTTGATAGGGGGACAGCTGAGTATTTTAGTTTCGATGCAATGTTGTAATGTTGTACGTTGTAGAGGTTCGTCAATATCGTCCTGGTTCCAAGATTTTCGCTCGATATATCATACAATATATTGTATTATTTGATATATGTGATCTATCATATTGTATTACACAGATGCATGCGTATCGTATTATTTGATGTATACAATCTATCATATTGTATTAAACAGATGCATACGTATCGTATTATTTGATATATTCATATATACAATCTATCATATTGTATTAAACATGTGCATATGTATCGTATTATTTGATATATAAGATATATCATATTGTATTAAACAGATGCACATGTAAACTATGTTGTCCTTGACAATCCTGGTGTAACATGCATGTATGTATTATGCAGTTCTTGGGTTGCCAAATAGGCTAAAGAGACCCGCCCAACCTTGAACAATAAATATATTTATATGGTGTGCTGCCTTCAAGATTTAATGTGCTTTTAATTTTTCAAGGCTGGGCTTGTCCCTGAAACATATTCCCATATACTTAGCACACACAAATAGGAACCTCTCTTCATTAGGTTAGGAGTATTCCTTCCCCATTTTTATTGTATTGACTGGTGCAGGGATCTATCTTCAATATGTTACACACATCCATACCATGTAATCAACATTGCAATAAATGCATGTTTAGTCCGTAAGTAGCGAAGGTGCACTTCTGCATAAGCTGGTCATATTGCATGCATATGTCATGAGTAGTTCCAATCGTACCTGATAAACATGTATCTGGAAGTTGCAAGCCAGATGTTGGTAACGAATAAATGCACATGGTGTTCAGAGCAATGCAGAAGCCTTATAACGCGATTAGTTTGACTCACAGATTGTTACTGGAGGCGGCTGTATCAATCTTGATGCAATATGATATTGTTCAACATTATAGTGTTTCTATCATTATAACCGGTATATAATAACATCAATTTTGCTATGTCATATATATGCGTTGAGCAGTTCCTCTCATGCCTGAGAAATCTGTATGTGGTTGTAAAGTACGGTTATTATTTGGCTGGTGCACAATCAGACCAACCAAATCATGTATCTATCATTCTTGATTGCTCCAGGTCCGGCAAGTCTCTTTAGTTCTTCAACCTGGCTATCCTACCCCTGGACTGTAACAGACAGACAGACAGGACAGACAGACAGACAGACAGGACAGACAGACAGACAGGCAGGACAGACAGACAGACAGACAGATAGGACAGACAGACAGGCAGGACAGACAGACAGACAGACAGACAGACAGGACAGACAGACATACAGATACATGCATCCATCTTAAATAGGTATATGCAACATTCGTACATACCCCAAATGACGCAGAGACCTAGGGAATGTCTCACCAACTGGATAGAGCACCTTGGGAGGCATTCTTTGCATTCAGCTTTTTCCGCTGTCAAATGAACATATTTCCACCGCTGTCAAATGAACATATTTTCCCCGCCGTCAAACGAGCGTCTCCGGAAACATGCGTTGCATTAGGTATTTGTTCCGCTGTCAAAACAACATATTTGTTCCGCAGTCAAATGAAAACATAAGCTGCTTGTCTGATAGGCTACACAATATACAGACATATAGACTGACTGATTGACTGACATACTGACATACCAGCACACACAGTCTGTCTGCTTTAAGCATCTACCTACCACGATATCCTTACTTCCAGTCCTTGTATTATTAGCTATCTTATTTGCAGATCATGGGGAGGCCAGAGAGGGTAAAAGATAGGCTACACAATATACAGACATATAGACTGACATACTGGCATACGGACACACAAACACACACACACACAATCTGTCTGCTTTAAACATCTACCTAACACGATATCCTTACTTCCAGTCCATGCACTTAGTATCTGTCTTATTTGCGGATCATGGGTTGGCCAAAGATGTTATTGAAAGAGTATTTTTCCAGTCATGGGGTACCAGTATCTGGACGACGACAAGAAACTGTAACAGACCCATAACTATTTGTTTACCTTCTCCAGGTCGAGCTTGTTTTTGGCCACCCTGGACCAGGATCCCTGAAACGTCCCTCCAGTAGCAATCATGTTGCAACTGTATATGGCATGTCTATAGTGATGGAGGACTTGGCTCTTGTGGTACCTGATTTACCCGGTATAAGTCTAGGATGGCACTGTATCTTCCTCACCGATCAAGCGCAGCTAGAGGCACGTGGCTGTGTCTTCTCCTCACCAAATGCTTATTGCATTGGAGCTGGGAGCGGGTCACACTGCCATCTGACTGATTGCTGCTTTGGACCTGACAAGGAGAGGAGAGCATCCGCCGGTGTCATCCTGGAAGGCAGTTCCAAGCTAGTGGCTGAGCGATGCTGGTTCCTGCGCTGCCGTGAAGCTGCTGCTCAAGTGTGCAGCGCCGGTTCCACAGCTCATTTTAAGGGATGCACATTTTACAAGTGCAAGACGCAGGCTGTGGTGTTGCACAGCGGTGGTAAGGAGCTTATTATGGAGGACTGCCTGATCGAACGCTGCGGCGACCAGCTGAGGGCCTTTCTATTGCTTGCTTATTGCGGCACAGCACAGCTTCAAAAGTGCTCGTTTCTAAACAACAAGAGCGGCGCTGTGTTGGTGCAGTGTGCCGTTGGACAGAGTGCCCCAGTGCTGGACATGAGGGAGTGCATCCTGGAGCGAAATATGTCTAGGGTGACATTTGGGTTTGGTGAAGGGGGCAGCAGCAGCGGTGGCAGTGGGATCCTTGCTAATAACCAGATCACAGACAACGCAGACTTTGGCCTCATCATTAATATGGTTGCGCCCAACCAGCAGGTACACCTCATTGACAACGTATTCCGAGGCAACGGGCCCAATGCTGGCCAGGGGGAAATGGATGTATCCTTGTATCAGAATGTACAAGATCAGGTGGTGGTGGAGAACAATTGTGGCTGCATTCACAGTTTGCCAGATTCGGCATCGTATGCTTCAAGGCACGGACTAGCGTGTAGAGCCTAGATCCGATTCTCAAAGTCTAGCCCCTTATCTAACTTGGGAAGCGCGTACAGATTTGTGGATGGATGTTGAATGAGTGTTTAATTTGTGATAATGTGCTAGGTTGCGCAAAGTCTGAGCGGCCTTGTGGAGCTCCTTTCGATTCTTGCGTCCATGTGTGGATGAACGTCTACTTCCTCGCGATGGTGGCGGTGGAGAATTTGGAGGGTATGCTTATGAGGCTTCAGCTAGTATGCATGAGGGTGCCTTGCATAGCTTTCCTTTTCGGCTACGAGCATCAGCTTCTAGGCAGCTCCGAGAGCCAGCCACTGGGCTAAGCCCAAAGATTTCAGCATTGCTGGAAAGACAATTATGACAGTTTCCAGCTGCAATACATGTACGTGGGTTTGGCTGGGTGGCAAGGGCAGGCAAGCCAGGGGAGCTGCCTAGAAGCTGCTGCTTCTGGCAGCTGAAAAGAAAAGCTATGGCGGTTTGTGGAGTGTGTGATGGATTATTCAGTCGCTCAGTGGACTGCAGCTCGGATCTGAACAATCGGAGAAGAGTTTCAATGGTGGTTGGGACAATCTCCTCCCAATGATCCGTGTTAGTTATCCACCAGGATATAGGACCCACGAGTCATCCAGCAGTACATATGATGACGCACGAGTCATCCCACAACAGAAAAGTTGGCTTCGCAACTTCGAGGGGTTGCGTAGGAGGGTATGATTTTTGGGGGGCTGTAGACTGTAGACTGTACTGGGCTGTGCTGAGGATATTAATGCATGGTTGGAGCTACGGTCGTGGAGAGCTACAATAGCATGGAATATACTACAACATCAGGCATGCACGCCTAGGCGCAGGCTACAGCTACGGCTGTGGGCTTTGCGTACTAAGCTGACTGTGGCTGGGGCTGCTGCCAAAGGTAGGCAGTTGTTGTTTGGAGTCATAAGAGTCATGATGATTACATTATAATCGCAGAATTAAATATCGCTCTACCACGAACTCGGGCCCCTTGTCAGTAAAACAATTGTCTAGGGTTCAGTTCATCAGTTTGTTTTCCATTTAGCCACTCCTCATGTACAAACTGGTAGTTCAAACAGCTGCAAGTAGACATGGGTGGATCTTGGGGCTTTGGCCTCCGGACCCTGGGCGGGTCCCAGGGGGGCCAAAGCAAAAAGATAACAGATGGAATTGATGACAACGGGGATTGTTAAACAAGACAGCAAACTTACAAGGAAATAATATAGGTACGCCCCCATTCTATGAATCCTGACAATAATTGCGACCACATTGCATTTTCTGCTATTGTAACTCAGCTGATAAATAAGTTCATTATATGCCTTATTACGAGGCGTGAGGTTGAGGGGGGCGGTCCGTTTGCTTGTACTGGGGCCAAACACCAATAAGGGGTGTGTGCATGGGGGTGGGGGGGCTGTCATCCACCTAAAGGAGGGTTTGGGGCCTGCTCCATGTGCCGTCTGCACGCGACAATAGACAAGAAGCAGACTGGCATGGGTTTGAAGTTTGGTGCAGGGCTTGAGAGTGGCTACTTTGGAGATACCTAGGCGGGTGAGGTTGGGAAGTGCATTGATGGGTATGGTCTCTGTGGTACCCAATGTAACAACTGAGTATACAGCTTTATATCTCTGATCTGTCAGAGCCTGCGGCAGGGTCTTGCGCCGATTCCCTTTTTCCACACATTTAAACTAGTGGTTGGTGTCAGAGCAGTAGCCAACTTCCACTAAGTGGATGGGGGGACATGCGGTGGGATTGGAGCTTGTGTGTTGATCCAGGGTCAACAGGAGGTGTGGTCTGAGTTTCTCCCAGGTGAATTGGGCCATGTTCAAGGGTTTCAACCACGAGAGCGGCCTATTCCCCAGTAATGATAACGCCTGGTGGGGCGTGGTGTTAAGGGAGCCCGTCGTACGCGGGTGGGGAGCGGTCTCCTACCTCAACTGGACAAGCTACCATCGCGGCCTCCAACGCCAAGAGCGACCGAAGGGGGAGTCGAACCCCCGACTCTTTATCCTCAAGCGATCTGGTCTACCACTAGACCATTGCATATCACTGAAAGGGGCTTATTCCCCAGTACCACACTGGGGAGGTCCAGCTTGCCAGCGTCCATAACTCAGCTGACTCCTGTCACACCACAACCAAGCGTGTAAATTCAACCACCCAAAATCTTGAAAACATGCAATTCATCAATAATTGAAATTCGCAATGTTCAAAAAATCGGATCAGGGTGTCGCTGGTTTGTGTCGGGAGACCCACCTCCTAGCTTGAAATTCCTTTCACAACTAAAAAATGAAAGAAAGGTTTGTGTATGTATATATGTATGTTACAGCCCTAGACGTAATGGACTTTCCCAATCTCAACTTGATTGATCTACACTATGAGGGGTTGGATTAAAAAGCACTTGTTGACCTGGTCCCTTACAAATCGCAAGATCACGACGGTGGAACAAAGATCAAGTACTATCTAGATAGTCTAACTTCCAGTTCATCTCATTTCTTAATGTGAGTTTTCAAAACATTCCACTCACAAATCTCACCAACACTCAAGTGCGGCAGCTAGCAAGAAAATAGCATGGTCTATGATCGCTAAATCAAATCAAATGGCACCAGCATACGTCCAATGGTCTTTAAATAAACCTTTATCCCAAACCAGTTATATCCAAAAACTCAGAAGTGGTATAAAAGACATGCACCTACTTCTAGTGATGCTTAGTGGTGCAATCTTGGGCTAGCTAATATTGGACCCTCCAGCTCTACCACGATGGATGCTACGTCATGTCAATCCACCCCCCTGACCAATAACATGATGTCAGGTCTAGTAAAAACTTTGTTTGGAAGAAACTGCATGTCCTTGCCTTGAATGTCTGCCATACCGGAGAAATACATCCAAGACATCCGAGCCTGAAAAAGACCGGATGCTACCACCACCTGATCTCGCACAGTCTAAAACATAAAAATATCCACCTACCCAGACCTAGCCCTGGCAAATATAAGGCCCGCTGCCCCGGAATTCATTACCAATGAGCTGTACCTGCTGGTTCGTTCTCCCAGATGTAATTTACTTCAAGAAACACCAACTCTTACTTTGGCCTAGCAGCAAGCAACAAACACGGATCATTGGGAGGCGATTGTCCTAACCACCATTGGAACTCTTCTCTTACTGTCTGGATCCGAGCTGCAGTCCACTCAGCGACCGAGTGATTCATCACACACTCCGCAAAGCACCATAGCTTTTATTTTCAGATAACAGAAGTAGCAGCAGCTTCTAGGCAGTTCCATTGGCTTGCTACCCAGCCAAACCTATATAAATGTATTGCAGCTGGAAACTGTCAGAATTGTCTTTCCAGCAATGCTGAAATCTCGGAGCTTAGCCCAGTGGCTGGCTCTGGGAGCTGCCTAGAAGCTGATGCTCGTAGCCGAAAAGGTAAGCTATGCAAAGCATTATATCTCATACATACTAGCTGAAGCCTCATAATCATACCCTCCAAAGTCTCCACCGCCACCATTGCGAGGAAGTAGACGCTCCTCCACAAATCAACGCAATAATCGAAAGGAGCTCCACAAGGCCTTTCAAACTCCGCGTAACCTCGCACATTATCATGAATTAAACACTCATTCAACATCCATCCACACATCAGTACGCGCTTTCCACGTTAGATAGGGGGCTAGACCTCGAGAATCAGATCTAGGCTTTATAGGCCAGTCCGTGCCTTAAATCATACGATGCCAAAGCTGGCAAAACGTGAATGCAGCCACAAGTGTTCTTCACCACCACCCCATCCTGTACATCCTGATACATGAATACATCCTTTTTTCCAGATTTGGGCCCGTTGCCTCAGAATACGTTGTCGATGAGGTGTACGTGCTGGTTAGGAGCAACCATATTAATGATGAGGCCAAAGTCTGCGTTGTCTGTGATATGGTTATTAGCAAGGGTCCCACAGCCACCGCTGCGGCTGCCCCCTTCACCAAACCCAAACGTCACCCCAGAGATATTGCGCTCCAGGATGCACTCCCTCATGTCCAGCACTGGGGCACTCTGTCCAACGGCACACTGCACCAACACAGCGCCGCTCTTGTTGTTTAGAAACGAGCACTTGTGAAGCTGTGCTGTGCCACAAAAAGCAACTAATAGGAAGTCTGTTGTCAAGTCGCCGCATCGTTCAATCAGGCAATCATCCATAACAAGCTCCTTACCACCGTTGTGCAACAGCACCGCCTGCGTCTTGCACTTGTAAAATGTGCATCCCTTAAAGTGAGCTGTGGAACCGGCGCTGCGCACTTGAACAGAAGCTTCGCGGCAGCGCACGAACCAGCATCGCTCAGCCACTAGCTTGGAACTGCCGTCCAGGATGACACCAGCCGATGCTCTCCTCTCCTTGTCAGGTCCAAAGCAGCAATCAGTCAGATAGCAGTGTGACCCGCTCCCAGCTCCAATGCAATACGCATTTGGTAAGGAGAAGACACAGCCACGTGCCTCTAACTGCGCTTGATCAATGAGGAAGATACAGTGCCATCCTTGGCTTGTGCCGGGTAAAACCGGTACCACAAGAGCCAAGTCCTCCATCACTACAGACATGCCAAATATGATTGCAACGTGACTGCTGTTGAAGGGATGTTTCAGGGATCCTGGTCCAGGGTGGCCATAAACAAGCTCGACATGGAGAAGGTAAACAAATAGTTATGGGTCTGTTGCATATTCTTGTTGTCGTCCAGATACTTGTACCCCATGACTGGAAAAATACTCTTTTACCCTCTCTGGCCTCCCCATGATCTGCAAATAAGATAGATACTAATACAAGGACTGGAAGTAAGGATATCGTGGTAGGTAGATGCTTAAAGCAGACAGACTGTGTGTGCCTGTATGTCAGTCAATCAGTCAGTCTATATGTCTGTATATTGTGTAGCCTATCAGACAAGCAGCTTATATTTTCATTTGACGGCAGAACAAATATGTTAATTTGACAGCGGAACAAATACCTAATGCAACGCATGTTTCTGGTTATGCTTATTTGACAGCGGGGAAAATATGTTCATTTGACAGCGGAAAAAAACGAAAGCAACGAATGCCTCCCGAGGTGCTCCATCTAGTTGGTGATACATGACCTAGGTTGCTGCATTATTTGGGGTACGTACTAATGTTGCATATACCTATATACCTGTATACGATATATGCATGTCTGTCTGTCTGTCTGTCTGTCTGTCTGTCTGTCTGTCTGTCTGTCTGTCTGTCTGTCTGTCTGTCTGTCTGTCTGTCTGTCTGTCTGTCTGTCTGTCTGTCTGTTATCAGCTATAATCACTTCTAAGAGTGGACAGAGATGTATGCAGCGGAGACAGACGCGCCAATCTATACACAGAGACGAGAATAGCTTTACAAGCACTGGAGACCCATCAAGGGGCACCAGTGGTGGAAGAGACCGTTGACTATAACCTAACTAGAACCTAAGTCAGGTATATCCACATAGAGATGCAACGGTAACCTAGCTGACAGGAAGCTGTCACCACTGAGTCACTCAAAGGATGACACAGTCTGCGGGAAGCTGTCAGTACGGGAAGCTGTCACAGTACTGTCAGGACCGATAGTTCTAAGGGAGTACAGAAGTAGTCACCAAGTCATAAAACGCGTGAGAGCAACGCAATTCATGCTGATACTCCACCTATGACACAGGTGACATACAATACTAGTACTCCACCTATGGCACTGGGGACATAGAACTATTTGTAACAGATTAAAAAAAAAAAAATCAAAGAACTCCGTAAAATCGAGAGAACCTCAAATGGAACCCAAGGGGTTATAGGAAGGAATGAAACAAGGCAAAAAACCAAAAATTTGCCAAGTGAGAAAAAGATGAAAACCGAATATCAAAGATGGGTAACAACGGTATAGAAAACCCGATCCGGGAATAGGAACCTAATGCCAATCAATGATAACGAGAGAAACTCTAAAATGAACCAAAAAAAATTCCAGAACACATGTAAGCAAAAGTCAAGAATACATGGAACCAAAAAAAAAAATTGGTCTAAGGAGAAGCAGTCATTCCAAACATGCGAATGAACCGCCAGAACACCGCAGGATCAAGGGGCTTGGTGAATGGGTCAGCACAGTTATCAACTGTGTTCACATAGGCAACAGCAAGGGAGCCATCCTCCACCAGCTCCTTGATGTAGTGATGAATAACATCAATGTGCTTGCTGCGAGGGAGAAGCTGCCAGTCTTTGGCCCAGCTCAGGGATCCTAAGTTATCACCCTGAATGGTAACCAAATCACAAGGGAGGCCTAGATCCACTCTCAATTTCTTCAACCATTGTACCTCCCTGGCAGCTTGGGACAGGGCCTGATACTCAGCCTCACTAGAGCTAATAGCAACGGTAGGCTGCCGCTTGCTCATCCAGTTTACTATGCACCCCCCAGCTAGCACAGCAAAGCCAGTCTGAGACCTCCTGTCAGACCCATCATCAGCAAAAGAGGAATCACTAAAGACAGTAAAAGAGAACTCAGGGCTGTGGGTGTAAGTGAGACCCAGGTGGGAATGTGTTCTCAAATACAACAGCAATCTCTTGGCAGCATTCCAGAGAGAGACTGTAGGTTGAGCAGAAAACCTGGACAAGTAGCTCACAGCAAAAGAAATATCAGGCCTGGTGCAAGTAGCCAGGTATAGCAAAGCACCCACAAGGGAGAGGTACTGGCTATTAGACGGCAGGGGTACACCAGGTTCATCAGAAACAGTGGACTTGGACATGGGAGCAGCAAACTTGGGTGGGGCAGCAGAAGTGAGACCAAACTGCTCCACCAGATCAACAATGTAGGTGTGCTGAGACAGGTTGATCTGAACACACCTGCCCTCAGAGTCAAGTGTACAAGCCATGTCTAAAGAGAGGAACTGAACAGGAACACCCATCTCTTTGACCTCCCATCCAGCTTCTTCCATAGCTTGGATCAGCAACACATACCTATCCAGCTCACTAAAAGCACAGATGAAATCATCTACATAGGTCAGGACATAGCTCCACCCACCATCAGAATCCTTCCTAAAATACAGAGCAGGTTCAGCCTTGCACATAGTAAAGCCATGTGCAATCAGAACCCGTTTGACATCCCTATTCCAAGCCCTGGGTGCCTGTTTCAAACCATAAAGGGACTTGAGCAGCTTGCACACAAGGGGAACACCGTGAGGACCAAGTACTTTAAAGCCATCAGGCTGGTGGCAGTACAGGTCCAGACCAGGTTCCAGCTTAGCATTTAGGAATGCAGTCTTGATGTCCAGCTGCCTAACAAACATCTTCCTATGAGTGATAGCAGCCAGGAGCACTCTTAGACCTGCTTTAGAGGAGACAGGGGCATATACATCATGAAAGTCCAGCCCAGGACGCTGCAAAAAACCACGAACCACAAAACGTGCCTTGAAGCGGATTGAACCATCAACTCCAACCTTCCTCACAAACAACCACCTGCCAGACAGGATCTTCTGCTTGTGAGGCTGTGGAGTGAGAGCCCAAGTGCCATGGGCATGAAGGGAAGCCATCTCATCCTTCATAGCAAGAAGCCATTGGTCCCTGTCAGGATTGGTAGGAAGCATGGCAGCTTTATAGGACAGTTCAGTGGTGGGTGCAGCAGATGCTCCCACGTACAAGCAGTTTACTTGTACACGGGCAGCGGGGGTATCAGCAGTATCAGCAGTAACCATTAGTAAAGCCCCCAGCGCAGAACTACTGCCCGGTTGAACAGGGCCGGCCTTATTTGCCTCTAAATCAACGAAGCCTGGGTCGACCGGAACACCCCAGCCATACGCAGTATCGGAACCAGACCAGTGTTCAAGATCATCACTTGCGTCGTCAGCAAAGGCTACATCGTCACATGGGCTATACCCGATTGTTCCACCAGGAACGGCAGACGGCGAGGTGTTCAACAACACCGAGCCATCCAAGGCGGGCGGAGGTTGGTGACTATTAGGCGATGGACCTGTAAGAGGCTCCACCATGATCTGAGGCTGCCTTAATCCTAGAGCTTCACCGACGGAACGTGGCGCAGAGGAGGGCCTGGCGACCCCCTGAGATTCGGCTAAGATTTTGTCCGTAGGAACCGCAGAAACTCGCCCGCCCAGTGCTTTCTCACGCAATACAGTACCACTGGCCCCTGACCTAGTTCGCAGAGTCATCTATGGCCAGGACAGTGGTCAACAAGTGGGGAAAGCAAAGGATCTAGGGAACTCACTGCAGCCTCAGGCATGTGTCCGTTGATAGCGGCAGGGATGCTAGGACATACGGTGACCCATCATAGGGAGGAAGCCCAGGAATGCAGTTATGATCAAACTGCTCATAGAAGAGTACATCACGACTCTCTACGACCTGGCGCAACTTTGGAACCCAAACAAAATAACCCTTACTCACCAGAGAGTACCCAACCAGTCTACCAGATAACGCCCTTTCGTCCAGCTTGTTACGTTTCTTCCCATTGACTAACGTAACGTAGCAGGGGCAACCAAACACACGCAACAACGACACATCAGGCACGATCCCATAAAACAACTCATAGGGTGTTTTGTCTCCCTGATTGGGCAGCCGATTACGAAGGTAACAAGCAGCTAGGAAGGCATAGGGCCAGAAAGACTTAGCTAGTTTAGACTCCAGGTGGATGCTCCTAGCGACAGACTGTAAGACCCCATTATACCGTTCCACAGTTGCATTCTGCTGCGCAGTGTATGCCAACGATAACTCATGTACTGCCCCAACCGAAATAAGCCAGTCCTCGAACCATGTAACAATAAACTCCTTGGCCCTGTCAGATCTCAGACATTTAAAGGCAAACCCATGTAGTTGATTCATCCATCTGAGGATGATAGTTTGGACTGCTAAGGGAGCCTCATCCCTGGTTCTCAAGCACAGTACTTCAGCATAGCCAGAGTACTGATCTGTGAGACACAGAATATAAAACTCCCCACGCAGGCCCCTAATGTGAACAGGTCCCATAATATCTAAGTGAAGCCGTTGGAGAGGTGCACGGATCTCAGTTTTGCTTTCTTTAGGAAAAGGGAGACGTTTGCCCTTTGCCTTCTGACAAGCATCACAAGGGATCTTAGCCATCCTTTCCACCTGACGAAGACTGAGGGGTAAGTTCTTAACCATACCCTTATCAACAAGTCTGTGTAAGGCATGATAGCCGGGGTGACCCAACCGCCTATGCCACAACCATGCAGGAGTGGTAGGGATAACAACTCCACCGTCCTCATCAACATCAAGTGCAAAAGCAGGATAATCGTCAGCAACCCTCAAACAGTCCCGACTGGTGTTACAAGGTCTACAGGCAAACTTGTACACACCATCACTAGATGCAGGAAAAGACCAGAGAACAGAAGAGCCCTGAGTGGCAGTGCAACTAAGACTATCAAAAGAAACCTGGCAGTGGAGAGAATGAGCCACAGCATTTACTGACAGGAGGTTCACTGGACAGTGAGGGATGTAGAGAACATTGGTAAGAGTGATGGATGTTGGTAACCAATCACTACATAACACAATGGATCCCTTACCCTCAGACCGTTGAACCACCCCATCACCAAATCGAACTGCTGGCCCAACAGCAGAAGCCATATACATAGTGAACAAAGATTTATCACCTGTGATAGACATTCCAGCTCCAGAGTCCACATGCCAGACACCCTCAGAAAGACTCGGGCTACACACGTTAGAGAACTTAGTTGTGCAAGAGAATAGGACAGAGCGTACCTCCTAGTTCTTGGACATGGCATACCCATCAATCTGAGCCTGCAAGGAGGACAACTGCCGGCGAGTCAACGAACCTGGAAGTGCCAAGGCAATGGGCACGGGTTCACCGCCCGGTACACCAGGCTTGGACCTTTTCAGGTGCGGATGCTTCGTCCAGCAACGGTCCTCCGAGTGGGTCGTTTTGGAAGGACAGGGGCCCCAAGTGCAATCCAAGTGCCTCTTGGGAGCCCCGGAACTCTGAGAACCAGACCCCCGGCCACGCTGGATGGCAGCATGGGCAGGGACTGGGGGAGAGTCACGGGACCAACCAGGATGCCTTGGATCAGACCTGGGGAGAGACACATTCAAAAAATCTAATGATCTATATGCTGCAAGACAGGTCCAGTAATCAACAGTTTTGTTCTGGTACAGCTCGAAACCAAATTGTAGGCGCAGCGAATCGAAGCGAGGGTGAGTGATGCCATTGATAATCGTGTGCATCGCGTGACGTTGCGGTTGCGGGTATCCCGCACTGCGAAGGTCAGTACACAACTGCCGCACCCTGCGGAAGAACACGTCTACAGGTTCAGAATTGTTCATAGTTACACTACGAAGCTCAACAAGCATGAGGGGGACACGAGCAGCAAGGGTATCAGAATGCTGCCTCTTGATATGCACAAAGATATCGCGAGGTGTAGCAAAATCCTGATAGACCTGTACCATCGGTTCCGTCATGTTTGCTAGCATCATTGTGAGACACATGAACTCCTGGCGCGCAATGGGCAGGGTACTAAATCCTAACAGGGCAGGATCTACACGAGACTGACTAGGAGAGGCCGGTGGTGATGCAGCAGGGGAAGCCGGCGAAACATCGTACATCGCGCGAACAGCCAGAAAGTACTCAGCAGCGATGCCAGCATCATACGCACGCTGGTCATCAAGGTTTCTAATCTCACCCAAGGAACTCGCAACACGCACAAGTAGCTCGAAATCTGGCCTAGGAGGAACAAAGCTGAGAGGGACTGAAACAAACTGGTACTTGCGAAGATTCGCATTTCTAACACCAGATCCACCAAAGGTTGCACCACCAGGACGAGGGTAGGAAATACCCGCCTGCACAGGCCCGAGAAAAGCACGGCTAGCATGGCCCAACTCAGAGAAAATCATCACCCGCGGATCCCCCTTCTGATTTACATTAGCCCTAGTGGCCGCCTGATCCATCCTACCGTACAAAGTGCGGTCCAAAGAGTCACCAGCATTCTGCTCCTGGCGAACAAGGCGGGACATCCGCACATCCATGGTCATAGGACGGGAGCCATCAAGCAGGTGCTCCCAGGATAAGCATCCCAGTGAGCGAGTAGGGTAAAGCGGCAAGGGGGGAGGAAAAGGAGAAGGGGAAGGGGGCAGATCCACTGGTGGAAGTGGAGGTGGCTCCAGGGAGGGGTCAGCAGCAGCGCTGGAGACACTCGCAGCAGCAGTCTCGCGAGACCGAGTGTTGTAGCCACCAGACGGTGGAACAGGAGGAGCAGACGGAGGCCTCAAGACAGGAGGAGGAGGCGCCAGTGGATGCTCAAACACTGGAGAATCAAAGACACGAGTGGCAGAGGAGGGAGAAACTCCACCGAAGTCACTACTCGGTAGATCTGCCTCTTCGTCGTCATCCTCAGTGTTGTCAGTGTAGTAACCATCTCCATGCTTATGACGAGCAAGATCAGCATGGTCATAGGAGAAGCGAGCATCAGCAGGCGGAGGAGAACTCCTGTACTTGATGATCTGTGTCGAGACACAGCATAGACGCATCAGAATATCCTCTACCTCAGGACGGAGGCGTTGGATAAGAGGAGAAGGAGGGAGAGAAATGGTGGGATGGCTGGGGGGGATGGCTTCCATGATGGCGGAAGGAGACTCATCTAAGGCAGCAGAGGCCGCTGGCGCACAATCATCAAGCCAATCCGTGGGAACACGGATCTTGAAAGGAAGAATCCGGTCGCAGCCATTAGAGATAATGACGCTCTCCATACCACGCGACCAAGACAAACCATTCTGTGGGGTAAGCTTCTCGAAGCCGGCAGGAGGCCCACGAGGAAGTTGCATTATAAAGCAGTGGTAGAAAGAGATGAAGCCCGTAACCTATCAGCTATAATCACTTCTAAGAGTGGACAGAGATGTATGCAGCGGAGACAGACGCGCCAATCTATACACAGAGACGAGAATAGCTTTACAAGCACTGGAGACCCATCAAGGGGCACCAGTGGTGGAAGAGACCGTTGACTATAACCTAACTAGAACCTAAGTCAGGTATATCCACATAGAGATGCAACGGTAACCTAGCTGACAGGAAGCTGTCACCACTGAGTCACTCAAAGGATGACACAGTCTGCGGGAAGCTGTCAGTACGGGAAGCTGTCACAGTACTGTCAGGACCGATAGTTCTAAGGGAGTACAGAAGTAGTCACCAAGTCATAAAACGCGTGAGAGCAACGCAATTCATGCTGATATCTGTCTGTCTGTCTGTCTGTCTGTCTGTCTGTCTGTCTGTCTGTCTGTCTGTCTGTCTGTCTGTCTGTCTGTCTGTCTGTCTGTCTGTCTGTCTGTCTGTCTGTCTGTCTGTCTGTCTGTCTGTCTGTCTGTCTGTCTGTCTGTCTGTCTGTCTTTCTGTCTGTCTGTCTGTCTGTCTGTCTGTCTGTCTGTCTGTCTGTCTGTCAGTCTGTCAGTTACAGTCCAGGGGTAGAATAGCTAAGTTGGGCAAAAGAGACTTGCCCGACCTGGAGCAATCAAGAATAAGAGATACATGATTTGGTTGGAACCAAATAATAACCGTACTTTACAACCACATACATATTTCTCAGGCACGCGAGGAACTGCTCAACACATATGTTTGACATAGCGAATCTGATGTTCTTATATACCGGTTATAATGATGTGAACACTAAAATGTTGAACAATATCATAGTGCACCACGATTGATACAGAGGCCTCCAGTAAGAATCTGCGGGTCAAACTAACCGTGTTATAAAGCTTCAGCATTGTTCTGCACACCATGTGCATTGATCCGTTACCAACATCAGGCTTGCAAATTACATGTTTATCAGGTACGAGTGGAACTACTCATGACATATGCATGCAATATGACCAGCTTATTCAGAAGTGCACCTTCGCTACTTACGGACTGAACGTGCATTTATTGCAATGTCGATCAGATCGTATGGACGTGTGTAACAAATTGAAGATAGATCCCTGCACCAGTCAATAAAATAAAAATGGGGAAGAAATACTCCTTACCTCATGAAGAGAGGTTCCTATTTGTGTGTGCTAAGTATATGGAAATATGTTTCAGGTACAAGCCCAGCCTTGAAAAATGAAAAGCACATTGAATCTTGAAGGCAACGCACCATATATATATTGAATTCTTGATTGCTCAAGGTTGGGCGAGTCTCTTTAGCCTCTTTGGCTACCCAAGGACTGCATAATACATACATGCATGTTACACCAGGATTGTCAAGGACAACATAGTACCCAAGTGACACCCAAGTGACACCCAAGTGACACCAATGCAGTTAGAGACATCCCTGATGAGAGAAGGGTTGGCTTTAAACGCCTCCGATACCAAAAATGGTTCGCAGCCAACAGTAATGATGAGAATGGCTTGATTCCCTTTACATCCGCCTTACATAAGCAGGATCAGATTCGTTCCATAGCACAGTTTAGAATGGGTTCCCATTGGCTGAACACAGAAAGAATGAGGGTGGTGGATAGAGCACACATCCCTCGCTCAATGAGACACTGTCAAATGTGTGGGTTCCAAAAACCTGAGGATGAAATGCATATATTTGAGTGCCCTTTTTATAATGATATTCGCCTCCGCTACCAGAAGCTGTTTACAGATATTTATAGGCATGTCCAGGAGGATACCGACTTAACCGTATGGCATGTGGAATTCTGCGATTCCACATTCAGAACCTTTATGAATGGAAATGGCACTAAGTCTTTTTGGAGCAACCTAGCCGACTATCTTTCTACTTGTAGAAGAGCAAGACAGGAAGCCCTGGACTGCTTAGTGGCACCGTAATTTATCATCCCTTTTTTTCTTCTTGTGACTTCTCAGTTGTTAGCTTCTTACCTCCGCCACTGTAAGTGGTTGAGATCTGGGTCCGGCTCTAAGGGGTTTAATACCTACGCCACCAAAACGGTGGTTGGGAGTTTGGTTTGTTTGTCCTCGACACACCCCTGATGTAATGGGGTTTTTTGCTTTGTGGGTGCTTTTTCTTTTTGTTTAAAGCACAGAGTCTCATACACCCTCGCGGTGTCAAGTAGACTTTAACATGTAATGTAATGTAATGTAATGTAATAGTATACATATGCATCTGTTTAATACAATATGATATATCTTATATATCAAATAATACGATACATATACACATGTTTAATACAATATGATAGATTGTATACATCAAATAATACAATACGTATGCATCTGTTCAATACAATATGATAGATTGTATATATCAAATAATACAATATATTGTATGATATATCGCGCGATAATCTTGGAACTAGGACGATATTGACAAACCTCTACAACGTACAACATTACAACATTGCATCGAAACTAAAATACTCAGCTGTCCCCCTATCAAAACTGCCTTGCAGCACCAATTGACTCATCAAAAAAATGGTGCCACTTACCTCAGGCTTTACAATCCTGGTGTTTGGTTCCTGTCCATGCTCATCCTGAGGGGAAGCTTCTGTTGCTGTTGTCCTGCCACCCAGTATTTGCAGGCGATGTTGGCTGCTGACAGCAGGCGCTCCAGGCACTGTGGGATTTCCTAGTACCATTTGGCACTGCATGTACTTCCCAGGCTGCAGCACCAGAGTCCACCCTGAGCTTCCAGTGGGAGGTGGTGTTGAACAAACATACTCCAGAGCTTCTGACAACTGTGCAAAGTGACCCTTCCCATCGAGATCAACGATGCGCACTGCCTCCTGGAACATGACCCGAGGCCAGCAGCTCAGGGAGGAAGGGTCAATTTGGCTGGTTGCATTGTGCATCTGTCTCAGCCGCTTATCTGCTGCTGCTGCCTCCTTCTCTGCTGCTTGCCTTGCTTGTATCTGACTGTGTACGCTATCACTGCGAGCAATCCGGTTCCTGTGAAAGGCTATCATATCCGCCATAATATCAGCACCCCTCGTGGGCGGGTCATCAGATGCAGTTAATAATGCATTGCAGATGTGTTTGCTGTCACAGTCAGTGTCTGATTTTAGCATTGGAAGTACCAAAGACTCTGAAGCACAAGCAGCCCTCACGCTCTCTCTCAGCTTGATTTGTGTAGTACTGTTTTTGATATCACCTACTGCGACAGAAAGTGCACCGATGTCATAGTGTGCCTCTGGCACCTTCCGCCCTCCCTTATCTGCCAGGCTCAGAAAGTGCTCATAGTCCTGTATGGCCGCTATATTCTGTTCTCTCACCCGCTCGTTTCTCTTCTGTCCATCCTCATCCTTGTCTCCAGTCAGGTTCCTCTTGCATACCGCCCTCCAGAAGTAAAAGATAGGCTCATCAGGTTCCAGGCTCCCTGCTCGCTCATAGTCCCTAAGCGCAAGGTCCCATTGCGAGAGATTGCCAAGAATGTTAGCGCGCAAGTTAAGCAGGCCGCAGGCATCATCAGGAGCGATCTTCAGGCCTTCATTGCAAGTCTGCTCCGCCAGTTCCAGCTGCATATGTTCCGTTAACTCCATGCGAGAACCAACAGGGCATCTGCAGGGCAGGAAGACATAGCAGCCTTTACTGCAGCTTCATATCGTGGATATTTCGCTCCTGATGGATTGATTTTCCAAATCCCAGAGAAGGGGTCAGCATCCCGACAGCTGAGGCGCAGTGCTTTTGCCAGAGTACGGATAGCAGTGATGCTCCTACGATGTTCAAGAAGCTTCTCTCCAAGGAGCCACAGCTTTCGAGCCTCCAGCATACGTTGTGCCACTCTGCGTTGTGCCTCCGATTGCGATTTATCAACCAGGTCTTTGAGCTGGGCAAGTTGACCCAGGATGTCATCCATGTTGAGCCCCTTTGATTCTTTCCTCTTGGCAATCAGGGCTCGTCCAGCAGAATCAAAATCAGCTGCAATTGATGCTCCACCTGTGGCACGAGCATTGCTGAGGCTCCTTCCAAGCAGAGTGTTCTCACCCAGAGGCCCCTGCAGTATCTGCTCTACTTGCTTGGACTGCGCATGCGTTAGGCTGTACCCAGGCTCAGTCTTTGACTCGGTACCTTCAGGTCTCTCAGGCTCTCTTCCATATATACTCCCAGGGTCTGTCCCAGGTTCTTTGCTAGGATAACAAGTCTTCTCGTGTCCACCACAGTCCATCAAATCCTGGAACCGGCTGCCCCCAACTGGCGGTTCGTGATTGAGGTCGACAATCCAGCGTGGCACATCTCCGGCCATAGTGGGCACTGCATGACGACCGACTAGTTCTGCAGGCTTCAACAGCCAGCTCTGCACCTCCCTTGGATTGCGCCAGCCACCTGGTGGTAATAGCGCACGTGACATGACAAACAGATGCAGTACCTTCTGCGCATGATCCTGCAGCACAAGCAACACACACCAAGATGTTAACAATGTTTGACCACCTACATTCGAGAGCTTGGCACTTGAGACAAACAAGGGTCGCACATGTTTACAACAAGCAAATGTGACTAGCGTATCAATCATTGTGCAGACGGCCATCGTAACAACCGGATCATCCATAATTCACATAAGTAAAGAAACAATTGGAACAAGAGTAATATAGCTGACGCTTACAAGTGAGGAACAAGAGGAGCACACATGAGACAGGCAGTTTAAATAAAACACAATGCATGACATATGCTTGGCCAGTAAACATGAAAAACAAATGTGTAGTATGTGACGAGAACATTTGGAAAGCATTACAAATGCATTGTGCATTTTTGAATGTAGCAAGCACACCGGACGGAAGTACTGCTGTTGTTATAGTTATGAGGTGGCATTTGATTATGGAACGACATGGCATGTATCATGAGATCGTGGCTCATATTCCACATAATTCACTACACAGACATCTTGAGAAGTCCTTTTGGGAACTCCAGACTAATGCAAAGGAGAGTTGGGCATGTTACAAGTGGGACACCTTTCTGACACCATGACTGAGTTTGGACCCCCTATATCTGATGATACCTTGACTGAAGTGGAACCCCTTTCTGGTACCATGTTGAGCTGGGCTGAGTCATACAAGCCACCACTGTTATTCAATTGCGTGCGTGGCACCCCTTTCATTGGCTTGAAAGGGAGTATACTACAAAGGCGCAAGAAAAATCAAATTGGTTGCCTTCAGTTTGTGTGGCTCCTGTAGGACAATATCCTGGTCCCCGCAAACGCTCCTTCAGGTTTCAAGCCTCTGAACTAGTTGAGTGTGGTGCAGAATACCGTTTACTGACACAGTTGCATACATACCTTCAGCTTTGACACCAAGCCTCGGAACTGATCCTCGCTCAAATCAAACTCTGTTTCTGCTGCACTAGCCGTTGGCATCTTGTCATCTGCAATGGACTGCAACACATCCAGCACTAGCTGCATGCTGCCATCCGCTACACATGCACCACCTCTTGCAGCTGCTGCATCCTGTGCAAGCAGAGTCAGTAGCTCCAGGTGGTAGTTCTTAACTGGAGCTACACTCGGGGCGAAGGCAGCCATGACCTTGAGCATCCTGTATAATTCATCAGTATTGATTTTACGTGTTTCATTTTTCATATCATATTTTGGCTACGAACAGCAGCTTCATGGCAGCATCCCTGGATGGATATTCAGCCCAAACAGTCAAAGTTACTTAGACATCACCACATTTCAAAAATTGCGTAGTAGTGGGCTCAGGGCGCTACTTAACAGCTTCCGCATGTAGCCCAAAATAAAGCCAGTGCTGGCTAGCATTGATCATGATTCAAATAGTTCCCTGCACACATCGTGCACACCACGCCTCGTATATACCGGTACCTCCCCACTTCCCCAGCCCATCACCACTGTGTCTCCCTGCTAGCACACCTGGCAGCCTAGTTTGTACAAATGGCAGCTTAGCTAGCTCACCTGGCAGCATTGCCGGCTGTGGGGTTGTTGGCAAAGCGCTCCTCGGCTAGGGGCCGGATACCATGCTGAACAGTGTTGGTGCAGACAACATCGATGTCCATGCCGCCCGTTCTAATGTGAATTGCGAGATTGCCAGGGTCCACGTGCCTGTCATTGAGATGAGAAACACATTCTTATTCTGGGGTGCTAGCAGCATCAAGAGAAGCTTCAGGGGCGTCCACAAGGGCTTACAATTGTGTGAATATGCATACGCGATACAATGAATCCGGCATACCATGAGGGGACAGCTACATCGATTGCAATGTCACATGTAGGGAACGGCAACTAATATCAGTGTTTGGAAAACTAAGATTAACTAATATTATTATAGTGTAACAATAATATTAGTTTTTCAAATTAATTCGAAATTCTGGTGAGATGGCTCGTCCGACTAATATTATGTAATATTATATAATATTATTTATTCACTAATATTGTATAACATAGCCAACCCCTAGTCATATGCAGGCCAATGTTGACCAAAGATAAAAACAGACTGCACCATCTGGCATGGGTCTTTCATGCATCATAAAACAGAGAAATACTTTAACAAATGTATCAAAGAACCCTGTAGAACCAGTCAGATGAGCTCAATGATGAGCAGTAGAGAAATGGGTCACAAGTATAATATAAGCTTTAGGCTTGTTCAAAATTATTAGCCATCTTCTAAAAATGGCCAAATGTCAACTCAAATCTCAAACTACTTGGGTAATATTTAGGACTGCAACAGATATGATGGCTCGTGTCATGCATAGGTCATCATGTACTATGAAGCAATGACTAGGCAGCTGGAAACCAGTTCCTCTATTTTCCCCATTCGGATAGTCAAATTAACACTGGTGTTGGGGCATGTCACAATTGTCATGTTGGGGCATGCACCCTACAGTACACAAGGAACACCATTCCCAACTTTCATGTTGCCTCCATAGGTGTACTTGGGGGGGCAGACTAGTAAGCATGTTGTGCTGCTCTAATGTTAGTGTGTGTCGTAGTCACACACATTGACCTAAGTGTGTATGTATGGAATATTGATTCTAGTATACCCACCATGTGAATAACTCCTGAATCCCTAAATTCTCCAACACGCTGAGGGGGGCTGGAAAGTGCTGCAGGTTTGAAGCCTCGAAATAGATCTCCCGAGAAAACGTCACCAGTGGACCTGGCTCGGTTAATAGAGAAATGTGTTATGCAGCGCAGTAAGTTTGGACCTCGAACTCCCAGAATGGCACAGTGTGGGAGACGAAATATGTGAAAAGGCTGCGTAGATAGGTTACTTTATTTCTGAAGCGACTGATACTTCTGAACACACCAACTGGGTCAACGAACCTGGAATGGAATGTTGGGCTTTCCTTTATCTTCTCTGCCAGAGCCAAAAACTGGCTACGAGTTACAGGCTGGGCTGTTTGCACCAGATGTCTACATCACTCTGTTTCCATTGGGTTCCCTTGACCAAACTCCCATCAATCAAGGCTCTAGCACTACTCCCGAGGACTGCATGAGCAGCCTTTTGCACTGTGTCAAGGTTGAAGGTTTGGAGATGTGTTATTGTTGTTGTTGTTGTTGTTGTTGTTGTTGTAGTCCTCCTCCTCTTCTTCTAATTATCCCTCCTCCTCCTCCTCCAACTCGTTGTGGTTGATGCGGTTGTCGTGATTCATGTGGTGGTTACCATAGTCGTGGTGGTGGTTGTGCGGCTGCACAGATGTGAAGCAGCAGTAGCAGCAGACAAGGGAGATCCATGTTCTTGTTCTCAGTTGTGTGATCATGATTTGTTGGGAACCAGTGCATCAAATATTCATTTAAATTAGCCCCTCCTGTTAATGTAGAGGTTGCTTACAACTCTTTCTGATTTGTTGGGAGCCAAGGCATCAAGTGTTAAATTCAATTAGCTCCTCCTGGTAATGTACAGGTTGTCAACAACTATTTATGATTTGAGGCAGGATGGGCTAGTTCCTTAAGCCTATTTGGCTACCCCTGGACTGTAACATACATTTAGATGTTAAGATGTCAGGTTGGGAGCAAGGTAAGGCAGTGCAACAAGCAGAATGAACAAACCAGGTATGCACGTGCACGTGCTCGTATGCACGTATGCACGTATGCTCGTATGCTCGTATGCACGTGCTCGTATCAGTAAGGCCTATAACATACACACACATAGAGCTGCCTACCTGCTTTGAGCACTACAGTGTGTTGATGGGTATGAATAGGAAGTGTTGCTTGATTCTGCAGTTCTTCGGACACGTGCTGTAAGACCAGGGCCTCTTGCTCACACACAAGCGCGGAAAGCAGCACTTTGGGCGGATCTTCAAATTTGGCAGCCTGCAGGATTGTTAGATTGTAGGTGGACAGAGTGATCGTACCACTCCGTCCATACATGTTCTGAGTTTGGACTAATAGTTTGAAATATCTTATGACCGTATACACTTATCAGTCTGTATAGAACATTAAAGTATCATAAACAGGTAATTGTTGACTCAAGATAAGCCCACTCCACACCATCTTGGGGCTCTTCCAACCATTCTCCAATAGGCAATCAAAGGGAACAAACAAGACAGAAAAGAAGCAAAGATTGTCAAACGTGATATTGTCCGGTCCACATATAAAATGTACCTCTACTCCAGAAAGCTCTCATGCAGCATGTACTTTGTTCACGTCTAGGTAATGGGCATCCTTTTAGTCTGGCAGCACCAGATGTAGGAGAATATACCTACGGAGGACCACAGAGCTGATCTGGACACTCTCCAATCTCACAAGTCGTCATGAAGATAGACAATCAAAACAACAAGACAGATATAAAATGAGACAGAGTTAAAATGAGACAGATTTGCGATACAGCTTTATTCGAAGCACGCCCTGAACCTCACCCTCTTTATTCAAGCTCTGAATATGGTAGAGTAACCGGGCCTAGAATTAGGAAGTGATGTGGGCACAATTGTGGCCATGCGGCAGCTTGGGCATAGGGCAGGGGTACTATGCAGCGATCCACGATCTACAAACAGATATAAATATATATGGAAATCTATGTGTAGATGATATATATCCGAGGACGTCGTGAAATGATCATATGGAATTAGCCTTACTTTTTCGAGACTGGGCTAGTCCTGCAAGCCTTCCTGGCCACCCCTGGTTCAGGTATAACACACTCAAACACTTGTGTGCAAATCCATTGAGCCTATATTATCTAGCTACCCCTGGACTTTAGCATGAATTTGCATCACCATATAAAACCAATCCCAAAATCATATTTGAGCAATGTATCACTGGAACCTACAGGATGGGAAGCCTCTGACACAGTTGTCCTCGAGCTTGCTCTGGATGCTTGTGGAGGTCTGGTAAGAAATCCCCTTCTCATCAACGCAGGCCCTGCTTCTACTCTGAAGACAAGACGATATTTTAATACGAAGTTAATCAAAGGAATAGGTACGACCGGAGCATAAAAGTCAATCCTGAATCTTAAGAATGTGGAAAGCATCTGATTATAAATGCATTCAGACTTGCTATATGATACTTCCAAAGGGGAGCTGTGTATGGCCATAGAACTTTGGAGACTAGACAACGTTTTTTTTGTTCAAATGACAATGAATCCGAGCCAGAATTTGCAGGTGGTCCAGACAGTCCCGGTTGTTGTGAATCGGGCTTGTCTTGGGACAACAATGGCCTGGCGATGAAATTGTAATGTGATACCTGGAATGCACTTAGTAACATACACACGATTGCAAAATTCCAGGCGCTGCTGTTGGAGCTGAGTCTCTGAATCTGACTCTCTCAGAGCTCTTGAAGTGATATTTATCATGGGATGGGGAGCAGAGGTGCCGAGGTGGGAATATCTAGATGCGTTTCTAAATTGATGTATGTTATTACTATGCATGAATGCAAGGGTAGCCGAATAGATAGGCAACAAGAACTTGTCCAATATAAAAAATATAGATTTATAAGCTCGATGCGACTTGACAGATTTCGCAAGTCATAAATGAACAAATAAATGATAGCGCCTCGGATGGAACTGTTTGCCAGCAGATATGCCAGGCGAGTTTCTAGACAAAGACCACATCCTCGCCACGATTTGCCCTATGTCCCCACTTCGGGTGCCTAGATCCTAAAGGAATGCCTCCGCCTTTCTCATCGTCAAAATCCTCCGAGTTGAAGGGTAGGCTAGCGCAAGGAGACCCATCCTGAAGGGTGAGAATCCTTTCATTCGGAAAACAAATCACCGTATTGAAGATCATAAGGATGAGTCTTGCAACCTTTCTCTGACAGGCAGTATACAGACAATAACGAAGCAGCATACCATCTGGCAAGCATTCTTGCATCTGGAAATTGGGAGGGCCGCATTAAGCCTTGACGGATGGTAGCCTGGGGTTTCAGAGCCTGCATGAAAAGCGTGTACAAGATTATCGCATTTGGTTCTCCACCTCCAATATTCCTGGTTCTCCACCTCCAATATTCCTCCCGGGCTTCTTCTCGGAATACCCGATCAGTTACCCAAGAACCCATGTATTTTCTTTCTTGGCATGGTCATACCCACAGATAGACCACCGCATTGGCCAACGTTGGCCTAGCTAAGAGGTCGTGTCATGTGTGTTTTATCATGTTCGTGTCACGTGTGTTTTATCATGGTAGGTTACTCTTGTTTCTGTACTTCTCTGGTTTGTTCGCCCTCGCCCTTGACTAATGGGAGAGTCAAACCTGGGCGATAGCGAGGGATGAAGGCAGCCGCCCGACCCCCGTCAGTATTTGTTGTAGTCAAATTGCCCCCCCACCCCCTTTCATGGCAATATTGGTTCTGGAGCCAATTACCCAGAATCCAGAAAGAGCAAAAATCGCAGGATTTCAGAACCCCTCGGAATTGAAGTTCAATCATTCAAATTCAAAAATGGTGCCGTCTGTCGGTTTACGAGCTTTAATCCTTACATTTATATGATAAGAAATTTGATATGGTAAGGTCAGGCTGCAAACAGGTGGCCACTTAACCTATCTAGACATTTGTTTATACTCCCCAAACCTGTATGATTTTTCAATTTGCACGCAAGGATGAGGTGTGGTATGTTTATAATTGACTAACCATGCCCTTATCTAGAAATTGGAAGACGGCGAGCAGCTAAATTGCTGGCTGAAGCTATGTAACCAAGTTCAAGTTCAAATAGCAATTAAATTAAATTAAATTAAACAACACGTTACAGGAAGCCCTGGACTGCTTAGTGGCACCGTAATTTATTATCCCTTTTTTTCTTTTCTTCTTGTGACTTCTCATTTGTTAGCTTCTTACCTCCGCCACTGTAAGTGGTTGAGATCTGGGTCCGGCTCTAGGGGGTTTAATACCTACGCCACCAAAACGGTGGTTGGGAGCTTGGTTTGTTTGTCCTCGACACACCCCTGATGTAATGGGGTTTTTTGCTTTGTGGGTGCTTTTTCTTTTTGTTTTAAGCACAGAGTCTCATACACCCTCGCGGTGTCAAGTAGACTTTAACATGTAATGTAATGTAATGTAATGTTTCATTAGGTAGCATATACGCTTTCTGCTTCGTGTGCATTCTGCACTCAGGAGTGGGATTTACTAGTTTTATACTGCCCTTGTCTAGTCCAGAAATGAGCAGCCTGATTTTTACTTAGGCTGCTCATTGTGAATGTCGAGTACCTCAACCACGAACCTTCTTCAGTGTTTGTTACAGTCAGTTCTGATTCATACCGGTAATCATAATATGGGTTCTATCTTGGTGGGTATCTTGATTTTTGGAGACTGAAAATGGGCAAGTCCTATCTGACTACCCTAGGAGGCTGGGACACACTTATGTACACAGTACGTAGTATAGCGGTAGTAAACACTGTAGACGAATGTGTAACTGGATAGACGTGGATCTAAAGAGAAGTATTCGTGTCTTCATGGCTTATGAGATCAAAAATAGGCTTGGGCTTTGAGCTAACATGCAGCGCTGTGAACAAAATCACACGTCATTAATTTATGCCGGATGAGTCACCTCGTCCCATGCCAGAACTTTTAATTGCAGGTACGAGCTACAGCTTATTAAGAGCTCCCCTGACTACCTGTACAGGCAAACCTACTTTAACTAAGTGAACATTGAAGCTGATACAAGCAGCTCTACAGAACTGCTTTCATATTGGGATGCGTGAGGTAAACAGTATCTCATAGTTCAAGCAATAATAAAATAAACTACTTCCGTAGAGCATATCCCTTACTTCCCAGGTCCAGCTTTTTAAACCTGGAATGCAACTTAAGTACCCTGGACTTGAAAACACACACAACTGAAGAGCATGCATGCATTCATTTCTAGAGTCTGTTGAATGCAGACTACAAAATGTCCTGACCACCACTCAAGCCATGGTTGTCTTGGCTTGATACCTCAACTGGAAGGTCACCATCGCTTGAGTGAGCGAGGGCAGCGGGATCGCCCTCCTCCCATAAACTCAGCGAGTGAGGTGGGGTTGTTTTCTTCTCCAGAGCCTGCACTGACCTGGAGGGGGTGCCTGAGGCGACTTTCTAGGCCACGATATTAGAGAAGGGGAGCAAGCTGGCTAAATTATTGGTCAGCTGTAATCCACACTCTTGCACATCCATGTGCAGCAGCGAACTGATCAGTTTCGTTGTGGTAAATATATCCAGCGTATCCAGATTTATTCATGTATAATAGCTATGCAAATCTATATAGATGACACATAGAGTAGCATAACTAATATACATGAATAGACCTGGATGATTGTAGTCATTCCTTATAATGCAGTCTCGGGAATACCAGCCTTGGGATGTGGACTCTCCACCCCAGCACTGCGGCGATGAATACATTGGTGCTATTATACATGTTCATCCATCTCCACGACCTCTGGCGCCCAAGATGTATAGCCTCAGGAATTGCAGTATCTATAAGACGTCAGGCCTGAGAAACACATTCACCATCTCCTAGGCCGAAAAGGGTAAAGTGTGAATAGAGCCACGATTGTTCTCCACCACCACCTGATCCTGTACATTCTTAAGCATAAAAACATCCATGGTCCTCTGGACAATATTAGGCCCATTGCCACAGAAGTCGTTGCCGATGAGGTGTACCTGCCGGTTGGGCGCAACATCAAGGATGTTGACGCCAAAGTTTGCATTGTCGGTGATCTGGTTATTAACAAGGGACCCACTGCCGCCCCCGTTTTCCAAATCGATTCCACACCCAAACATCACCCCACTCATATTGCCTTTCAGGATGCACTCTGTCATTTCCAGCACTGGGGCACTCAGTCGGTTATCACACTGCACCACCACAGCATCGCTCCTGTTGTTTAAAAAATAGCACTTGTGAAGCTGTGCTGTGCCGCACGCAACAAGCAAGAGGTGGTGCATGGTCATATTGCCGCAGTGATCAATCAAGCAGTCCTCCATTTTAAGCTCCATGCCACCACTGTACAGCATCACAGCCTGCTTCTGGCACTTAATGAACTTGCATCCCTTTAGGTCAGCCCTGGAACCGGCGCTGCGCACTTCAACAGCAGATTCACGGCAGCGCTTGAACAGGCACCGCTCAGCCACCAGGTCAGAGCTGCCATCCACAACGACGCCTGCTGATGCACCCCTCTCCTTGTCAGGTCCAAAGCAGCAATCAAGCAGATGGCAGTGTGCCCCACCCTCGGCTCCAATGCACGGTGCATCTGGAGAGGAGAAGATGCAACCACGTACCTCTAACTGCGCTTGTTTGGCGAGTTAGATACAGTGGTGCCCAGAACTAATTCCGGGAATATGCGGAACCACAAGAGTCAGGTCCTCCATCCATACAGACAAGCCATGTACGCTTGCCAGGTGCTCAATGCTGACGGGTCGTTTGCGGGATTCTGGTCCTGGGTGGCCATACACCAATGTGACCTGCACAAGGGATGCAAAAATATATGGCGTTGTTGCAGAAACCTGTTGTCCTATCTGGTTACCCCCTGACTGGAATGCACACTCTGTTATTAGCCTAGCTGGCCATACATGGATACATACAAAATATAGTATTTCTCATGGCTTATCATGGAATATCACGTCTATCCATTAATACCTACACTTTACTTAATGCATCGAATTACACAAACACTTCAATGCAAAGCATTATACAGTGTTCCACATCATAAGCCCAACAGCCTCTGTTAGACCTTGAAAACAAACCTGTCACCGTTTTGAAAATAAATTCCAGCACCAATCAACTCATCAACACACATAATGGTGCTGCTTACCTCTGGCTCTTGGATACCGGGGTTTGGTTCCTGTTCATACTCGTCATGAGGGGAAGCTTCTGTAGCGGTCGTCCGGCCACCTAGTACTTGCAGGCTATGTTGGCTGCTGGCAGCAGGACCTCCGGGCACAGTTGGCATTTCTAGCACCATTTGGCACTGCATGTACTTCCCAGGCTGCAGCACCAGAGTCCACCCTGAACTTCCAGTGGGGGGTGGTGTCGAACAAACATACTCCACAGCATCTGACAGCTGGGCAAAGTGCCCCCCCCCATCAGGGTCAACAATGCGGACTGCCTCCTTGAACATGACCCGAGGCCAGCAGTTCAGCGAGGATGGGTCAATTTGGCTGGTTGCATTGTGCATCTGTCTCTGCCACTTAGCTGCTTCTGCTGCCTCCTTTTCCGCAGATTGCTTTGCTGTTATTTTACTGTGAAAGTCATCACTGCGAGCAATCTGGTTCATGGGAATAGACAGTATGTCCGCCATCATACCCACGCCCGTTGTGGGCGCTTTGTCGGCTGCATTAAAGCCCATTGTGGGCGGGTTGTCGGGAGCATCAAAGAAGCTGTAGACCACATTGCAACATTGTTTACTGTCGCTGCATGTTTCACTTTGCAGCATTGGCAGTACCAATGACTCTGAAGCACGAGCAGCGTTGACCCTCTCTATCACCTCGTCCAGTGAAGACCTGCGTTTGGGGCCATCAAACGTAAAAGAAAGCCAACCGATGTCGTAGTGTGCCTCTGGCACCTTCCGCCCTCCCTCATCTGCCAGGCTCAGGAAGTGCTCAAAGTCCTTTTTAGCTTCTCCACTTTGTCTCATCCACTCCATTCTCTTCTGCTCATCCTCACCTGCCAGACTCATCAACTTCAAGCCCGCATCTCCTGACATTTCCTGTTCGTGTATCTGCTCTGCTGCTTCCTTGCCACCAATCATGTTCCTCCTACAGACCCCCCTCCAGAAGTAGAAGATGGGCTCACTGGGAACCAGGCTCACTGCTCGATCGTAGTCCCTAAGCGCAAGGTCCCATTCTGAGCGATTGCCATGAATACTCGCTCGCAATTGAAGCAGGCCACATGCATCATCAGGAGCGTGCTTCAGGCCTTCATTGCAAGCCTGCTCAGCCAGTTCAACCTCCATACGCTGCATTTGGTAATAGGCAAGAACCAACAGGGCATCTGCAGGACAGGAAGACTTTGCAGCATTTACTGCAGCTTCATAAGTTGACATGCCATCCTTTTTTTCAACAGTCCAGATCCCAGAGAAGGGGTCACCATCCCGACAGCCAAAGCGCAGTGCTTTCGCCAGAGTACGGATAGCAGTGATGCTCCTACCACGTTCAAGAAGCTTTTCCCCCACGATCCATAGCTCCCGAGCCTCCAGCATACATTTTGCCACCCTGCGTTGTGGCTCCGACTGTAATTCCTTGATCAGGTCCTTCAGCTGAGGCACGTCACCCCAGAAATCATGCTCACTGCGCCCCTTTCTTTCTTCCCTCGTCAAAATCAGGGATGCCGCTGCTGCTCGTCGAGCAGCATTAAAAGCATCTGCTAATGATTCTCCGTCTGTGGCAACAGCATTGCAGAAGCTCCTTCCAAGCAGAGTGTACTTGCCCAGTGGCCCCTGCAGTATCTGCTCTACCTGTTTAGACTGCGCACGTGTAAGGCTGTACCCAGGCTCTGTCTTTGAATCGGTACCTTCATGGCTCTCAGGCTGTGTTCCAGATTTACTCTCAGGGTCAGTCCCAGGTTCTTCGCTAGGATAGCCGGACTTATCGGGTCCACCGACGTCCAGCAAATCCTTGATCAGTCTGCCTCCAACTGGCGGATCGTGATTGAGGTCGACAAGCCAGCGTGGCAGAAGTCCAGCCTTAGTGGGCACTTCAAGAGTAGGAACTTGTTCCACAGGCCTAAACAGCCAGCTCTGCACCTCTCTGCTGCTGCGCCAGCCACCCGGTGAGAACAGCTCATGTGACATGAAAAACAGGTGCAATACCTTTTGCACATGATCCTGCAGCACATACAAAAATGTTTATAATTCTTGACTACCTCCCTTTGAGAGCTTGGCACTTGAGGCAAACACGGGTAACATATATTTGGAACAAGCACATCAAGCTCATCAACCGCAGAGCATGTTATTATCTTATCAGTCGCAGTACATGCGTCTAGCTTTTCAATCATAGTACATGTGACTAGCTTATCAATTGTACTACATACGCCCACCATACAAATGACAACGGTTGCTAACACATGCGGCAGCAACAATAGTAACATTTGTAGTATCATTGATAGGCGTATACATGTGAGGAACACTGTTTCTTTTTTAGTTGCGCGTAGCAGCTTCTAGGCAGCTCTCTTTCCCCATTCTTGGGCCAAACCAGAAGCTAGCTAGCGCATCTTAACGCTGACATGACAGGCAGTACAATGCAGCTTAAAGCTTTGGGCTTGACCCAGTGGCTGGCT
The DNA here is from genome assembly GCA_013435795.1 of Chlamydomonas sp. ICE-L. Taxonomy (NCBI): domain Eukaryota; kingdom Viridiplantae; phylum Chlorophyta; class Chlorophyceae; order Chlamydomonadales; family Chlamydomonadaceae; genus Chlamydomonas; species Chlamydomonas sp. ICE-L. The sequence goes on from JACBWV010000364.1 coordinate 5,311,086, forward strand.
AATGGAGCTGGCTGGAAGTTGCTACGAGTAGCCAAAAAAAGAAACAGCGGCGAGGAACAAGTGTACCGCACATGGAAATCAAATGTGACATGAAGATGCAATATGTGACAAATGCATTTCCAAAAACATGAAAAATGTATCGTATGCGACAGGCATAAACATATGCCGTCCCAGTGACAAAGATGAATGTATGCCACATTTTGCCATGAGGCAAGCACAATGACTGATTGTATTGTTCTTATTATAGGTCTTAGGTATTAGTAGAGTGTGGGATGATATGCTATACGTATTGCCTAGTACAATATGATATGTGGCATGAGTTTGTGGTACATTTACCACAGGAGGAACTACTCGGACATCTTGTCAAGTCCTTTGGTTCAAGTCGGAATGGTAGAAATGAGAAGTATGCCTGTTATAAGTAGGGAACGGCATATCATATGATATTGACTGAAGGCGAGTATGATATCATACTATATCATACAAATTGCATCACATGACATTGTACATAAATGGTAACTTTAGCCTAGTCAGACTGCCGGCATCATATGATATAATATCATATTGCCGCTTCCTAGTTATAAGTGGGACCCCTTCTTAACACCATGATGACTGAGGTGTTATCATCATCTGATGATACCTTGATTGGGGTGCAAACCGTTTATGATATGTTGACTGAGGTGGGCCCTATTTATGATCCTTGGACTAAGGTGCGCACCGCTTATGATACCTGGACTGAGGTGGAATATTTGTCTAATGATACCTTGGCTGGAGTGGGACCCCTTTCTAATACCATGAACGAAGCGGGGTAATTTTCTAGTAACTTTTACAGCTGGGATGTTCATGCAGGCCATCACTGCTACTTGCCAGGTTACAGTGGTTGGCACCCTACTTATTACACTGAAAGGGTGTATTATATGTGCTCAATCAAGTTTGCCGAATCAAGTGTGATTGCCTTCAGGTTGTGTGGCTTCTGCAGCACAATAGCCTAGTCAACATGAGCATTCCTTCAGGTTCCAAGCCTCTAAATTGTAGAGCAGATAATACTGACATACGCACATACCTTCAGTCTTGATACCAAGCCTTTGAACTGATCCTCGCTCAAATCATCCTGTGTTACTGCTGCACTAGCCGTTGGCATCTTGTCATCTGCAATGGACTGCAGCACATCCAGCACTAGCTGCATGCTGCCATCAGCTACACGTGCACCACCTCGTGCAGCTGCTGCATCCTGTGCAAGCAGAGTCAGTAGCTCCAGGTGGTAGTTCTTGATCGGAGCTGCACTTTGGGCATGGGCTGCCATGACCTTGAGTATCCTGCACGATTCATCATAATACATATGTCAGTACATTATCAGTACATTATGATTATATGTATAGCAGCTTCTGGGCAGCGCCCCCGACCTGCTATTCAGCCTAATAAGCAGTCAACGCTACCCTGGAACCCTGGAACCTGCATTCTCCATCTTTCCAGAACTGCTGATTTTTTTGGAATTAGCCCAGTAGTTGGCTCGGAGCGCTGCCTAGAAGCTTCCATACATAGCCCCAACTAAAAGCAGCATCGATTGCGATCGCAGCCCCTCTCTTTGCACTTCAAAAATGCTGGTTGTTTCCTCGCACTGGCACACCCCTCCTGGTAATTCACCAGGTTATCACCCATAGCTCACCCGGCCAGTACAGCTGGCAGCCTAGGTGGCACACCTGCTATCCTGTCTAGCGCACCTGGCAGCATTGCCAGCTGTGGGGTTGTCGGCGAAGCGCTCCTCGGCTAGGGGCCGGATACCATGCTCGACAGTGTTGGCGCAGACAACATCAATATCCATGCCTCCAGTTCTAACGTGAATCGCAAGATTGCCAGGATCCACATGCCTGCCAAAGTGTCATGGATCTGAGAGACACATTTGTATTCTAGGTTGCTGGTTAAAGTGTGATCATTCAGTGAGCCAGCAGCAATATGAGGGAGATGAAAAGGGGTAGTGATGCATTTGGGTGTGAAAGGCAAAAGAAGATACAGTACATTTTGCAAGGGCACACAGAGGTGTGGATCTGAAGTAACAATGCGACATATTATTCTGTAGACATATCATGAGGGATGCATGGAAATAGAATGCAAAGCTATAAGTAGGGAACGGCATTAAGATATCATATGTCATCATATGTCGACAATCTGACTAGGCTAAAGTTACCATTTATACACAATATCATATGATGCAATTTGTATGATATCATATGATATCAAACTCGTCTTTGGTCAATATCATATGATATATGGTCCCGAGCTATAAGTAGGTCAGTGGTGGCACTAGCAAGAGAAGCCCACTCCACAACATCTAGGGTGGGTCATCATCCTCTGCACAAATAAATGCGTCCTATACAAAATTATCATCATCATGCATGTGAGCTGGGTGATGGGCAGTACATAAAACAGGCTATGACAGGTATTGAAGTTGGATCCACATGCCTGGGGTGGAACATCGGGCTTTCCTTCATCTTCTCTGCCAGAGCCAAAAACTGGCTACGAGTCACAGGCTGGTCTGTAAGCACCAGAATGTCAACGTCACTGCCTCTCCATTGGGTCCCCTTAACCATGCTCCCGTCAATGAAGGCTCTGGCGCTACTCCCAAGGACTGCACGAGCAGCCTGGTGCACTGTGTGAAGTGTTTGGAATTTGTTGTGCAGGTGTGAGCAGCATCATAATCACGAGCAGGTTGGTGCACTGTGTGCAGTGTTTGGAATTAGTTGTGCAGGTGTGAGCAGCAGCATAATCATCACCAGCAGTGCTTTTTTTACAATCATGTTTGCAGTTGGAGAGTAGTTGTGTGTGAAGTCTCACGTATGTGCATTAGTGTTGTACTGCTCTCGGGACGGAGTGTGGTGCTATGTACACACAGGGGAGCAGTGCTGGGAGTATGAGAGAAGTGCAGTGTGCATAAGTGTAGGTTTACGTGCAGGGGTGCCGGCCCCATGTAGCCTCACACTGAGACGACTAGACGAGGCTGTAAAAACAAAACTCTTGGCATTGCCCGCCACACACACCCCCCACACACACACCCTCCCCCACCAAACATGCACACACTCCTGCAGCGGTGTAAACTGCTATGTAGATGGACAGTGAGTAGCTAACTTTCCCTTGGTTGAAGTACAGAACAAAAGCACTGTAATGTTGCTTGGATATTTTGCTTACTAGTAGCTTAAGCCCAGCCTCCGTCGGGCCAAGATGGGACTCTACAAAAAATGATAACAAAATGCTTATCCGTATAGAGGAATAGACGATCTGCCTACCTCCTGCAGCCAGTTTAGTTCATCAATGATTTTTCTTTTTAAGCCCTTCCTATAACGGTTGGGCAAGTCCTCTAAGCCTATTTGGCCTACCCCTGGACTGTAACATATATATATATATATATATACATAGAGGAATAGACGATCTGCCTACCTTCAGCAGCCAGTTCAGTTTGAAGAATGGTGTGGCAAGTTGCTTGACGTTGAAGGCCTTCACAGAGGTGCTGTAAGATAAGAGCCTCTTGCTCACAAACAACATCAGAGAGCAAAACTGTAGGCGTGCCTCTGGATTTGTCAGCCTGCAGAATTTTAGGTAGGATAAGTTAACGCGTCATCAGTATGAGGGGTGTAGTTTTTATTGTGTCAGGTTTGGGGTAAATTTACATAGGTCAAGCCTTGCTCAGATCAAACAAAGAAGATACAGATAGCTTAGAAGGTTCTAAATACATTCCAATGATCAAAACCTGGTTTGATTGAAAATTTAGCGTATAGCATTGCCTACTGTCCAAGTCGCCAAAATCTGATATTGCCAGCACAGCGGATTAATTTTTAATCTGTCTGATTAATCTCTGATTAACCCCTTCAACCTACCTGGTAAACTGGCTACTACTTACTGGAATGTAGCATGCACAACACGGTACACAAGTAATATAGACACACCCACACACATCTCAGAAGAACATCGCTGAAACCTACGAGATGGGAGGCCTTTGCCACCGGTGTCCTGGTGCTTGCCCTGGATCCGTTTAGAGGTAGGGGAATAAAGCCTCTTCTCAGTATTGCAGGCCCTGTTGTTTTTGCACTGAATGCAAGAAAACATATTTTATAAGTTGGCCATAGTATAAGATAGTTTAGGGATTTGTTGGATACCTTTTCATCAAGTGTTTATTATTATCAGCCCCGCCTGATCATCAATAATTGATTTTCTAGTTTATTCACCTAAAAGTTAAACTACCTGGATATACTGGATATTTGCTGGAAGACCCCTCCCGGATGTTGTGGAGTGGGCTTGTCTTGGGACAATAATGGCTTGGCGATGAAAATGTAATGTTATACCTGGAATACACTTAGTAACATACACGATAGCAAAATTTCCAGGCCCTGCTGTTGGAGCTGATTATCTGAAACTGGCTCTCTCTTGAAGTGATATTTATCATGGGATGAGGAGCAGAGGTGGGAATAGCTAGATGCGTCCCTAGATTTAAGTATGTTGTTGCAATTCATCAATGCAAGGGTAGCCGAATAAATAGGCCAAATTAAGTTGTCCAATCACAAATTATGCAGATTTATTAGCTCTATGAGACTAGACAGATTTCTGAAGGCATAAATGAACAAATAAATGATAGCGCCTCAGATGGAACTGTTTGCCAGCAGATATGCCAGAGTTTGTAGACAAGTACCACATCCTCGTCATGACACACCCTATATCCCCACTGTGGGGGCCTCCGTCCACCTGGAAGGATTTCTCGGTGTGAAGGACTCTTCACACCAACGAATCCTCCCAGTTGAAGGCTAGCGCGAGGAGGCCCATACTTTCGGGTGAAAATCCTTCCATTTGGAAACAATCACCGCACTGAAGAGCCCATAGGCTCTATGGGTGAGTCTTCCGACCTTTCTGTGACAAGCAGTATACAGACAAGAACGAAGCAGCATACCTTCTTGCGATCATTCTTGCATCTGGCAATTGGGAGGGCCGCATTAAGCCTGGTCGGATGGTCGCCTGGGGCTTCAGAAAAGCGCACAAGAACCAGGGAGTACAAATTTATCTAGTTCTCCAGCACCAGTATTTCTCCAGGGCTTCTTCTCGAAATTCCCGACAAGTCAGACAGTCGCCCAAGAAACCAAGAAACCATGGTTTTTTTTCTTGGCATTGTCACACGCACTTGGCAGGCTAACATTGACCTAATATTTTGTTTCAGTGGGTACGCTTGTTTATGGCGGAGCCCCTCCTTCGTAGCGAATATCCGCAACAGGATATACCGGCACAATCTCGCGTCGCGATAGGGGGCAAATAACTATCTCAGAACGGGGCTCGGGCGGGCTCTTATACTAACTGGGGACGACTGGGGTGCGCTGCGGACCCGTGCGGACCCCCCTGGCTGGACGGCGAGGGGGGCCCGCCCTCCAGCCTTGCTGACGTCATTATGATAACGAGTAGGGAGAGCCGGAATTAGCTTACCCTCGCCCTGTTGTGTCATTTGTTGTGTCAATTATATACATAAGGACGAATAATTCGAATTCCGAACCCCACACTGCCTAGTTTCGAAAGTAAGTGCGCCAAGGCTGATGAGTATCTATAGGGAAATCTTCTTGGAGCTCGCGAGAGTGATCGGCGGTGACGGAACCGTTGACAAGTGGAGTGCTGCCAGGTGCGTATTTCGGGGCTATAGTCCTTGAATGCTGGAGCAATGCTAGGTGTTGCATGTTACATGAGTGTAGGGCTCGTGGCCTACCGTCTCATGACATGCCACACTGGAGCCTAGGGGGGTCACCATGTGTATGGAATGTTCATGGGTGTGTGGTTTTTGCCTTTTTGGGTGGGAGTGGTAATTCATGCATACTGCATGGCCACAACAACGTAGCTTGGCATATATCTTTAAATGTTTTCATGACGAGCTAGCACTTACCATGCCACCTGTCGATCATCTCAATCAAGACAGGCGTCCATGGGTTCCTTCCATAGGGTGGGTTCCTTTTTTGGTCCTGTTTTGACGTGTTCAGACATTTTTTTGTAAACAAGTCATCAGAAAGGGAGAGGAGCCTTCTCGATTTGGATTGGGTGGGGGTCGGGCATGTGTACGTGGCACATGGACGCACATAGCACCCATGCATGGTGTTATGTTCTGCATAAGAAATAAATGTGAAAAATCATAGTAAGGGGTATATTAATTTCGGGACCCTTTAGAGGACGTTTAAGACATAATATAGCGGGGCTCGATGGAAATCTTGAACCGCATGCGAAACTCTTTGTAACACAAGGGATCAGAAAACAATTGTGGTGTAGCGCTCTTCAGAACGCTAGATAGCAGGATCATTGCCGAAGGAGTAGAGCTTGAACCTGCCATTCATTGATTTGAAAGGGGTTGATGCTCAGAAGCGCAGGAGCTCTCGGACTGCCGTCAGTCCCTCCCTCATCAATGTGACGCCTTGGTGAGTTGGCAAAACTGACATCAGGAAACGAACTTGTTTGAACTTGCTGAGCGACATTTTGGTTATCTGTTAGGGGCATGGCCTTCCCAACATCCTTCGGCAATATTCCATTCAGCTAGAAAATCTCGATCATCAGCATCATGGTCAAGAAGCCTATTCTCCTGGAATCCGTTTTCACCCCGTTTCGATTCGTTTCGCACATGGATGATATAGGCTGAAGTGTATGAGTTAGTTAAACTGTATAGTTTCAGTACTCGACTAGTTGCAGTGCCCCTTTCCTCCCCCCTACCCCCCCTGCTCTCAAATACAAGTGGGTGCGACAGAACGTACAGCACATATACTCCTACAGAATTATATACTAATCTACCATGCCCATATACATGGAATCAATGCAAGTCTTAGGTCGACACTAGTGAGCCTAAGCCAGTGCAAGACCAAGAGAGATGTTTTGTCCTGGTGTGTGGAGGTATGAAACTAAGAAAGTCAATAAGTATACAGTGAACTTTGGGGTAACTGATCATGCAGTTCTAGTAGAAGAACTGAAGGAATATCTGCAAGGACCTGCCATATTGAATGAGGTCACCTCCTCGTTTGTTTTGCAGTTCCATCGCAAGCCTTTTCCTGGAACCTGCCCGATCGCAAGATGCAATACTCGCAAATTCGCTAGAAGGTACAGTATATTAGCATATGACTTCTTGTTTTCCTCAGAGGATGGTTGCTGTCAGAGTGGGGGAGGGGCAACTGGTGTAGGGGAACTGTAATTGGCTTGACTTGGTAGCTGTATCTTTTGTAAGATCCACCCTGTATGTTGTTGTGGTGGCTTGACTTGAGTCAACACTGGGTTGCTATGGCAATGTAATCATTTTGCTCCATGTCTTGATCATCTTTTCCTTCAACTGATCAACTGTATGCCTCAGCAGACCACAGACTCATAGCAGGTTAGGATACACAGATCAACACCTCCACCAGTCCATCATCGCATAAAACATGAGGGTAGCAAATATCCTGGTTGGACAGGATAATGCCCAATACAAACTGGGGAGACTGGTGAGCTCGATCCAGATCCCTGCCTAGAAACTTGCCCGACCATCTGACAGACCGATCCACCGTAGGCTCTACATTTTGTTCACCGAATTTGTTGATGGCGTTTGAAGTATGTCAGGTTGCATCAATCAAATTCATCTTGGGCAAGTTCCTTTAGATAGCCTATTTGATTAACTCTCTACCCCCGCACTGTAAAATACTTAAACCTATCTAGCTGTGGGCACTGTGGGGCCCTCCGATCACCATCCTCTAACAGATTGGACTCCAGGAGCTCTTAGATAGCCTGATCCTGCAGCAGGGCATGTGAGATATGTAACCGTGTGTATTCCAGTCCAGGCTTCCATATGAACTCTGAATGCATTTTATCAGATGCTTTCAACATTCAGAAGATTGAGAATTCAGTATCATCCTCAGTAAAGATATTTGTGGCTGTAACAGGGGGGGGGAGGGGGGACAGATTTGGACCACATGCTCAATACGGTGTCCGGCTCAGATGGGAGTTGGAATTGTGGAAGTTTCATACAAGGGGGGGGGGGGGGGGGGGGGGGGGGGGGGGTGGGGGGGGGGGGGGGTGGGAGTTGGAAACAAGTTTTACCCCCCCCCCACCCCCCCACCCCAGCCCTAGAACCCCCCTACCCGACCCTATCCCACCTAAAATCAGGGTCATTCGAAAGATCTTTTCTTGCCCTATCCATTTATGCTCTTACATCTTTCATGGGGTTGCCCAAATGTGATGTATCACGAAGTTAAGATTTGGGCCAAAAGAAACATTGGAGACCTCCAACTTCCTGTTCAACTTTATTTTGGGTAAAACAAAAAGTTGTAATCGGATCCTGAGGATAAGGGCTATTTAAACCGAAGATGAGGTACGGCAGCTTATTTCCTGCCCCCTCCTCCCCCCCCCCCCCCCCCCCCCCCCCCTCCCCTCACATGAACACACAGCCATGATGTTTCCCTCAATCAAAACACTGACCCCCCCCCCCCCCACACACACACCACCACACCACCACACCACACCACCACACCACACCACACACATACACACACACCACCACCACACAAACCATTCCCCCCACCGGCTGTAACTATTCCTTCTCAACCTCTTCTAACTTACTTTCTTGTCTTTGGAGTAGGAGCAGGGCCTGCGACGATGAGAAAGGGCTTTTTGACCAGAACTGTACAAGAATCCGGCGCAAGCCCGAGGACACCTGTGGCAGAGGCTTCCCATCCCGTAGGTTACAATTTGTTACAAACCCATATGTTAGCAATGCTATACCTGCTAACATGTGTTTGTGAGTGTGGTTTTATATGTTATTGTCAAGTCATCATACGGTTCAAATGTAGCCAGATAATATGGGTTAAAGGGATTTCCCCAAGCTCCAGAAGTCACGACAAATTGTCTGGTGCCAGAGAGTTTAATGTTGTTATACATGCTAACATGTGTTTGTGATTGTGGTTATAGATGGTATTGTATAGTTATGCTACGGTCCAAAGGTAGCTAGATAATATGGGCTAAAGGGATTTTCCCACGCTCAAGAAGTCAAGACAAATTGTCTGGTGCCAGAGAGTTTGATGTTGTTATACATGCTAACAAGTGTTTGTGATTGTGGTTATAGATGGTATTGTATAGTCATGCTACGGTCCAAAGGTAGCTAGATAATATGGGCTAAAGGGATTTTCCCACGCTCAAGAAGTCAAGACAATTTTTATGGTGCCAGAGAGTTTAATGTTGTTATACATGCTAACATGTGTTTGTGATTGTGGTTTTAGATGTTGTTTAGTCATGCCACAGTCCAAAGGTAGCCAGATAATATGGGCTAAAGGGATTTTCCCACGCTCAAGAAGTCAGGACAATTTTTATGGTGCCAGAGAATTTAATGTTGTTATACATGCATATATGTATATATATATACCTAGAGAGTGCTGATTAGAATAAGACTATGCAACAGCAGTTGGGTCCCTGACCTGCAGCAAGAACTGTCAGGAATGGTCAATTAACTCGTGAGATAAGGGAGAGGAAAATGTGTATAGAATCGCAAAGCACAAGTGTGACTGCGTGTGACTGCGTAGCACCTGTTGTGTGACTGCGTAGCACGTGAAGCAGGGGGTGGGGGTGAGGGTGGGCAGTTGGGGTGGGCAGTGGGGGGGGGGGTGGGAAGGAGGGCCTGCTGGTGCAGGGCACGGAAAACAAATCCTGAACCAGGGGTGGCCAGGTAGGCTTGCAGGACTAGCCCGGCCTGAAAACATGAAGGCTGATTCGGGCTTAATTCCAAATAATCAGGATGTTCTCAGATACGGTACATATATATATATATATATATATATATATATATCGTGGATCGCTGCATGGATCTTCCCATACGCCCAACCTGGCGCATGTCCATAATTGTGGCCACACCACCTGCCGATTCTCGTCAGCCCACTTGCTTTTAATCAGAGCTCGCCCCTAAATCAAGTATTCTTGCCTTCAGGCGATTTGCATTGTTTCACGTCACCTGCCCTGCACCCAATCTGCCGCACGCCCAGAATTGTGCCCATGTCACCTGCCGATTCTCATCAACTCGGTTGCTCTTATTCAGAGCTCTCCCCTGTATTCTCGCCTTCAGACGATTTGCAGAGCAGGTTGTGAGTAAATTTGTCTACCACATTTGTCTCTCAGTACAATTAGATACATTGCTCCAATTGTCTGTCTTCATGGCGACTTGTGAGTATGAGAATGACAAGATCAGCCGTGTCAGTCTCCTTTGGTTTGCTTACCTAGATCTGGTGAATGGTATTCTCGCCTTTGGGCGATTTTTCAAGTGCGATTTTCAAGTGTAATTTTCAAGTGACAACTATCGCACATTAGTCTCTCATACAGTTATATGTTTTGATCCGGCTGTTGTCTGTCTCCTTAGCGATGTATTCTCGCCTTCGGGCGATGTTCAAGTAAATTTATATCGCAGATTTGTCTCTCACACAGGGATATGTGTTGATCCGGCTGTTGTCTGTCTCCTTTGCGATGTATGAGGTTGGAGAGTGACCAGATCAGCCTTGTCGGTCTCCTTTGGTTTGCTCAACTAGATAAAGTATTCTCGCCTACAGGCAATTTTCAAGTAAATTTGTATTGCACATTTGTCTATCATACAGTTATATGTGCACCTTCGGTTGTTGTTTGTTCCCTTGGCGCTTTACGAGGTTGGAGAGTGACCAGATCAGCCTTGTCGGTCTCCTTTGGTTTGCTCAACTAGATCAAGTATTCTCGCCTACGGGCAATTTTCAAGTAAATTTGTATAGCACATTTGTCTCTCACACAGTTATATGTGTTGCTCCGGTTGTTGTTTGTTCCCTTGGCGCTTTACGAGGTCAGAGAGTGACCAGATCAGCCTTGTCAGTCTCCTTTTGTTTGTTCATCCAAATCTGGTGCTGCCAGACCAACAAGAAGTGCATCTCCCAGGCCCAAGTTTGAACTGTCGACGCACTGCAAAAGAGCTTTCTGGCTTAGAGGTCTAGTGCATAAATGGACTGTAAATACAGTAGTGTGGACAATACCATGTTTGCTTCTTTTTCTCTTGCTTGTACCCTTTGATTGTCTACCTTATTAGAGGATGGTTAGCAGAGCCCCAAGATCCTGACAATCTAACCCAACCCAACCCAATCCAACCCAACCCAACCCAACCCAACCCAACCCAACCCAACCCAACCCAACCACCCAACCCAACCACCCAACCACCCAACCCAACCACCCAACCCAACCACCCAACCACCCAACCCAACCACCCAACCAACCCAACCCAACCAACCCAACCAACCCAACCCAACCCAACGCAGCCCAACCCAGCCCAACCCAGTCCAGCCCAACCCAACCCAACCCAACCCAACCCAACCCAACCCAACCCAACCCAACCCAACCCAACCCAACCCAACCCAACCTAACCCAACCTAACCAATCCCAGCCCAACTTAACCCAACCCAACCCAACCCAACAGGAAGTGCATCCCCTAACTTATTAAACGATGGTTAGGTGAGCCCCAAGATATTGAGTTAACAATGACCTGGCTATGACAATGTCATGTTCTGTGCAGACTAATATATTGATAATAAGATATATCAACCAACTAGCCTAAACTCAGAAGATATATTGAGTGAAACGATCACTCTGCCTGCCTATGATCCTACAGGCTGCCAAATCCGAAGGTCCGCCCACAGTATTGCTTTCCGAGCTTGTGTGTGAGCAAGAGGCCCGAGTCTTACAGCTCTTCTGTGAAGGCCTGCGGGATCAAGCAACATTATATATTCATGCCTGGCAACTCACTGTAGTGAATGAAGCAGGTAGGCAGCCCAGGGATATTTTTTTCAAATCAAAAAGAGGAAATCTTGTTCCTTTTCCTTTTTTTTCTCCTTGTTTCCTCCCAAAACAGGATCCTTATTCCGATTTGGGTCGATTTGGGTCATTTATAGTCAATTTCAGTAAAAAAAAACTTTTTTTAGGTTTCTTATTCCGGCAATTTGGGCCAAAACGGGGTCTCGTATTCCGATCGGAATATATCCTGGGAAAATAGATTCCTGAGTCAGCCCCTCTATGTGTCTTACAGTCCTCAAGTACAAGAGTAGCCAAATATGCTAATATGCCAACCTGGCTCGAACAATATAAAGCTCAAGAAAAGTCTAGATTACCCGGAGGTGATACTGAACTGAAACAATGGTGAATACTTGATTAACTGCTCCCCAATTGATCATGATCAGAACGGCGATATCGAGTACTTGGATGTAACTTGTTTGCTGCTCCTACTGTTTCACAACTGCATAGCCGCACAACAACAACAACAACAACAACAACAACAACAACAACAACAACAACAACAACAACAACAACAGCAACGACAGGAACAATAACTACAACAACAACAGCAACGACAGGAACAACAACTACAACAACAACAACAACAACAACAACAACAACAACAACAACAACAACAGCAGCAACAACAACAACAACAACAACAACAACAACAACAACAACAACAACAACAACAACAACAACAACAGCAACGACAGGAACAACAACAACAACAACAACAACAACAACAACAACAACAGCAACAACAACAACAACAACAACAACAACAACACAACAACAACAACAACAACAACAACAACTGCTCTTATTCAAACTTTCCAACCTCCATACAGTGCAAAAGGCTGCTCATGCTGTCCTCGGGAGCAGTGCCAGAGCCTTGATTGATGGAAGTGTGGTATCTATATGGTAGGGAGTGATGTCGACATTCTGGTGCAAACAGACCAGCCGGTGACTCGTATCCAGTTTTTGGCTCTGGCAGAGAAGATGGAGGAAAGCCCGGTGTTCCATTCCAGGTATATTGACCCAGATTAAATACCTGTGACCTGTTTTCTCGACTGCCCTTCATTGAGCTCATCTGCCTGGTGATGATACATTTGTTCAAGTATTTGTCTGTTTTTATGATGGTTGGAAGACCCATGCCAGATGGTGCAGCCTGTTTTGTCGTTTGTCAAGCTTGGCCTGCCTGTGACAATGCAATCGATTCCGCTGTAACCCTCATGATGGATTATTTTTGTGTTACTGCATACTCACACATATGTAAGCCCTAATGGAAGTCCCTGAAGCTTCTCTTGCAGCTGCTGGCATCCCTGAATCAGAATGCGTTTCTCATCCCAATGACAGGCACGTGGACCCTGGCAATCTCGCAATTCACATTAGAACTGGCGGTATGGATATCGATGTTGTCTGCGCCAACACTGTTGAGAATGGTATCCGGCCCCTAGCCGAGGTGCGATTCGCCAATAACCCCACAGCCGGCAATGCTGCCAGGTGAGCTAGCTAGGCTACTAGGTGTGCCAGCCTGGTAACCAAGGGGAGATGGTACAAGGCAGGGTGTGACCAAGGGGTGGTGGTACAAGGTAGGGTGTGACCAAGGGGGGGTGGTACAAGGCAGGGTGCGACCAGGGTGTGGGGGGGGGGAGGGGCACAAGGCAGGGTGCGAACAAGGTCGGGGGGGGAGGGGTTCAAGGCAGGGTGCGACCAAGGTGTGTGCAGGGAACTATTTGAATACAAATCAACGCTGGACAGAGTTGTTTATATTTTGGGCCACGTGCAGCGGCCTCTAGGCAGCTCCCTGAGCCAGCTGAGCCAGGCCAAATTAACATGTTGTCAGTACTGACAAGCTGGTAATGCCAGCTTCCAGGTGCACACTAGGTAAAATTGAGGTTAGCTGAATAGTCAGCCAGGGGCGCTGGCATGCGTAGCATGAAACATCAAAGCTACACATATCCGAGAATGATCTGCAAAGTATCAATAACTGCCGATGCAGGATTCTCAAGGTCATGGCCCTCAGTGCAGCTTCAGTCAAGAACTTCCACCTGGAGCTACTGACTTTGCTTGCACAGGAAGCAGCAGCTGCACGTGGTGGTCCATGTTTAGCGGATGGTAGCATGCAGCTAGTGCTGGATGTGTTGCAGTCCATTGCAGATGACAAGATGCCAACAAGTGGTGCAGCAGAATCGCAGATACATTTGAGTGAGGATCAGTTCGGAGTCTTGGTGTCAAGACTGAAGGTATGTGCGCATGTCAGTATGTTTGTTTGCACAGTTTCCAGGCGTGGTGTCAAACCAAAGTTCATCGGTGCAAACCAGGCTAATGTCCTGCAGAAGGCGCACAAGCTGGCATGGCAAACACTGATTCAGTGAAGCTATAAGGTGCATACTTGATTTGGCACCTTTGTATGCTACAGTTTTTAAAGCCAATACAACGGATGCCAAATTCGTGCCAATACCAATACCCATTAAAGTAGCTGGGATGGATTGCATGACACAGAACAGCACGGTCAAGGTATCATCACATTTAGGTCCCACATATGCCGCAAAATGATCAAGAGAAGCTCGCACTTATTCTAAGGTATCATCTGATAAATGCCCCACTTCACTCAAGGTATCATCACATTTAGGTCCCACATATGCTGCAAAATCATCAGGAGAAGCTCATGCCTGTTTTAAGGTTTCATCAGATAAATGTCCCACTTCACTCAAGGTATCATCACATTCAGGTTCAACCTATGCCGCGAGATCATCAGGAGAAGCTCACACCTATTTCAAGGTCAGATAAACGCCCCACCGCACTCAAGGTATCATAACATTTAGGTCCCACCTATGCCGCAAAATCATCAAGAGAAGCTCGCACTTATTCTAAGGTATCTTCAGCTAAATGCCCCACCGCACTCAAGGTATCTTAACATGTAGGTCCCACCTGCGCCGCGAGATCATCAGGAGAAGCTCATGCCTGTTTTAAGGTATCGTCAGATAAAGGGCCCACCACACTCAAGGTATCATTAGATGAAGGATCCACTGAAGTCCATGTATCATCGGATAAATGTCCGACATACGATTGCCACGATTGTTACTGCCGCCGTGTTTCCTACGATCGTTATCATTGTTACTGTGGTCCTGTGTCTTACAGATATTGTGGCAGTCACTTTGAAAACGGCAAACATGTGTGGCTCCTGTATCTTCCAAGTCCCAAGCTCTCACAGGAATGCATTGAAGTAATACTAATGTATTCTGTATGTGTTGCTTGTGCTGCAGGATCATGTGCAGAAGGTGCTGCACCTGTTTGTCATGTCACGTGTGCTGTTCCCACCGGGGGGCTGGCGCAACAGGATTGAGGTGCAAAGCTGGATCCTAAGGCCAGATGTGGGAAAAGATCATGCATTACCCACTATGGCTGGAGATGTGCCACGCTGGCTTGTTGACCTCCATTACGATCCGCCTGTAGGAGGCAGCCTGTGTCCAGACTTGCTATACTCTAGGTTCGAAAAGGTTGAGCACCCTTGCAAAGAACCTGGGATAGACCCTGGGACTAGGCCTGGGTACGAGCCAATCGAGAGAATCACTCATGCGCAGTCCAAAGCAGTAGAGCAGTTGCTGGAGGGGGCTCTGGCTGGTTACACTTTGCGTGGAAAAACTGTGCTGAGGACTTCAATGAATCGGGCTGATAGCTTTATCGATCAGACAACAGCTAAGCAAGCAGTGGACAGGATGGTAGCAGCTGCAGCTAAGTGGCAGAGAGAGATGCACAATGCAACCAGTCGTATTGACCCTGCTTCGCTGAGCTGCTGGCCTGGGGTCAGGTTCAAGGAGGCAGTGCGCATCGTTGACCCTGATGGGGAGGGGCACTTCTCCCAACTGCCAGCAGCTCTGGATTATGTTTCTTTAACACCACCTCCTGCTGGAAGCTCAGGGTGGACTCTGGTGCTGCAGCCTGGCAAGTGCATGCAGTGCCAAATGGTGCTAGGATATCCCACAGTGCCTGGAGGTCCTGCTGTCAGCAGCCGACACTGCCTGCAAATACTAGGTTGCGGGACAACAGCAGAAGAAGCTTCCCCTTATGATGAGCATGAACAGGGACCAGACAAGTTTCGAGAGCCTGAGGTAAGGTGCACTGTCGTTAGCGCATGCAGGTGGGTGGTGGAAGCGGCAATGGTGTGTGTGTGTGGGGGGGGGGGGGGGGGGCTCTATCTTACACTGGTCACACCACCTGACCTCATCCGGTTAATTGTGGAGAGGGCACAGTCATTAGTGCCTCAGGTAAGTTGCACTGTTCTTTTGAAGAGTTGATTGATTCCTTCAGTGCTGGAAGGTAGTTCCAATATGTTGTATGTTCAGTATTCAAGTTCAAATATTTGCTTTCTATTCTTTTTGAATCTGATGTCTATGAGTCTCCTTTACTTGTTCAAGCTGCACGTTTGGAGTTCAACAGTACCCTTCCTGTCACTGTGTGTCTGTTTTCGTTCTGGTGCCCAGTGCTAGTTGACGTTATTCGATGGACCCACAATCAAAACCTGCGACAAGTGCGGCAAACAATTGCTTTGCGGCAACCACATAAACTTAGGGCGCCATCAGAATTCTCTTGCGTGCTTGGCTGCAGTCGAACAGAAGTCGAGATTCAGCAGCGCATCAAAGCATTTGATTACCGGTTTTTTCCAGCCTTTGAGCGCTACGGCAGCTGATGGAGCGGCGGCAACAGTGGCGGCAACATTGATGATGATGATGAAGATGATTTCCTGTGTTTCAAACATTCCCAATGGTCTCGAGACCAAACTCAATGGATAGGCCTTTAAAAACCCTGTAAAATGAGCTTAATTAGACACCATAACACTAAGAGGTTGCTGAGATAGTGGTTGTACTGTGGGTCCCGAAGCCGGGGGGGGGGGGGGGGGGGGGGGTCTACAGAAGGTGCCTTCCACACTTTTGGGGGATGGGGTCTTCACACAATCAACACACCTCCCCCCCCCCACCCCCCCCCCCCCCCCTTGATAAAAAGCTATAATCGCGGTGCTGGTTCTAGGGCGCATCTCAAGGGATGCACATTTGTCAAGTGTAAGAAGCAGGCTGTGAAATTGTATTGCGGCGGCAAGGAGGTTGAAATGGAGAACTGCCTGATTGAACGCTGCGGCGACATGACTGTGCACAGCATATTGCTTGTTGCATGCGGGTCAACAAAGCTTGACAAGTGCTCCTTTATAAACAACAAGAGCGATGCTGTGGTGGTGCAGTGTGACAATCGACAGAGTGCCCCAGAACTGGGCATGAGGGAGTGCATCCTGAAAGGCAACATGTCTGGGGTGATTTTCGGGTTTGGCATAGTGGAAGGTAGCGGCGGCGGCAGTGGGATTCTTTTTAAGAACCAGATCACCGACAACGCAAGCTTTGGCCTCAGCATCTCAGCTGTTGCGCCGAACCAGCAGATACACCTTATGGGCAATGTATTCCGGGGAAACGGGCTTAATGGTGAAGAGGAGAGGGAAGTTGTGCTTCAGAATGTACAGGATCAGGTGAAGTGGTGGTGATGAGCAATCGCGGGAAAATCACCAATGTACCGTTCTTGGCCTCGGATGAATTTGAGAAGCATATCCGGTTTGGTAGAATTTGAATTTGAATTAGAGAAGCATATCCGGTTTGGTAGATATTAATTGGAAGGAAATGCAGCCTCTTTCAGCCGAAGTCTGTGCTAGACCTGACATCACGGCTGCTAGAGTAATGGCCTCAGGGATCGGTCAATATCCAAGGTATATACCACTGTCCAGGCGTAGCCAGATACTGTAATAAGTTGAATGGACTTTCCTAGCATTTAATACCAAAAAATAATTCCAAAGCGAAACTGAGATCCAGGCCGGATCCGAGTACATCACTCCAGTTCAAATAAAGATCTCTAGGCATTAGCATTCAGCAATTGATCGTATTCTAAAGCTTAACTCTATGTAGAAATAGTATGGAAGGCAGTTCTGCCCGATAGGACGGTACTGGCTATAGTACTGCCCGATAGGGCATTGCCGGCCTCGCAGCTATCAGGGACTGGGGACCTTGATTGCTATACTGTGTAACAAACCGATACTATACCAGTCAAACTTACTTTAGTACTGCCCGATAGGGCAATGTCGGCAATATCGGGCCTGATTTATTTATAACATATATATAAGTATATCTCGTCTTGGCATTCCAATCTACATTTTTTTCTGCCTTCCTGTTGTGCAACTGTTTCCTTTGTCTATGCAAATGCATTGTTCTGGTCAGGGGGTACTTCTCCACAAGTTTACCTTGCTGGCAAGCAAAATTTAGAAGGCTAAACATCGTCCCCTAGGACCCACGATAAATCACTCAAGCTACTAAGCAGGCCGGGCGGCCAGACTAAGGCCAGCCTAGCTTTCAAGACATAGCGACACTGTTCAGCTACGGACCTCGATTCTGAGTTCGGCCGATAGCCTGGTGATGTGGCTGCACAGCGCTCATCCGGCACAAGGTCTGCCGGCAGAGCTATCCGATCCAAGTCAAACCCAGGGGTAGGGGGAAGCTGGCCCGGACTTGACCCGTCGAGCTATCCGAGCCTGTCGGAAGAGATCCGACAGTTCGCGCGGAGTTCGCTGCGTGCCCTCTTCACCAGGCCACCCCCGCTTAGACCCCTAAAATGGCCCCTATGGACAGGCTCAGAGTCAGCCGCGCAAGTAAGGCGATAGCGCGTAGGAGAGCTACTGCGAACCGATCGCCAGACCGCCGCGGCGGTAGGGAGAGGGCGCGTAGCAGGGCTGGTGGCAGGATGGCAGGATGGCAGGGGGTCGTTACTTATTTGTCGTAGTGCCGTTCGGGCGTAGTGCCGTTTCGGTGGCGGGCGACCCGGAAGCAGCCCACTGACTCCAACACTAAGTCCCAGCACAACAACCCGAAGCAGCGCACACTCATTCATCCACCACTCTCCTCCACTTTCGCACACAAGTAATCGCATCCTCATCTTCTTATTCATCCATTCATTCCCAGTCTATCAACTCCCGCTACTTCCCCGTGCGCGAAAGCCCCACCCAACCCATTCTCAACCCATCGCAGACTTAGTCCCTCGACCAAACTCTGCGCAGCCACATTCATCGCTCCTGATTCTTTCCTCCATTAATTTCTCTACCTTTTTCTGCTTCTCGCCGCCCTACCCGCCTCATATCCTCCCCCGCCAACCATAACCGACAGTTGGTTCCTTCCACACCCCCAACTACCAGCTTTGCGCTCATCACCCCCCCCTTCTCTCAAACCCCTCTTAAAATCCTCTAATAAGCGCCTAGTTTCACATTTAAATAGTTGCTTGATTCATGGCTGCGATCAGTGTCGAACCCTTCGAGCTTTCTCCTACCCTGCGAAGCCAGCCAACGATTTCATAACCGTCTGCCTAGCCAACTGAAACCGGGCAGCGTCCCCACTCAGCCGAGGAAACCAAAACAGGTATGCATGATTAAAAGCGCGCTTCTCATTTGTGGGTGCGTTAGTGGGGCGTTGGTGCGGGTGGGGGCTTTGGTTTCTCTTACCCTCTCCGCTTATGCGCATCGCTCTGCCATGTAGCTTCATGCGACACCTAACTCCACCTCTCTCTATAAACCACCTGTGCGGAGTTTCTAATCCACGTCCACGTCTACGCCACACAGCTAACGGTGTTCATCGGTGTTTCCATCGGGGGTTATAGGACACACCATTATCGGCCCACCGTTATCAAACGGAGAGGAAAGTCGAATACATTAAGACAACTGCGGACTACTAGAAGCATCCTAGGACGTCCACTGCTGACTTCTCGCCGTTACTGACGTCCTCTGTGGGCGAACATGGCGAAGATGGCGTCGCGAATGCTGACGACATCTTTCATCATCTTGCTAGCTCCCCTTGTACTGCTACTATGTGAGTTGGGTAATGGGAAATACTTAGGGGACGGCAAATATGATATCATATGATGCCGGCAGTCTGACTAGGCTCAATTTATCATTTATATATGATTTCACATGATGCACTCAGTATGATATCATGTATCATACTCCCCTTTTGGTCAACATCATATGATATGCCGGTCCCTAGATATACTTCCTATGTAGTTTAGGCGTCTATCACCATTTGCCGTTTTGCCGCTTAACAAATTTGCCGCTTAACCATTTGACGTTTTGCCGCTTAACAAATTTGCCGTTTTGCCGCTTAACAAATTTGTTTTTATAAGTCAGTGAGCAAATTTGTTTTTATAAGACACTGAACAAATTTGTTTTTATAAGTCACTGAAGTTTATAAGTCACTTCAGACACTTCAGACAGACCATAAGAAAGCTGATATACTTCCTATGTCATGGAGTAGGGTGAAGAGAAAGGATGGGGCGTGTGTGTCACATTCACCTCTAGTGTCCTCTGATAACCTTTTTAACATTCCATGAGAGGACCGCTGCATAGCATGACTTGGAATAATGGGGTACAAACCCGAAAGGAGCATAATGGCTCCACACATAGTTGGGTAGTGGGGTATGAGAGGTGAAGAGAAAGGCTGGAGCAGGTGGGATATGTCAACCTTTTCAACATTGCATGCGAGGCATGCTGTAAAGCATGGCTTGGGGTCATGGGGTAGGAACCCCAATGGAGCATAATGGCTCCATGCATAGTTGGGTAGTGGGGTATGAGGGGTGAAGAGAAAGGCTGGGGCATGCATGCTCTGCTAACAATGTTGACATTCCACGAGAGGCAAGCTGCAGATCATGGCTTGGGGTTATGGGGTAGACACCAACTTGGAGCATAATGGCTCCATGCATAGTTGGGTAGTGGGGTATGAGAGGTGAAGAAAAATGCTGGGGCATGCATGCTCTGCTAGCATTGGCGACATTCCACGAGAGGCATGCTGTAACGCATGGCTTGGAATTATGGGGTAGAAACCAAAATGGAGCATAATGGTCCCAACAATTATCGGGTAGTGGGGTATGTTTACCTTTTTGAAAGTGAAGGGAAAGGCTGGGGCAGGTGTGCTATGTTAACCTTTTCAACATTGCATGAGAGGCATGCTATAGAGTATGGCTTGGAATAATGGGGTAGAAACACAAATGGAGCATAATGGTCCCAAAAATAGTCGGGTAGTGGGGTATGTTAAACTTTTGCAAGTGCAGAGAAAGGCTGGGGCAGGTGTGCTATGATCACCTTTTTAACATTGCACGAGAGGCATGCTGTAGAGCAAGTCTACGTGGTAGCAATAGCACAAGCTAGAGTAATAGCAATAGCACAAGCAATAGCAATAGCACAAGCAATAGCAATAGCACAAGCAAGAGCAGTGTTGCCATACGTTCCTGCAACACCTCAAATTGGTGGTAAGACCACAGAAGTCCATGCGGTAGTAAAAGCAACTCTAGTTCTTCTATGCGGTAGCAATAGCAACACTAGTTCTTCTATGTTGCTCAAAACCTTGAATCACCCACCCCAAGTCACAGTAATACATGAACCAAATAGAATGCTCTAGATCAGGGTACTACTTGCCAAATTGGCCAGCGCTTAAAGCGCTCAAACGTCAAATTGGTCAGGGCTTTTTAGTGCAAAAAGCGCAAAAACTGCGCGCTGCGCCCGCAGGGAGTTGAAAAAACTGTGCGAAACGCGCAGAGGGGCTCAAAAAGGCAGCGCGGCACCGCACTGCCGCTCGCGCTTAGTAGTACCCTGCTCTAGATATCAGTATACAAATAATGAAATAAGTAATAAATAAATAATGAATTATAAATAATAATAAATAAATAATGGAATAAGCCTAGTCTAGTCTTTTATGCAATGCCTAAACCAGTATCTGAATCAGAACCGGTATCTAAATCAGTCTCTGAATCAGTATCTAAATCAGTCTCTAAATTATTATCTAAATCAGTCTCTTAATCAGTATCTCAATCAGTCTCTAAATCAGTATCTGAACCAGTGTCTAAATCAGCCTGTGAATCAGTCTCTAAATCAGTATCTAAATCAGTCTCTGATTCAGTATCTAAATTTGTCTCCGAATCAGTCTCTGGATCAGTATCTAAATTAGTCTCTAAAACAGCCTCTAAATCAGCATGTGAATCAGTCTCTAAATCAATCTCTAAATCAATCTCTAAATTATCCTCTGAATCAGTGTATACTTTTGTAACCACCTAATTTGGCTCTTTTCTCCCCAGGTTCCACGGAAGCCCTAGTGCCATCAGATAGCAGGTGCGTGTGTTTTTGGCTCACAAAATGGGAGTATCAAATTAAATATCATCGAACTAATATAGTACTTCACAGATATGGGGAGGATGTGTGGGGGGTGGGTTGGGGTCGGAGGGGTTGAGTTGGGGGGTGGGTGGGTGGGTGGGTGGGGGGGGGCAATGTATTATGTTTGGAATGCATGTACTTGGGTCACACCTGGTTGACAACCTGGTATATATTGGGTGGGTGCTTGGGTTGGGTCACACCTAGTTGACAACCTGGCATGTATTGGGTGGGTGCTCGGGTTCGGTCACACCTGGTTGTCAACCTGGCATGTATTGGGTGGGTGCTCGGGTTGGGTCACACCTGGTTGACAACCTGGCATGTATTGGGTGGGTGCTTGGGTTGGGTCACACTTGGTTGACAACCTGGCATGTATTGGGTGGGTGCTTGGGTTGGGTCACACTTGGGTGACAACCTGGCATGTATTGGGTGGGTGCTTGGGTTGGGTCACACCTGGTAGGTAAGGGGCTTGGCATTGATAAATGGTTGAGTGAGCTGGAGTGCAAGGGTGGTGGGCAGCATATTGTTCAGGTCTGGGTGGTAGGCTTAGGTTGGCAAGGGGCTTGGCATTGATGAATGGTTGAGTGAGCTGGATTGTGGTGGAGGTCGGCAGCATATTGTTCAGGTCTGGGTGGTAGGCTTAGGTTGGCAAGGGGCTTGGCAATGATGAATGGTTGAGTGAGCTGGATTGTGGTGGAGGTGGACAGCTTATTGTTCAGGTCTGGGTGGTAGACTTAGGTTGGCAAGGGGCTTGGCATAGATGGATGGTTGATTGAGCTGGATTGCGAGGGTGGGGACAAAATACAGTGCAGAGCTACAAGCGAGACCATGTATATTTTCACATAGTTCATGGCGTAGTTGGGGGCAAAAGGGTCCGTGGTAGTCACTACATTTGAAAGGGGGTGAATCCATATACTTTTGGCTGTTCTCTGAAGTCTGATTATTTAAATAACTCTTGGCTGTTCTATGCAGTTATGTTCTAATTATTTTAATAAAACTACCGGGTATTAACTTCCAATTTATCTCATAGATACCAGTGTGTCAAGTATTTTTTATACCTAGCCATGCATGATAAAAGTAAAGTAACCCTGATTATTTGAGATTACGAAAGTCCTCTGAGCCTCTCTCTCTCTCTCTCTCTCTCTTCTCTCTCTCTCTCCTCTCTCTCTCTCTCTCTCTCTCTCTCTCTCTCTCTCTCTCTCTCTCTCTCTCCTCTCTCTCTCTCTCTCTCTCTCTCTCTCTCTCCCTCTCTCACACACACACGCGCACACACACACACACACACACACACAAACCCACTTTTCATATGTACGCAATTGTCCAAAACATGGTATGTCACCCTTCCCCAACCCCCTATGCACTGTTCCGACCTTCTTCATGTCTATTACTACCTTGTGCACGCAGCTCCATGTAACAATTCAAATTCAAATTATGTTGCTACCCTGTGCACGCAGCTTCATGTAACAATTTAAATTCAAGCTCCAATTCAAATTATATTGTTACCCTGTGCACGCAGCTTCCCCGACCATGTGTGTGAACGACGTCTAGAGTACTCACCCTATCGAATTGTGTTCGATCGCCAGTATGCAAACCCGTATGGGGGAAACACGTACTGCTTCAAATTCCTCTCAACGGATTGTATAAACAAAAACAGCCCATGCTGCCAGGCAGCTTTGGATAAGGTTGAGCTGCCAATGCGTAAGTTTCTGTACCTCCTGTGCTGTTGTCATAGCATGTTTATAATACATATATATATAGCATGTTTATAATACATATATATATATATAGCATGTTTATAATACATATATATAGCATGTTATAATACATATATTATATAGCATGTTTCTATACATATATTATATATCATTTTTATAAGACAATATAATATATATATATATAGCATATTTATAATACATATATATATATAGCATGTTTATAATACATATATATATAGCATGTTTATAATACATATATATATAGCATGTTTATAATACATATATATATAGCATGTTTATAATACATATATATATATAGCATGTTTATAATACATATATATATATAGCATTGTTTATAATAAACAAAAAAACCAAAAATATTTCTAATGATAGCATGTTTATAATACATATATATAGCATGTTTATAATACATATATATGCTATATATAAGCATGTTTTATACACATATAATATAGCATGTTTGATCTACATATATATATAGCATGTTTATAATACATATATATATATCTAGCATGTTTATAATACATATATATATTTACATGTTTATATAATACATATATAATATAATATAGCATGTTTTATAATACATATATATATATATATAGATGTTATCAATACATATATATATAGCATGTTTATAATACATATATATATATATAGCATGTTTATAATACATATATATAGCATGTTTATAATACATATATATTACACGTATTGTTATAGTAGATTGGGGAAGTCGCTCAAGCCTCATTAAGTCTCTTTGGCTACCCTCGGACTGTAACATGCACACATGCTTGTAGTACCCAATCATTTGCAAGGCTGTCTGTGCTTTCATCATTGGATTTCCATTGACACACTATCACCATCATTGCAACATTCGCCACAAATATGATGATGCGTGTTTGTTACAAATCCTGGGGTAGGCATGACTTGGCAATGCAGATTCTGGGGTGGGCATGACACGGCAGGGTAGGTGGGTGGCCAGGCCACACACCACATTCTACAGATATCACTAGGATATCTCATGATCAGATATCACCAGCATTGCAGCATTCATCATACATTGGTTGAGCTGCCAATTTGTAAGTTTCAGTGCTGACAATGTATTTTCTCGTTTATAGTTTCTACATTTGTTGAGCAAATTTTTCAATACTGTATTTACTTTCAAGGTATTTCATACAATTGTATACAAAGTCTAAACCTTTTGCTGCAAGACTGTGAATGCTCTCTTTGTTGGAAGTGTCAACAACAAACTATCACCATCAACGCAGCAGTCATCAGGATCCTGCTCAGGATATGATGGCGTATATAACATTTAATAATACAAATATATACAATATGTTTGTTACCGATCATGGGAAAGCAAGATGGGATAGGACAGGGGGATGAGCGGGCCATGCACCAAATTGTGTATACTACTGTTTTGCTAAACATTACAAGCATTGTTATTGTAGATTGGGCAAGTCTCTTTAGCCTCATTAAGTCTCTTTGGGTACCCTCGGACTGTACCGTATAGCTACAGCCTTGATATGCTTATCATTTTAGGCGCACCAGCAAGATTCTAATTGGCCCAATTGGGATAGCAAGATGGGGGATATAGCAGGTGGGTGACAGAGCATTTTTTTCGTTTCAGAAAGGGGGTCTTCTGGTAGCAACCAGGGATTGTGTGTCTTTCAAGGGTTGGCTCCAGGCCACGGGGGGGGGGGGGGGGGGGGGGGGGGGGGGGGGGGGGGGGGGGGGGCAGGGCCTATTTAAGTCTTAGGGTAGTGGGAGGTTGAGCCAAAACGGGGTCCCAGGTAACGATCGCTATAGATAGCCAGGGAGAAAAAGCTCTTGAGGGTGAGCAAGCCACACACCAAGTTCTACCGCTACGGCCTTGGAATGCTTGTCATTTTTAGGCACTCTAGCAAGATTCGAATTGGCCCTTCTCCCATTCCCATTCCCACTCCTCCTCCTCTCTTCCTCCGGTATGGGGTGCCTTGGTGCGTTGCTCTTTCTAGAGCACCAGGCTTGAACTGGACCCAGAGCTATGACACTCCCATCAGCAGCCACTCCCACTCCCACTCTCTTTCCCAATCCGCTCACTCCCACTCCCACTCCCATCCCCAGCCATTCCCACTCTCTTTCCCACTCCCCTCACTCCCACTCCTCCTCCTCTCTCCTTCAGGTATGGAGTGCCGTGGTGCGCTGCTCTTTCTTGAGTACCAGGGTCGTAACTGGACCCAGAGCTATGACACTCCCATCCCTAGCCAAGGCCGCCAGTCTCTCAAATTCCTCAGGGTGGGACTTGACCCAAGCACCGCCAACGGCGTGGGCTTCTGCATGGTCCTGGGGGGGCTGTGCCCAACCCTCAACCGATTCTGTTGGCCCCCCAATCAGGGGGAGTGCCAGTTTGCTGCATTCGACCCACAACCATATGCGTGCTGTCCTGTCAGCGTCAACCGGCCACCCAACCCATCTCCCAGGAGCCCGTACATCATCCGCAGCCCCCATCCGCCCCCTCCCCCTCCTCCACCCCCGCCTCCTCCACCCCCACCTCCCCCCAACTTCAAGCCCCCTCCAAAACCCAACCCTCCCCCCCCTCCTCCCCCTCCGCCTCCCCCACCCCCTCCCCCACCAAGGAGCCCTCCCCCACCTCCACCTCCCCGCCCTCGCCCACCACCACCCATCAAGCCCCCTCCCCCTCCTCCCCCACCCCCGGCATGCATCACCTACATCTCCTTCATCCGTAACACAGGCCAAGTGACTGTCGACACATGTATCACCCTGGCCGCCATCGCACGGCCAAGGTATGCTCCAGCGGGTGACATGAGTCTCTTCAGCTGTGCAAGCTACAATCCAACTATAGCCAACGTAAGTGCCTTTGGAAGCCCGGACGCAGTGAGGGAGGCCTTCCAAAACTTTGCCAGCCCAGAATTGACCGCCCTCACCTACAACCAGTTTGACTTAGTCTGCGGTGACACAATCCGTTTCAACTCTAATTGCTGGGCATCGGCAGAGCAGAGCCCACGCTGCGTCCCCCCTCCTCCTCCCCCCCGTCCTCCCTCACCCAGGCCCCCCCCTCCCTCACTTCCCAGGCATCCAAACCTCCCTCCGCCTTCTCCCAGACCTCCTCCACCCCCCCCTCCCCCTCCTCCCCCCAACCCCAGCCCCAAGCCCCCTCCCCCTCCACCACCTCGCTCCCCACCACCACCAATGCCCCCTCCACCAAGGCCCCCTCCCCCACCAACCCCCTCCCCCCCCCCTCCCCCCACGCCCCCTCCCCCTCGACCCCCGCCCCCTCCACCACCACCCGCCTGTGTTGTCTACATCTCCTTCGACCGCGCCCTGGGTCTGGTCGACATGGATGTGTGCATCCAATGGGCAAGGTACTCAAAGCAGTTCTATGGCACCGACCCAGGACTTGGCTTCTTTGCATGCTCTGCCTTCACATACAACACAGCCAATGCAACAGCTTTTGGAACAGCAGATGCTGCTATCAATACCTACCCCAAGTTTGCCGATTCTGGTCTTGCATCCCAGTCCTGGATGCTCTTTGGGATGAGATGCGGGGACACCATGCGGTACCAAAGCAGTTGCTACGCACCTTTCACCTGGACAGTCCCCTGTCCTCCCCCCTCCCCCCCTCCTCCCAGGAGCCCCCGCAGGCCCGCCCTCCCCTTCCAGCCTGGTTACCCCCACCACCCGGTCCTAAGCCCCCCTCCTGCGCCGCCCCCCCCACCGCCGCCCCCACCCCCTCCACCTCCCCCACCCATGCCTGAACACCCTGCAGACCCGCCCAGGCCCCCCAGTCCACCCTCCCCCCCTGACTACGGTGGCTGGCCCCAGTGTGAATGCCAGCACGATGCACGCTACAGCCCCATGTTCCTCTCCCAACCCCAGCCCTCGATCACACTCACCCTCCCTGGCCTGAACCAGTACTGCTTCACCATCCAGCTCACTGAGTGCAAGGTACAGGGACCTTGCTGCTGGCAAAATGTTCACAAGGTATGTGCATGTTTGCGTTTTTACAGTTTAAAATGATTAAAATATATTTTTAAATACAAATATTGAAAATATTTTAAAATATTAAACATATTTAAAAGTAAGCATTCTGGCCTGTACCAGTACTTTTTCACCATCTAGTTCACTGAATGTGAGGTCCAGGAACCTTGGTGCTGGCAAAATGTTCACAAGGTATGTGCATGCCTGCATTTTTACAGTTTACAATTATTTAAATGTATTTTAAAATACAAATATTAAAAATAGTTTAAAATATAAAACATATTAAAAGTATACATTAAGCCTGTCTTGTGCCATCACTAACAGCCCCTACATTGTTGCTGTAGGTCGAGTTCATGGTGCAGCAACAGTGCCGGGGCTCTATTGCATATACTACCATGGATGGACAACCACCCATACAGTAAGCCTGTCTTGTGCCATCACTAACAGCCCCTACATGTTGCAGGTGGAGCTCATGATGGAGCAACAGTGCTGGGGATCTATCGCATACACCACCGTTTATGTACAAACACCCATAACTTGTGCCTATTTTGTGCCATCTCTAACAGCCCCTACATGTTGCAGGTGGAGTTCATGGTGCAGCAACAGTGCCGGGGATCTATCGCATACAACACCATGCATGTGCAACCACCCATACATTAAGCCTGTTTTGCATCATCATTAACAGCTCCGACATTGTTGCTGTAGTTTGAGTTCATGGTACAGCAACAGTGCCGGGGATCCATCACATACACCACCATGCATGTGCAACCACCCATATATTAAGCCTGTTTTGCATCATCATTAACAGCCCCTACATTGTTGCTGCAGGTCGAGTTCATGGTGCAGCAACAGTGTCGTGGCTCCATCGCATACACCACTGTAGATGGTCAACCAGGGGCGCCATTCTTTCAAAGCAATCCATACGAGGCCTTGAAGATCACCAACATTGGGAAGACAAGAAACAACGCGCAAGGGACACAGGTGAGCCAGCATCTGTGTTGCTTTTTTGGCCGATTCATGTTGTTGACTTCATGTCTCTTGTGTATTAATGTCATGTTGTTTTTGTTAAGCCTCCCTAGCCACCCAGGAATGCATGTGAGCATACATCTGTGTTGTTTGCTTGACCGATTCATGTTGTTTACTTCATGTCTATTGTGTTTTTATGTCATGTTGTTTTCTTGAAGCCTCCCCAGCCACCCAGGAATGCTTGTGAGCATACATGTGTGTTGCTTGTTTGACCGATTCATGGTGTTGCCTTCATGTCTCTTGTGTATTAATGTCATGTTGTTTTTGTTAAGCCTCCCTAGCCACCCTGGAATGCATGTGAGCATACATGTGTGTTGTTTGTTTGACCGATTCATAGTGTTGCCTTCATGTCTCTTGTGTATTAATGTCATGTTGTTTTTGTTAAGCCTCCCTAGCCACCCAGGAATGCATGTGAGCCAACATCTGTGTTGCTTGTTTGGCCGATTCATAGTGTTGCCTTCATGTCTCTTGTGTATTAATGTCATGTTGTTTTTGTTAAGCCTCCCTAGCCACCCAGGAATGCATGTGAGCCAACATCTGTGTTGCTTGTTTGGCCGATTCATAGTGTTGCCTTCATGTCTCTTGTGTATTAATGTCATGTTGTTTTCTTGAAGCCTCCCCAGCCACCCAGGAATGCATGTGAGCCAACATCTGTGTTGCTTGTTTGGCCGATTCATAGTGTTGCCTTCATGTCTCTTGTGTATTAATGTCATGTTTTCTTGAAGCCTCCCCAGCCACCCAGGAATGCATGTGAGCCA
This sequence comes from Chlamydomonas sp. ICE-L, assembly GCA_013435795.1. Taxonomy (NCBI): domain Eukaryota; kingdom Viridiplantae; phylum Chlorophyta; class Chlorophyceae; order Chlamydomonadales; family Chlamydomonadaceae; genus Chlamydomonas; species Chlamydomonas sp. ICE-L. The sequence continues at coordinate 5,340,602 of JACBWV010000364.1, forward strand.
ACATCTGTGTTGCTTGTTTGGCCGATTCATAGTGTTGCCTTCATGTCTCTTGTGTATTAATGTCATGTTGTTTTTGTTAAGCCTCCCTAGCCACCCTGGAATGCATGTGAGCCAACATCTGTGTTGTTTGTTTGACCGATTCATGGTGTAAACTTCAGGTCTCTTGTGTATTAATGTCATGTTGTTTTCTTTAAGCCTCACGCCCACCCACCCGCCCACCCAGGAATATAGTTGATCAGGATATTGTGTTGCTTGCTTTAACTTTGTATAGTGTAGAATTCGTGCCTCTTGTGTATGAATGCCATGTTGTTGTCTTGAAGCCCCCACACCCACCCAGGAACACAGTTAAGCAGGATGTTGTGTTGCTTGTTTGACCGATTCATGGTTTTGCCTTCATGTCTCTTGTGTATTTACATCATGTCGTTTTATTGAAGCCCCACAACCACCCAGGAACACAGTGGAGCAGGATGTTGTGTTGCTTGCTTGACCTTTTTATAGTGCTGCCTTCATGTCTCTTGTGTATTAGCATCATGCTGTTGTCTTGAAGCCCCCCACGCCCACCCACCCACCCTGGAACATAGTTGAGCAGGATGTTGTGTTGCTTGCTTTACCTTTTTATAGTGTAGAATTCGTGCCTCTTGTGTATTAACATCATGTCGTTTTCTTGAAGCCCCACACCCACCCAGGAACACAGTTGAGCAGGATGTTGTGTTGCTTGCTTCAACTTTTTATAGTGTTCCATTCGTGCCTCTTGTGTATTAGCATCATGTCGTTTTCTTGAAGCCCCACACCCACCAAGGAACACAGTTGAGCAGGATGCTTGCTTCACCTTTTTATAGTGTTCTATTCATGCCTCTTGTGTATTGTCATCATGGTGCTGTATTTAAGCCTCGCCCACCCACACCCACACACCCATCCCTTCTCAAATATACCTGTGTACTGTTTAGGAGAAATACCCTGCATGTATTATTATGTATGTTACAGCCCAGAAGCCTCTTTCAGTGATATATATTGGTCTAGTGGTAGACTAAATCACTTTAAGAATGAAGAGTCGGGGGTTCGACTCCCCCTTCGGTCGCTCTTGGCGTTGCAGGTCGTCGTCAACCGCGATGGTAGCTTGTCCAGTTGAGGTAGGAGACCGCTCCCCACCCGCGTACAACGGGCTCCCTTAACACCACGCCCCACCAGGCGTTATCATTACAGCCCAGAGGGTAGCTAAGCAAGCCAAAGAAACCTGACCATCCTCAAATAATCAAGATGATTATAGTCTCTCTGGAGGGGCCAGTGCTAAAGCATATTCCAATCTTACAAATATCTGAACCCCAGCAAATTAAGGAGAAATGCCCTTATAGCCATTCGGCGGATGATTTGGGTTCAAGGTTTCTGAAGAACCCGGACTTCGTACATGAAATCGAGAATTTGGCCTGGAAATCTGAGAATTCTCGCGAGAATTCTCGATAATTGGCCTGAGATTCTGAGAACCAAGTCCGAAGCACAAAGTGTGCTTCCCAAATCATCCCCTGAATGGCTATAGTGTACATTGACTCACTCACTAACCTCAACCTCCCGTCCCCTCTTCCTCCCACCACAGGTCTGCATTGTATTCAGGGATGATGCCCTGTGTGACAAACTGCTGACTCACTAACCTCAGCCTCCACCGCAGCGCACACATATGACCTATATTCAGGGAAGATACCTGGTATCCCAGAAACCTCAACCTCCCGTCACCCCTTCCTCCCGCCACAGATCTGCATTGTGCTCGGGAAAGATACCCTGTGTCACAATCTGCTGATATTGAGCGATGGAGAGCTGTCCACGTTATACCTCATTTGTTACATTCATATTTTTGCCCTGCTAATCTCCCCCCCCCCCCCCCCCCCCCCACACACACCCCTGCCACAGATCTGCATTGTGTTCAGGCAAGATGCCGTGTGTAACAACCTGCTGACATTGTGCGGCGGACAGCCATGCACGTACACAGTGATGAACATAAACACGGAGCCCAACCAGTGCTGCCCAGTGAGGAGCTGGTTTGACAACCCCATTGTTGTGTGATTTCTAGGGTTGTCAAGTACGATATCATATGTTCTAAGTGTACCATACAGCAAGTGCAATACAATGGTACCATGTTGCAAGTACAATACACTTGTACCATATATTGATGTATAATACCATGTATCGTACATGTGTTGTACAATGATTATAGGGAGCAGTACACAATTGACAAACCTACAGACAGCCAAGCACCCTGGATGATATTGGTTTATTGGTGTCTAGTGAGGAATCTGGGGAGCAGTACAATATTGGTAGCCCTGGAGAAACCTACACCTTGAATAATGGTCTATTGGTGCCTAGTGAGGAATCGGTTCAGCAACTCTTTCCAGGCTTTATGCCAGCCTGTCACTTCCTGACATGTACATTAGGGGTGTACCAGGGTGCATCCGTCTTCTGTCTGTTAGCGTTTTGCAATCAGGTATGTTGGTTGTAATCAGGTGTGTTGGTTGCAATCAGGTATGTTAGCTGCAATCAGGTATGTTAGTGCAAGCTAAGATCTTAGGAGCTGCAGCCAATGTACTGCACAGCTAAGCTCTATAGACTTCTAGCACCAAAGGCCAACATGCCAGCACCTGCCACTATTTGAAATGCATATCCTTATTCCATCTATGGCCAACATGCCAGCACTGGCTACAATGGACACGGCATGGCCTTGTTTCACCTATGGCCAACATGCCAGCACTGGCTACACTAGACACGGCATGGCCTTGTTTCACCTATGGCCAACATGCCAGCACTGGCTACAATGGACAAGGCATGGCCTTGTTTCACCTATGGCCAACATGCCAGCACTGGCTACAATAGACACGGCATGGCCTTGTTTCACCTATGGCCAACATGCCAGCACTGGCTACAATAGACACGGCATGGCCTTGTTTCACCTATGGCCAACACGCCAGCACTGGCTACAATGGACACGGCATGGCCTTGTTTCACCTATGGCCAACATGCCAGCACTGGCTACAATGGACACGGCATGGCCTTGTTTCACCTATGGCCAACATGCCAGCACTGGTTACCCCAAGCCATGCACCCCCTGGAATTACAGAATCATTTCTCATTCCCCCGACTCCATTGTTCTATTAATTTAACATTGCTCTTCTGTTCAAGAAGTTGCATCAGCAGTACAATCTGTCCTGCCTACATCTGAGGGTTGAAGTCACCCTGATTCAGTTGATCACGTGCTGGCCTGTGACGTCCTTGTTATGGTTCTGGTTCAGCAGTACAATGCACTGGTCCATCAGCAGTACAATGTATGCAGCACTGTTATGTTGCCTCGTGAAAATGAGTGCCTCTCCAGTAGCTGCTTGACAGGTCCAGATTATTGCCTGTAGGCGAATTCCTGCCAGCTCCCACACAACTGATGTGGCAGCTTCCCTGCAGCTTCTGTTGCTTACTGCCTCAGGTGACCAGGGACACCAAAGTTGAGCACTGGAACACATTCTTTATTGATTGACACATTCTTTCCCTATGCTCTGCTCACACCAACACATGGTTCTTATTACATTCCTGTGGTGAGTAGCAGGGTACTTCCAAGCGCGCGCTTTTCCGCGCTGGCGCGCTGCCTTTTTGAGCCCCACTGCGCGTTTGGCGCAGTTTTTTGCAAACCCCTGTGGGCGCAGCAAGCAATTTGTGCGCTTTTTGCACTACAAAGCGCAGTTTTTTTTTTTCAAGTACGCTAAAGCGCTAGCCAATTCGGTCAATGGAAGTACCCTGGTGGGTAGGTAGCTAATCTAGCAGGTAAAATAAATTCTGTGTTGATTGAAACATTCTTTTGTAAGCTCTGCTCACACAGTATGTGTACTGTATTACATGCCTGTGGTTGGCAGCAAGCTAGGCGTCAAGGATTACCACATTCTTTATCGCCATTCTTAACTATTTCATTTGATTGATCAGTCGTGATACACCCCAATTCATGATTGATCACGATTCATATTGATTCTTATGGGTGCTTAGCTGTAGGCATCTGTTGCACCCTGACCTTGAACTTGGTCACATGGCTCCAGCCTTGATAGCTACCTGCTGCCTTCGGCAGTAACATCAAGAGGATGTAAGGACTTTGTACTGCCTCAGAAAAGTGGCAACAGGCTCTGCGTCATCCATTTGCCATAGGCTCCAGTTGAGCAATCCTTAGCTTACCGGTATGCATTTCTTGTATGGAGATGACAATTCTCTTCATACATGCAGTTTGTTAAAGTGCCGCATTCTGGCTGACTGACTCCCCCTTTAGCCCTATGTATGTGTGAATGTGCTTTGATGTGCGTGAAACAGTGAAATAGGATTGGTTGGCATTTACAACTTTGTAAATCGTTTGACAATTTACACTTGGCCTTTGAAAGCTTGGACTCAAACTTGGTTACATGGCTCCAGCCTCTAAGGCTGCTCACCGTCTTTGGCAGTGTATTTATGTTACTTGGACTTTTTAATATCATTGTATGACCCCAGCCGGCAATCTGGCTGCTCGCCGTCTTCAGCAGTAACATTATTACCAGGGGAACTGTAACCATCATCATCATGATTAACAATTCAAATCTAGGCATTCGTAAAAAACACACTTGATCCAATTTATTCGGCAGGGTGTAGATCCTAATTGAAACCACCACAACTGGTAGTGATGAACTATCACAACGGGTAGCGATGAACTGTTCCCCAAGATCCCAACTACCAGTAAAGCAGAAGCATTTGAAGGAGGACCTGGGTTGAAGTGATATTAATATGATTGCACGTCTTTGGCTGTGACATACAGTAATAACATTCACATTCAAAACATAAACTTGCCTGTAACAAGCTCAAGGCAACAAGGTTCAGTTCATCAATGCCTTTTCTTTTCAAGCCCTTCCTATCACGGTTGGGCAAGTCCCTTTAGCCTATTTGGCCTACCCCTGGACTGCAGTATACATACATACATGATTAAATGTAACCAAGTTCAAGTTCAAGTTCAAGTTCCCAAGTCCCAATCTCGTCTGTAGATTACAAGGAGGGGTGAATTGAAACAAACAATTGATGAACTGGTCCCCACCGAATCGAGTAACAAAATGGTCAACTATGGCCTGCTTATGGCAATATAATGTACCGGTAATGTCATTGCATTACCGTACATGTTAAAGTCTACTTGACACCGCGAGGGTGTATGAGATAATGAGACTCATAAACAATTCCTGGTAACTGTGTTACTGCCCAAGACGACGAGCATCAAAATGAATGGTTAGGGAAATGGGGATATGTTACCAAAGTCAAGTTCAAAAATAATCAATTAAACCCAGTCATTCACCCCCGGGGGGTTGGCCCCAGTGCAAGCAAACAGTTTGGCTCCCTCAACCCCACGCCTCGTAATAAGGCGTACTACCGTTATTTATATATTTTATCTGCCGAGGACGGCAAGCTGCCAGATTGCTGGCTGAAGCTATGTAACCATGTTCAAGTTCAAGTTATTTTATTTATTCATTCACCCCCTTGCCAGCAGTTTCTCCTTTCCACCAGCAGTACAGTACAGTACAGTACAGTACAGAAATATTATACACGTGTCTGACTCAGCCGACAGCTGTCACCCCTTGCCAGCATCTCCTCCTTTCCCCCGGCGCTTAGTGGTTTGGTCAGAGCGTGGGTTCACGTGCGAGTTGCTGTCCAAGGATTGCATCATGCGCACACTGAAGCCTTTCAAGTAGTGACTGTAATCCCCTAGGGCCGACCCCTGCAAAGAGGGGGAGGGGTTAGGCATTTATTATTTTATTTGTATCTCTTGATTATATTATATATTTTGTTTGGTCAGAGCGTGGGTTCATGCGTGAGATGCTATCCAAGGATTGCATCATGCGCAGATGCGCACACTGATTTGGTCTACCACTAGACCATGTATATAAAAAAAAAAAAAAAAAAAAAAATATATATATATATATATATATATATATATATATATATATATATTATATATATATATAAATATATAAAATATATATAAATATAGATATAAATATATAAAAAAAAAAAAAATATATATCACTGAAAGAGGCTAGGCCTTTCAAATAATCATTTGTTCGCATTTACATTTCCCTGGCAATAGTGCTTTTTGCTGCCAAAGATCTGCATCTGCATGATCATCAACAGCAAACAACACCTATCACTGCATCATCATCATCATCATCATCATAAACAACATACAATACCTCCCATTATCATCATCATCATCATCATCATAGGCAACATATAACACCTATCACTGCATCATCATCATCATCATCATCATAAACAGCATACAATACCTAACATTATCATCATCATCAACACATTCCTACTGCATCATCATCATCATCATCATCATCATCATACACAACATACAATACCTACCTCTGCATCATCATCATCATCATCAAGACACAATACCTACCAATGCATCATCATAAACAAAATATAATACCTACCACTGCACCATCATCATCATCATCATCATCAAGACACGATACCTACCTCTGCATCATCATCATCATCAAGACACAATACCTACCAATGCATCATCATAAACAAAATATAATACCTACCACTGCACCATCATCATCATCATCATCATCATCATCATACACAACATACAATACCTACCTCTGCATCATCATCATCATCATCATCAAGACACAATACCTACCAATGCATCATCATAAACAAAACATAATACCTACCACTGCACCATCATCATCATCATCATCATCAAGACACGATACCTACCACTGTGTCATCCAGCCTATGGGGTTGGCGCTGCTCCCACCTAGTCATATATATACATATGCATATACATGCAATACCTACCACGGCATCATCCTGCCTCTGGGGGTGGCGCTGCTCCCACCCTTATCAGATAATAATTTTAATGCATATACATCATACCTACCACTGTGTCACCTGCCTGTGCTCTGGGTTTTCGGCGCTGCTCCCACCTTGTCATATATATATTTAATGAATATACATACAATACCTACCACTGCGTCATCCTGCCTCTGGGGCTGGCGCTGCTCCCACCTTGTTCCATAGGATGCCACCGACATTGTGGATGGCCCCAACAATGACTGGTAGTATGTAGGGGGGCCCACCGGGGTACCCTCCCGTTTGCTGGCTTCTGAAAACTGGACGGCCAGGGTGATGGAAATGTGTTTGGTGTGGTGTTTTTGTTGTGTTTTGTGGGTGTTTTGTGGGTGTGTGGGCTAAATTTGTCTTGGTTAATGGTTGTGGAATGCCTGTTATGGTGCTATGGGTAGGGTGCGGTTAGTGAGTGTGTGTGTATGTATGTGTAGTGTTGTGGGTGCCCAGTTTTACGTTTTATGGAAGCACACCCCGGGTCGATACCCGGGGACTAGCACACAGACCGTCCCCCCTCTCAGGTTTTGTCTTGCCAGCTGCATTGTGTCGGTGCTTTCCTACCGGGGTGAAAAACCCCCGTATTAAGCTCACTGGCATGATGTTGCTACGGTGGCCTGCCGGTCAGCATCCGTGGTAATTCTTTTTACGGAATGCCCTAAAACGGTTACTATAGCTAGCTCTGGCTTACGCTATGGTGTCCTTAACTTCACGTCCTGTGAGTAACGGTTCTACACGGATGTAACAATTTCAATTTCAATTTCAATTGTGGGTGCTGTGGACCCAACAATGACTGGTAGTATGTAGGTTGGACCACCTGGGTACCCTCCCGTTTGCTGGCTTCTGAAAACTGGGCGGCAGGGTGGTGGAACTGCGGTTAGTGCGTGTGTATGTGTGGTGTCATGGGTGCGGTGGACACAAACAATGACTGGTAGTATGTAGGTTGGACCACCTGGGTACCCTCCCGTTTGCTGGCTTCTGAAAACTGGGCAGCAGGGTGGTGGAACTGCGGTTAGTGTGTGTGTGTATGTGTAGTGTTGTGGGTGTGGTGGACACAAACAAGACTGGTGGTATGTAGGTTAGAACACCTGGGTACCCCCCCGTTCGCTGGCTTCTGAAAACTGGGCGGTCGAGGTGGTGTAAGTGCGCTTGGTGTGTGAGTGTGTAAGTGTGCTTGTGTTTGTTTGTGTGTTGTGTGTGTGTATTTGTAGAAGGGCAGGTAGAGTGGCCCAATTATAACCCATGGTCAATACCACAACGCTACGAAACAATTTACATATATATATTATACAGTATGAAACAATATATATATAATTATCACCATCATCATACACAATCTAGAAAAACAACTTATTTGAGAGTCTGCTCTGACAATGAGGCCCTCTCCCCCCCCCCCCCCCCCAACCCCACCCCCCCAAGCACACCACCACCACACCACCACCTGTACTTCCGCCCTAAGGGAAAAATATCCCAACTTCCACTCCCCCCCCTCTAACCACACCACCACCTTGCCACCACCACCACCGTCCAAACAAGGGGCCCATCCCAACAGTGTTAGACCTCTCCACCACCTTCTCATTACGATCACATCCACCATCACGTTCTCCACCATCACATTTACATCCACCATCAACACCTTCCAAACGAGAGGCTGATCACAAGAATTCTAGCCATCTCCACCAGCATCACATTCACATCCACCATCACATTTTCCACTATCACCACCATCCAAAAGAGGGGCCGATCCCAGCAGTGTTAGCCATCTCCACGACCTACTCACCACTACCACATTCTCACCACCATCACATTCATAGTTGCCCCCATCACCACCTTCCCAACAAGAAAAGCGATCCCAACAGCATTAGCCCTCTCCACCGCTTTCTCACCATCACACTCACCACCTTCCCAACAAGGGGGCGATCCCAACAGCATTAGCCCTCTTGCCACCCTCACCTTCTCGCCACCATCACATTCACACACACCATCACATTGCCACCATCACCACCTTCCCAACAAGGGGCTGATCCGAACAGCATTAGCCCTTTCCACCACCATCACATTCACCACCCAAACAAGGAGCCGATCCCAACAGTGCCCCCATCGTCTCTATCTAATCCCCCTCCCCCCAATGCCAACAATAACCCTCCTCCCTACCAAATGGCTCCATCACTCTTCCCCGCCCCCCCCACCACACCCACCACCCACACCCAACCTCCCCCCCCCCCCAAGGCCAACATACCCTCCTTTTCTATCAATTGCTTCCATCTCCCCCCCCCCCCCCCCCCCCCCACAACACCAGCCTAACCCTCCTCCCTAATCACTTGCTCCATCTCTCCTCCCACCCACCACCCCATGCCAACATACCCCCTCCCTAGCATTGGCTCCACACTCTCCCCCCCCCCCCCCCCCCCCCCCCCCCCCCCAACGCCAACAACCCTCCTCTCCCCTCTCTAATTATTTGCTCCATCTCTCCTCCCACCCACCCCACCCAAGCCAACCCTACCCTCCTCCCTAATACTATGGCTCCATCACTCTCCCCCCCCCCTCCCCCCCCCCCCCCCCCCCACCACACAACCCCCAACCTCCCCCCCCCAATGCCCAACAATACCCTTCCTTTCTAATCATTGCTTTGCCTCCATCCCCCCCCCCCCCCCCCCCCCTCCCCCCACACACTTACACACAACTCCCCCCCCCCCCCCCCCCCCCCCCAATGCCAACAATACCCTCCTTTCTAATCAATGCTCCATCTCCCCCCCCCCCCCCCCCCCCCCGCCACCACACTGCCATCACCTTCCCCCCCCCCCCCCCCAAGGCCAACAATACCCTCCTTCTAATCAATTGCTCTCTTCCCCCCCCCCCCCTCCCACACACACACCAACACAACATCCCACCTCCCCCCCCCCCCCCCCCCCCCCACCCAATGCCACACTACCCTACCCTCCTTTCGAATCAATTCCCATCTCCCCTCCCCCCCCCCCCGTCCCCCCCCCCCCCCCCCCCCCCCCCCCCCCAACACACACAACCTTTCCCTTCCCCCCCCCCCAATGCCAACAATACCCTCCTTCTAATCCATTGCTTCCATCTCCCCCCCCCCCCCCCCCCCCCAAAAATACCCTCCTCTCCCTAACATTGCTCCATCTCTCCTCCCCCCCACCCCCCAATGCCAACAATACCTTTCCGCCCTATCAATGGCTCCATCACTCTCCCCCGACCCCTCCCCCCCCCATCCCCCCCCCCCCCCCCCCCCCCCCCCCCCCCTCTCCCCCCCTCCCCCCCCCCCCCCCCCCCCCCCCCCCCCCCCCCCCCCCCCTAACACACACACACCCACACACCCACCCAACCTTCCCCCCGCCCCCCCACATGCCAACAATACCCTCCTTCTAATCAAATTGCTCCATCTCTCCCCCCACCTGCAACAGCCCCCTACCCACACCACCACCTACGTTGTGAAGCAGCTCCCACCAGTGCCAGCCATCTTCTCTATCTAACATCTAATCACCTCCCTCCCACCCGACGCCCAACAATACTTCCTCCCCTAATCAATTGCTCCCTCCCCCCCCCCCCCCCCCCTCCCCCCCCCCCACCCCACCCACCCAACTTCCTCCTACCCCCACCACACAGCCACCACCACCTACTTGGGTGAAGCAGCTCCCTACAGTTTCAGCCATCATCACCATCTCCTTGCGCAAATCGTGCAGCTGCACAGTTTGTAAGTTAGGATGAGTTTGTAAGTTAGGATGAGTTTGTAAGTTAGGATCGAGTTGTAAATTGGCTCAGTTTGTAAGTTTAGGATGAGTTTGTCCGTTTCGGATGCGTTGTCGTTTGGGATCAGTTCGTGGAGTTAGATCCGCCAGGAGAAAAAAGCCCCCCCCCCTCCCCCCACCCCCCCCCCCCCACCTACCCACCCACCCACACCTTCCCCCCCTTCTTCCATCTTGGAGCCCTTCTGTGTGTGGGTACGAATTTGTATGGATCAGAAGTGGAGCAAGACAGTGCCAAGAGCCCATTCTGCCTTCCCTAAACTGGAGCATACACACAGATTAGCACACCTTGCAACCTACCAATCCCCAATCCCCCCCCCCCCCCCCCCCCCCCTCCCAACCCCAACACTTCCCCCAATGTTCTTCTATGGGTGCGGGGAAGACTAGCATACTTCTGAAGCTCCCCACCCTCCCCCCACCTAAGCACCCACATGATATAATCGCTGCGTGGCTCACCTATCTATCTACCTACATACATACATACCTGCCTATCTACCTATATTTTTATCTTCTCTTCCTCCTTTCCTGGGCCTACCCATCTTTCTCTTCCTACCTATCCTTTCTACTTCCTAGCATGATAGCTACCTTCTTGTACCTCCTATCTATCTACCTACCTGCCTATCTACCTATCTATCTATCTACCTGCCTATTTACTTTCCTATCTACCTAGCTACCTACCTATCTGTCTACCTATATACCAACCTACGTATGTACTGAACTGCCTATATTCCTACCTACCTATCTGTCTACCTATCTACCTACTGACCTGTGTCCCTACATATCTACCTACCTGCCTATATACCAACCTACCTAGCTACTGACCTGCCTACATACCTACCTATCTATCTGTTTCCCTACCGACTTGTGTCCCTGAGTGGCTACCTATTGATCTAACTACCTATCTGGCTCCCTACCTGGCTACCTAGCTACCGATCCGTCTACACGACTGCCTATATACTTCTATACATACCTACCTATCTACCTATCTATCTATCTACCTACCTACTTATCTATCTATCTACCTATCTATCTACCTATATACATACTTATCTATCTATCTACCTATCTACCTGTCTACCTACCTATATACCTACTTATCTATCTATCTATCTACCTATCTACCTACCAACCAGTGCCTCTGAGTGGCTACCTATCTACCTACTTATCTACCTGCCTATCTACCTATCTACCTACCGAACAGTGTTTCTGAGTGGCTACCTATCTACCTGCCTATCTACCTATCTACCTACCGACCAGTGACCCTGAGTGGCTACCTATCTACCTACTTATCAACCTGCCTATCTACCTATCTTCCTATCTACCTACTTATCTACCTGCCTATCTACCTATCTACCTACCGACCAGTGTCCCTGAGTGGCTACCTATCTACCTGCCTATCTACCTACCGACCTGTGTCCCTGAGTGGCTACCTATCTACCTACTTATCGACCTGCTATCTCCTATCTTATCTACTTTTCTACACTAACCGACCGAGTTCCCTGGAGTGTCTCCCTGAGAGGTGTCGTGTCTAAGAAGGCCCATCCATTGAGAAGAGCTCATGTCTCGAGATGCATCTACTGCCTCCAAACTCTGGGTCCTGACAAGGGGAAGCAAGGAGCAGGGGGTCTGTGTGTGTATGTTTGTGTGAGTGTGTGTGTATATGTATGTATGTTTGTTTGTATGTATGCGAGTGAGTGTGTATGTGTGCATATGTGTGTGAGAGTGTATGACTGCGTGCTGTATGTGTTGACCTGTGTGATGCTGTATGATTATAGCTGTTGACTGAGTGGGGCTCTCCATGTGGGTGTGGTGCGCGAGTGTTCATCCTGTGCCGTATGTGTATCATATAGGTATGTTATGAGTGTGTTGGTGGCACATGTTGATTCCAGAATATGGTTGTAATGGATCCTCTTTTGTCTGCGTGTGTGGTCCCGTCTATAGTCCCCCATCTGTAAACACGCATAATGTATACGCGTGAATGGAATAGCACATAATCCTCACACAACTGTGCGATGACGAAAGTCCGTGTGTAATGTATGTGCAAGAAAGGACGTCACACAACACATCGCTGATAAGTACGTATATGCTTATTGTGATACCTACTATGTATCCATGCTAAATGTGCGTCATACATGCTAACTGAGACTGCACACAACGCTACGCGTACACACGGCAACTCAAGCAACTGAACACATGTGCGCCTCCCCTAGAACACAAGTGAATAAGAAGCAATTAACAAGTTAGAAAGTGCAGTCCTTGTGCTCTCTTTACTGTGAGATCCTGCACAGCACCATAATACAAAAACTTCCAACAATTCAGAAGACATTCTAGATCTCTAATCCCCAACACCGCATAATTTACATTCCAAACCCAAATTTTTCCGATACAGATTAGATATCCCAGTTACTTGAACCCCATACAACCTCCCTCACTACCCTTATTCGCCCCTCAAAACTTCGTACCTCAGACTCTTCGTACCCTCAAATCCCAAAACTCTTGGAAGTCTCATACCTCAAATAAGAGAGAATAAGGCCGATAAAGACTAACGAAATAGCTAATGATGACCGATGGTAAAGCTTATCTCGATGATGATAATTTACAGCCTGAGCTGAACCACATTACAAAGAGCAATACCACATCAAAAATAAAAAACCAAACCTCATCAAAATGACTAAAGCTGATGCCTCAACAAGTACCACTAATATTGACATAAAATTAGTGTATAGTAATAGTGTCTAGCTATCAAGTGTCCATCTATAAGCAAAAGATGAGAGAGGCTGCCAACAACATTCAGTAACCTATCAATAGTGAGCTAAAGCAAAAGTTGATTTCCAAGCAACATGCATTCATCTATTTATAGTGTAAAGCAGAAGTTGATTTCCAAGCAACATGCATTAATCTATTTATAGTGTTTAAAAATCAAAAGTTGGGTGCCAACCCATGCTTATCATTTATAGTGTAAAAGCGAAGTTGGGTGCCAAGCAACATGCATTAATCTATTTATAGTGTAAAGCAGAAGTTGGGTGCCAAGCAACATGCATTAATCTATTTATAGTGTAAAGCAAAGGTTGGGTGCCAAGCAACATGCATTAATCTATTTATAGTGTAAAGCAAAGGTTGGGTGCCAAGCAACATGCATTAATCTATTTATAGTGTAAAGCAAAAGTTGATTTCCAAGCAACATGCATTAATCTATTTATAGTGTTAAGCAGAAGTTGGGTGCCAAGCAACATGCATTAATCTATTTATAGTGTAAAGCAAAAGTTAGGTGCTAAGCAATATGACTGGAACCACACGTGCGAGTGTGTGTGTGTGTGTGAGAGTGTGTGTTTGTGTTAGTGTGTATGTGTGAGTGTTTATATGTGTTTATGTGTGTGGACAAGTGTGCAGTCTCTGACCATCACCTGCTGAATCCCATCTCGAGTGGGTATGTGTGTAGTGAGAGTGTTGGTCTTGTGTTTATGTGGGGTGTTAGTCGTGTTGGAAAGTGTGTGTATGTATCAAGCAACATGATTGGAAGCACATGCGTAAACAGACAAGCAAATCACTTTGCAATGTTGCAAAACAACACCAGACAAGACCAAACTCACTGGTTAGGTCATATTGTGCCTGTGTTTGTGGTGCGGTGGGGTGTGAATGACATAGCCTATATGTCAGTGTGTGTGTGTGTAAGGCAAATAACTCACTTTGCAACATTGACGCTGGTCAGCAGCTGACTGACCTCACTTCTCCTCAAGCTTATACACTCCTTTTGTGTGTGTGTAAAACGAATAAATCACTTTTTAACATTGATGCTGGTTTTAGCAGCTTGTGGACCTCGCTCCTCAAGCTCATACTCCATTTGTGTGTGTGTGTGTGTGTGTGTGTGTGTGTGTGCTTGGTGGGGTGTGTATGTATGAGGTCAAAGTGTGTGTGTGTGTAAGGCAAATAACTCACTTTGCAACATTGACGCTGGTCAGCAGCTGACTGACCTCACTTCTCCTCAAGCTTATACACTCCTTTTGTGTGTGTGTAAAACGAATAAATCACTTTTTAATATTGATGCTGGTTAGCAGCTTCTTGACCTCGCACCTCAAGCTCATACTCCATTTGTGTTGGTGGGTGTGGGTGGTGTTTGTTGGTGTGGTGTGTTGCGTGTGGTAACTGTAGGGGTGTGTATGTAATGAGGTCAAGTGGTGGTGTGTGTGAAGACAAATCGTCTTCACTTTGCAATGTTGACACTGGTCAGCAGCTGACTGACCTCACTTCTCCTCAAGCTTTTACACTCTTTTTGTGTGTCTGTGAGAGAGTTCATGGGTAGATGTGTATGAATGTGTGTTCTGGAGTGTGTGTGTGGTGTGTGTGTCGGATTGTGTGTGTGTGAGTATACAGACAAAAACTCACTTTGCACTGTTGTCGTTGGTTAGCAGCTGATTGACCTCACTTCTCAAGCTTACACACTCTTTTTGTGTGCGTGTGTGTGTGTGCGTGTGTGTGTGTGTGTGTGTAAACCGAATAGCTCACTTTGCAATGTTGACGTTGGTCAGCAGCTGATTGACTTCACTTCTCAAGCTTATGCACTCCTGCCTTCCTTCCCGGCTGGCTGTGATTGCTGCTGCTGCGGCTGGGGCAAGAGTTTGCAGATCCTGTTTGTGGGGAGGTATGTGCGTGTATGTGAGGGGATGAATTTGTGTGTGTATGTGTGTATGTGTGTATCTGAGATGGTGATTGCTGCTGCTGCTGCTACTGCTGCTGGGGCACGAGTTTGCAGATCCTGTTTGTGTGTATGTATGTGCGTGCATGTGAGGGGATGGATTTGTGTGTGTACGTGTGTATGTGAGGGGAGGCATTTGAGTGTGTATGTGTGTATGTGAGGGGAGGCATTTGTGTGTGTATGTGTGTACGTGAGGGGAGGCATTTGTGTATGTGTGTATGCACGTGTATGTGAGATGCTGATTGCTGCTGCTGCTGCAGTGGCAAGAGATTGCAGATCCTGTGTGAGGGGAAGTGCTTGTGAGTAAGAAATGTCGGTGTGGGGCAGATGGTGAATGTGCGTATGTAGCCGGTGTGACTGTGCGTGATTGGCATTTGTGACTGGAAGTGTGCGCCAGTGTAGAATAGTGCCGAGTCTGTCTGAGCCGATGTGAACGGAGAACGTGACAGGATATGAATGAAAGTGATAGACATGCATAAAATGGTGCTGGTGGGCAAAGCTATAAACTTAACACAGCTATGACAGGTTGAATGGACATCGTGATCAGACGCATGACTCGCTATAGAGAACAGACTAATAACCATCGCACATGCAAGCAGATCATCGACCCTACCCGAGAAAATACAACATCAAGTAAGAATGGAAGGTATTAGACAGATCATAAACAGAAATAACTCCACAGCAACACATGAGAAACACCAACAAGCATGACCTCTACACTACTCACCAATCATCAATATACCCAGTGCGCCTCGTGACATGGAAGGTGTCATGACAGGCGCAGAATGTGACATGTGATGTCCAAATGCAAAATGGAGGCATGTTGGCAGGTGCGAATTGAAGGTATGCGAGCCAGGTATGAATGTGCCGTATATAACAAGTTGAATGTGCATGTGTGAGCAAGTAAGGCGAATCGAAAGGTGCATGGGCAGATTGAATAGAAAGTAGCGTTGCATGCTTGAATGGAGAATGTGTCGGCAGCGTGTTGAATGGAGGTGTGTGACAAGTAGTGAATGGCGGTGTGACTGGACAAGTGCAATAAATAGGATGCGTAACAGACGTGAATAAAGGTAGTGATGGCAAGAAGTGAATGAACATGTTAGCAGGATATGATGAGAGGAGTGTGTGTATCAAGCTGTCCCATGGAAGGTGTTAACAAAGTATAAAAGAGTATACACACAGCATATGGCAAATAGAATAGTGTGTGATGGGCAATGTGAAATGAAAGTGTGTAGCAGAGCGTGAATACCGTACTGCAGCAAACATACAACTATGACAGTATTGACAAGTGTAAAGGAGTGTAGGGCAGGCTAATAGAAAATGATATGAGAGCAAGTGAAAATGAAAATCATGGTCAGAGCCAAGTGTGAATGGGGGTGTGGGCAGGTATGAATGGCGTTGCATGGCCGGTGTAACATGGAAGTGTGTGGGCAGGTGTGAATGTGCTTGTGTGGCCGGTAGGACGAGAGGTGGTGTGGCAGTGTCTGCATGGAAGTGCGTAGCAGTGTGAACGGAAGGTGTGCGGCAGTGTAAATGAAAATTGTGGCAGACTATGAACGAAATCGTTGTGTGGCAAGTGTGAATGTCGTGTGGCATTGGAGAATGACATGGTATTAGTGTGGCGTGTTTGAGTGGGTATGTGTGACAGGTGTGATTGCTGCAGCTTCTGCTTGGGCCAGAGACTGGGAGGGGAGGTGTGTGTGTGTGGTGTATGGGTGTTTGTGTGCATTGTGTGTACGAGTGTGTGGTGTGTGTGTGGCAATAGTGATTGATGCAGCAGCTGCTGGGGCGAAAGACTGGGAGGGGAGGTGTGCGTGTGCCCCACCCACACCTACAGCCTGTCACACCGCCCAACCATGAAAATGCAACACCATGCACATCCTGAGTGCACTGCATCCCTGCGAGGTGTGTGCGTGTCCCATCCACACCAACACAGCAGCACACTGCACATCTTACCTCTCTTCTCACGCCATCCCACAGGCCACAGCAAGCTCTGTGCAGATCATTTATCCCCACCCCCCCCATAAACACAAACACAGTCCACTCTAGCAAACACCCACAGCAATCCATTCTCTCACACCAACAACCTCCATCACCACCCAACCACGCAAATACAACACACTGCACATCCTGAGCATGCTGCATCCCTAAGAGGTGTGTGTGTGTGTCCCACCCACAACAACACAGCAGCATGAGGAACATGGCACCTCCTGAGCTCGCTGCATCTTCAGAACACACTTCTTCACCTTCTTCTCACTCCGTCTCAACTCCTCCACTCCCACTGCCACACAGGCCACGACAAGCTCAGCAGAATTCACTCAAGCACCTTCCATCCTGCCCCCTACAAACACCCACCACCCACACATAACACCAGCCACCCTGCCCCCTACACCCACCAACCACCCACCCACAACACCACCCACCCTGCCCTCTACAAACACCAACCACCCACACACAACACCGCCCACCAGCACCTCCAGCCTACCATACCACTCACACAGCCACACTACCGGTCACCACTTCAGGAACACCCCGCACCTTATGAGCGTGCTGCAGCTTGAGCACATACTTCTTCACCTTATTTTCACTCCATCCCAAACTTCTCTTATCGCGCCACCCCACCGACCAGTCCAAGCTCAACAGATATCACATGGAACTCACCCTGAGAAGACCAGCACCACACCACACCACACAACCAGCTATGCCTATGCAATACCTCCTGTGCCCACTGCATGTCAGTTTGCGCTGCATCACCTTCTTCTCTCTCCATCTTAATTTCTTCTCACGCCATCCCACTAGCCACAGCAAGCTCTATATATATCATATTCCCCCCCCCCCCCCCCCCCCCCCCACACACACACACGCATCATATCCCCCCCCCCCCACACACACACACACACACACCGCAAACACCCATCCTATAGAAATCCCTTTTCCCACACTCCTGTGCCCATGCCACACCTCCTGAGCACGCTGCATCTTGAGCACATGCTTCTTCATCTTCTTCTCACTCCTTCCCAAACTTATCTTATAACGCCATCCTACAGGCCACAGCAAACAACCACATCAATCCCTTCTCCCACACCATTCAATCATGCAGAGACAACACCACATCCCACCTCCTGAGCACGCTGCATCTTCAGAACGTGCTTCTTAACCTTCTTCTCACTCCGCATCAACTCCTCCACGTGCACTGCCACACGCTCAACATTGCTCAACAAAGATCACATGGAACTGGCCCTGAGAAGATCAGCACCACACCATACGACTAGCTATGCCTATGCAATACCTCCTGAGCCCGCTGCATTTCAGCTTGTGCTGCATCACCTTCTCCTCTCTCCATCTTACCTATCTTCTCACCCCATCCCACAAGCCACAGCAAGCTCTATAGATCATGTGCCCCCCCCCCCCCCCCCCCCCCCCCCCCCCCCCCCCCCCCCCCCCCCCTGCAAACACCCATATAAATCCCTGTTCCCACACCAACAGCCTCCCACACCATTCAGCCATGCAGAGACAACACTGCAGTGAACCTCTTGAGCGTGCTGCATCTTGAGCACATGCTTCTTCACCTTCTTCACACTCCGCATCAACTTTTCCACGCGCACTGCCACACGCTCAACATAGCTCAACAAAGATCACATGGAACTGCCCCTGAGAAGATCAGCACCACACCATACGAGTACCTGTGCCCATGCCACACCTCCTGAGCACGCTGCATCTTGAGCACATGCTTCTTCATCTTCTTCTCACTCCTTCCCAAACTTATCTTATGACGCCATCCTACAGGCCACAGCAAACAACCACATCAATCCCTTCTGCCACACCATTCAATCATGCAGAGACAACACCACATCCCACCTCCTGAGCACGCTGCATCTTTAGAACGTGCTTCTTAACCTTCTTCTCACTCCGCATCAACTCCTCCACGTGCACTGCCACACGCTCAACATTGCTCAACAAAGATCACATGGAACTGGCCCTGAGAAGATCAGCACCACACCATACGACTAGCTATGCCTATGCAATACCTCCTGAGCCCGCTGCATTTCAGCTTGTGCTGCATCACCTTCTCCTCTCTCCATCTTACCTATCTTCTCACGCCATCCCACAAGCCACAGCAAGCTCTATATAGATCATGTGCCCCCCCCCCCCCCCTGCAAACACCCATATAAATCCCTGTTCCCACACCAACAGCCTCCCACACCATTCAACCATGCAGAGACAACACTGCAGTGAACCTCTTGAGCGTGCTGCATCTTGAGCACATGCTTCTTCACCTTCTTCACACTCCGCATCAACTTTTCCACGCGCACTGTCACACGCTCAACATAGTTCAACAAAGATCACATGGAACTGACCCTGAGAAGATCAGCACCACACCATACGAGTACCTGTGCCCATGCCACACCTCCTGAGCACGCTGCATCTTGAGCACATGCTTCTTCATCTTCTTCTCACTCCTTCCCAAACTTATCTTATCACGCCATCCTACATGCCACAGCAAACAACCACATCAATCCCTTCTCCCACGCCATAAAACCATGCAGAGACAACACCACATCCCACCTCCTGCGCACGCTGCATCTTCAGAACGTGCTTCTTAACCTTCTTCTCACTCCGCATCAACTCCTCCACGTGCACTGCCACACGCTCAACATAGCTCGCCAAGCCCTCTGATTGTGAGGTGGACAGCTGTTCGGCGGAAGACAGACTCTGCATCAGCCTGCACATGGCGTGTGTAGGTGAGAGAGTGATTGTGTGTGTATGTGTATTGTGTGTGTGTATATGTATTGTGTGTGTGTTTCTGTGTTGTGTGTATGGGCTTGTTTGCATCAAGCCAAGCCCTCTGATTGTGAGGTGGACAGCTGTTGGGCGGAAGAGAGACTTAGCATCAGCCTGCACATGGCGTGTGTCGCGTGAGAGAGTGATTATGTGTGTATGTGTATTGTGTGTGTATATGTATTGTGTGTTTGTGTGTGTGTATGTGTTTGTGTACATCAAGCCAAGCCCTCTGATTGTGAGGTGGACAGCTGTTGGGCGGAAGAGGGACTCTGCGTCAGCCTGCACATGACATGTGTCATGTGAGATGTGAGAGAGTGATTGTGTGTGTATGTGTATTGTGTGTGTGAATGTGTTTTGTGTATGTGCTTGTTTGCATCAAGCCAAGCCCTCTGATTGTGAGGTGGACAGCTGTTGGGCGGAAGAGAGACTTAGCATCAGCCTGCACATGGCGTGTGTACACATGAATTGTATCCATATATATATATATACAAATGAATTGTATCCATTATATATACAAATGAACCAATAGTACACATAATATATACAAATAAATTGTATCCATTTGTATGGCAGCTCACTCTTTCATCTGCTCCTCCTGCTGGTCACCCATGCTTTGATACTGTCGTCCCAACGCCTCAACTTTCCTGCCGTTGTTTGCGATTTCTGCTTGAACACTTGACACCTCCTGCATTAAACTTGAAGCTCTGTCCTGCAATGTTGCTTGTTCTCCCTGTATGCATGTACATATGTACATATATTACATGTATTCATGCATACATTTGTTTTTCTTTCTTGTTCTGCCTGTATGCATGTACATATGCATGTATATCACATGTACGCATGCATACATTTGTTTTTCTTTCTTGTTCTCCCTGTATGCATGTACACATGTACATATATCACATGTATGCATGCATACATTTGTTTTTCTTTCTTGTTCTCCCTGTATGCATGTACATATGTACATATATCACATGTATTCATGCATACATTTGTTTTTCTTTTTTGTTCTCCCTGTTTGCATGTATATATATATATATATATATATATATATATATATATATATATATATATATCCCTGTATGCATGCACACATCTATTTATATCTCATGTATGCATATAATTCTTTTGAAAAATAGTACGAGCTGCCACAGGACGTGAGATGAAAGGAACCCTCCCATTTGCATGCGTGTGTACATACTGGAGAACGGCTGTATGCATGTATAAATGTATATATATTGTTTATTCATGAATGTATGAAGCAATTGGATCCAAAGGCTTTTTTTGATTTCATTTATATTTTATATTTTATATTTATATTATTATTTTATATTATTATTTATTTATTATTATTATATTTTATTTATTTTTATTTATAGGAATACTATGTTTTTGTGATTGATTTTAATTGTTCAAAAAGAAAAAAGGAAAACATGTTCACGTGTACATTTCCTTGGTAAACTTATCTTGACTGCCAAAGGCAGCGAGCAGCCAAATTGTTGGCGGAAGCTATGTAACAAAGTTCAAGTGCACACCTTCAGATTTTTGATCATCAACACCTTCACCCCCACACCCCACCACCAATAACCCCCATCACACACCACATCACTCCCACCATGTTACCCCCTCCCCCCAAGGTTCGATGTATGTCACATGCCATCCCCGCACCTTCATATTTGTGATCATCAACACCTTCACCCCACCACCACCACCAATACACCCCATCACACACCCCCACCAACACAAACCGCATCACTCCCACCATGTTACCCCCCCCCCCCCCCCCCCCCCCCCCCCCCCCGTTCGGGTATGTCACATGCCATCTTGGCACCCTCATACTTTACTGTGATCAATCAACACCCCCACCACCACAACCCCACCCCTCTCCCTAGACACCTTCACCCCACCACCACCACCATACAATACAACCCCATCAACCCCTCCCCCCACCCCTAGACACCTTCAGCCTTCATCCTCCCCACCACCACCAATACCCACAATCACACCCCCCCCCCTAAACAACCTTCACTCAACCCCACCTCCCCCCCACCATACACTCGCCATCCCACACCCACCCCCCCCCTAGACACCTTACTGTCACCCCCACCCCCCCCACCACCAATACAACCCATCACACACCCACCCCCACCCCTATACACCTTCCCCCCCCCACCTACCACCCTACAACCCCATCCACACACCCCCCTCCCCTATACCCTTCACCCCAACCTACACACCCACCATACACCCCCCACCCCCATCCCCCACATCACACCCCACGACACCCTATACCCCTTCCCCCATCGACACCCCCCACCCCACCACCACCACACCCCATCCACCCCCCCAACCCCCACACACACCCAATCACCACCCCACCCTAGCCTTCCCCCACCTCCACCACCAATACACCCCATCCACCCCCCACCCCTAACTCACCCTTCCCCCCCCTACCCCCACCACCCCCCCCATACACCCCCCTCCCCCCCCCAAGAACACAAACCGCATCACTCCCACCTTCGTTACCCCCCCCCCCCCGAGGTTCGTGATAAGACACTTGCCATCTTCGCACCTTCAGATTTTTGATCATCAACACCCCCACCCCCACCCCACCCCCACCCCCACCACACACCTTCACCACATCACCACCACCGATACACCACATACCACCATCATAGACACATGCCATCCCCGCACCTCCAGATTTTGATTACACTATCATGCTTCTCCGACTGCTGATTGAGGCTGCTGCCAGAAGACTGTCACATACCCGCCTCCGCCCCCCCCCCCCCCCCCCCCACACACACACACACACATCACGCACACCCCTCAGGTATTTGGATGACACTATCATGCTTCTCCGACTGCTGATTGAGGCTGCTGCCAGAAAACTGTCACATACCCCCCCACCACCACCCCCCAACCCCACCACCCCCACATCACGCACACCACCCTCAGGTGTTTGATGACACTATCATGCTTCTCCGACTGCTGATTGAGCTGCTGCAAGAAAAGTTGCCACAGACCCCCCCCCCCCCCCCCCCCCCACCCACCACACACGCACAAACACCCACCACCACACTCCAAACCGCGCACATACCCTCAGGTATTTGATGACACTATCATGCTTCTCCGACTGCTGATTGAGGCTGCTGCCAGAAAACTGTCACATACCCCCCCCCCCCCCCCAACCCCAACCCCACCACCCCCACCCCCACCACACATCACACACACACCCTCAGGTATTTGATGACACTATCATGCTTCTCCGACTGCTGATTGAGGCTGCTGCCAGAAAACTGTCACATACCCCTCCCCCCCCCCCAACCCCAACCCCACCACCCCCACCACACATCACACACACACCCTCAGGTATTTGATGACACTATCATGCTTCTCCAACTGCTGATTGAGGCTGCTGCAAAAAAACTGCCACAGACCCCCCCCCCACACACCCACCACACACACACACACACACACACAAACACCCACCACCACACACCGAACCGCGCACACGCCTTAAGGTGTTTGATGACACTTTCATACTTCTCCGAATGCTGATTGAGGCTGCCTCAAGAAGACTGTTACAGACCCCTCACCCCCACCCCCACCCCCACCACTACACACACACACACACCCTCAGGTATTTGATGACACTATCATGCTTCTCCAAATGCTGATTGAGGCTGCTGCAGGAAGACTGTCACAGACCCCCCCCCCACACCACCATCACCACCACATCACTCGCACACCCTCAGGTATTTGATGACACTATCATGCTTTTCCAAATGCTGATTGAGGCTGCTGTAGGAAGACTGTCACAGACCCCCCCTGCCCCCCACCCCCCCCACCACACACACACACCTTAAGTTGTTTGATGACACTACCATGCTTATCCAACCGCTGATTGAGGCTGCTGCAGGAAGACTGTCATAGACCCCTCACCCCCCCCCCCCACCACCGCCACCACTACACACACACACACCCTCAGGTATTTGATGACACTATCATGCTTCTCCAAATGCTGATTGAGGCTGCTGCCAGAAGACTGTCACATACCCCCCCCCCCCCCCCCCCCACATCACACGCACACCCTCAGGTGTTTGATGACACTATCATACTTCTCCAAATGCTGATTGAGGCTGCTGCTGGAAGACTGTCACAGACCCCCCCTGCCCCCCACCCCCCACCACCACACACACCTTAAGGTGTTTGATAACACTATCATGCCTCTCCAAACGCTGATTGAGGCCCCCAACTTGTTTAAGCACTTGTTGTTCCATCGAGGCTTGGTTGGTCTGCTGAATTCTGTGGGCAGGAAGGTCGACAGTGCGCAATGTTGCAGGGTACTGTGGTGGCTGGGGTGTTGGTGGTGATGGAGGTGGGGTGGTGGGGTGATGATGGTGGTGGTGGTGGGGTGATGGTGGTGGTGGTGGTGGTGGGGAGTCCCCCGACTTGTTCCAGCACTTGTTGTTCCACTGAGGCTTGGTTGGTTGGTTGATTGCCAGGGCAAGATGACCAGGACATGAGATTATGATGTAGGTGGTGATGGATGTTAGGTGGTGGGGTGATGATGATGATAATGGTGGTGGTGGTGGTGGTGTGTGTGTGTGTGTGTGTGTGTGGGGGGGGGGGGGGCAACTTGTTTCAGCATGTGTTGTTCCATTGAGGTTTGGTTGGTTGATTGATTGCCAGGGCAAGATTACCGGGACATGAGATTACGGTGTTGGTGGTGATGGAGGTGGGGTGGTGGGGTGATGATGGTGGCGTTGGTGGGGTGATGGTGGTGATGGCGGTGGTGGTGTGTGTGGGGGGGGGAAACTTGTTCCAGCACTTGTTGTTCCACTGAGGCTTGGTTGGTTGATTTGCAGGGCAAGATTACCGGAGCAGGAGATTGTGGTGCTGATGCTGGTGGTGTGTGTGTGTGTATGTGTGTGTGTGTGTGTGTGTGTGTGTGAGTGTGTGTGTGTGTGTGTGTGTGTGTGTGGGGGGGGGGGGAACTTCTTTCAGCACTTGTTGTTACATCGAGGCTTGGTTGATTACCAGGGCAAGATTACCGGAGCAGGAGACTGTGGTGCTGATGCTGGTGGTGTGTGTGTGTGTGGTGTGTGTGTGTGAGTGTGGGGGTGGGGTGGGGGGGGGCAACTTCTTTCAGCACTTGTTGTTACATCGAGGCTTGGTTGATTACCAGGGCAAGATTACCGGAGCAGGAGATTGTGGTGCTGATGCTGGTGGTGTGTGTGTGTGTGTGTGTGTGTGTGTGTGTGTGTGAGTGTGTGTGTGTGTGTGTGTGTGTGTGGGTGGGTGGGGCAACTTCAATCAGCACTTGTTGTTACATCGAGGCTTGGTTGGTTGATTACCAGGGCAAGATTACCGGGGGGGGGGGGGGGGGGGGGGGGGGGATGCTCTCATGATTACATGTTTTGTTTCTTTGTTTTGTTTCGGTGGTGGGTGGGGTGGGTGATGGTGGGTGACAGTGGGTGCTAGCTACTCCATGAAGGCTTGGTTGGTCTGCTAGATTACGTGTGATGATGATAGACTAACAACCCACATTACGATCCAACCCACAACCGGGTAACCAACCAACCCACAACCCTCCTTCCAATCTCTAACAAGTGCTCCCTTAGCCAATCCATCTCCGTCTTTGCTTTCCTTCGTTTTGTTTTGTGGAATGGCTGGTCTTTACTGAAGCAAGTGATTTCAGGTGGGTGTGGTGGTGGTGCTGATGATGATGGTAGACTCACAACCCACATTCCGATCCAACCCACAACCCGCTAAAAGCCAACCAACCCATATTCTAATCCAACCCACAACCTACCTTCCAACCTCCAACAAGTGCTCCCTAAGGCGATCCATCTCTGCCTATGCTTTCATTTGTTTTGTTTTGTGGTTAGGTGGGACTTAAGTGTGGTTAGTTCAGGTGGGTGTGGTGTAGCGGCATTTAGCGGTTCTAGGTGGGTGTGGTGGTGGCGCTGGTGATGATGGTAGACTAACAACCTACCTTCCAACCTCCAACAAGTGCTCCCTAAGGCGATCCATCTCCGTCTGAAGTCGGCCCAGGTGGGGCCGCCATGACTGTACTTCCTGCAATGAGAGGTACAATAAACGATGAATCACTACACCAGGTGGGGCTGCCATGACTGTACTTCCTGCAATGAGAGGTACAACAAACGATGAATAACTGATCCAGGTGGGGCCGCCATGACTGTACTTCCTGCAATGAGAGGTACAACAAACGATGAATGACTACACCAGGTGGGGCCGCCATGACTGTACTTCCTGCAATGAGAGGTACAACATTGATGAATGACTACACCAGGTGGGGCCGCCATGA
The DNA here is from genome assembly GCA_013435795.1 of Chlamydomonas sp. ICE-L. Classification (NCBI taxonomy): domain Eukaryota; kingdom Viridiplantae; phylum Chlorophyta; class Chlorophyceae; order Chlamydomonadales; family Chlamydomonadaceae; genus Chlamydomonas; species Chlamydomonas sp. ICE-L. The sequence continues at coordinate 5,367,069 of JACBWV010000364.1, forward strand.
CTGTACTTCCTGCAATGAGAGGTACAACAAACGATGAATGACTACGCCAGGTGGGGCCGCCATGACTGTACTTCCTGCAATGAGAGGTACAACATTGATGAATGACTACACCAGGCGGATTGGCTTGGCGGTCTAGCTACAGTTATCCAATGGCCCGAGCCTGTTACAAATGCATCAAGTCCTAAGCAGCGTCGCAAGCAGCGCGGAAATTGGCAGAGAGTGTTGGCAACGGAACGATAGGTGGAAACGGAAGGGAACTAACCGAAGCCAGTTAGTTATGGGCCAATTTGCTGACGTGTCAGGCTTCGTTTTTCCGGTTGGTCGGTCGCACAAACGGACAAAGGGGTGAATCTAGGGGCTCTCGCCCCCCCGCGAAACAAGACTATCATAGTAGGCTAGAGCCTACCACACTTGGAGTTGAGTGGGTGTCACACATGGAGTTGATATGGATATACATGATAAGCTGGTATATGGATATATATATATATATGTGATAAGTTGATATAATGATATATGAATATATACATAATAATTTGATGTGCACATATATGTAATTATTTAATTTAATTATTCCCCCCCCCCCCCCCCCCCCCCCCCCCCCAACCCCAACCCCAACCCAACCCATCCCCCCCCAACCCACCCCCTTTGGGGCCTCATATCTGAACATCCAGGCATTATCACATAGTGAAAGGAGGGTCCATGAGAATCATCTCGTCAATGCATTTCCAACCATATGACCAAAAGTATAAAAATAACATGTATGAACAAGTTTTTCTGTTTTTAGTATTTGAACAACTTTACTAAGGCTCACAGTAGTCCGCGCCCTTGGAGGAGATCACGAGGTAGGAAAAGGGCTGAAGGCGTTATTTATTTGTCTAACTATCATTATCATCACCATCATTATCATCATCATCATCATCACTCGTAGCTGCTAGGCATTGCCTCGCGTGAGGAGCTCAGGGATCCTATGTGTTGGTGGTGTAGGTGGTGACTAGACTGGGTGGAAAAGAAGAAGACAAGTTCTATGCAGCGTCGCATGCGTCAGACGGATGGATGGATGGATGGTCGGTCGGACAGACAAATGGGTTAACATGGGGGCTCCCGCCCCCTTGAACAGGGGTCTCTGCCAAAAATACAAGCCAAGCCAAACCTCCTTCACCTGTAACTGGTGGGCCATTGCTTTTAGTGAGACGCTGAGGAATCCCACGTGTTGTCGGTGGTGGTGGTGGCTAGACTGGGTGGAGAAGAAGAAGAAAAAACAAACCAAACCAAGCCAAGCCAAACCTCCCTCACCTGCAGCTGCTGGGACATTGCTTCTAGTGAGGAGCTGAGGGATCCAACGTGTTGAAGCAAATTCTTCTCCTGAGGCAGAGCAGAGGGGCAAACAATTTGGTAGATAAATAAATAAATAAATACATGAATAAATAAATAAACATGTGAATACATAAATAATACGACTTATTACGAGGCATGAGGTTGAGGTGGCCAACCACAAAAATGATATGGTAAATATATAATGACGATTGATGTCATATGATGGCGGCAGTCTGGCTAGGCTAAAGTTACAATTTATGTACAATATCCTAAGATGCAGTTTGTATGATATCATAAGACATCATACTCGCCTTTGGTCTACATCATATAATATGCTGTTCCCTACTTAGTAGTAAGAGGCGTGAGGTTGAGGAGACCGACCACCAAAAATGATTTGGTACTTGCTTTGAGGGACGGCCTTTGTACTGCTTATTTGGTAATTGCTTCGAAGGGTGGCTTTTGCAAAGCTATATATATAGCATAGGCTAATTTGGGGGGTCTTTGGCACCCATTTATTTGGTACCCTATTTGGCACCCTGGGCCTTTGGCACCCTTTTATTTGGCACCCCATATGGCACCCTGGGCCTTTGGCACCCTTTTATTTGGCACCCCATATGGCACCCTGGGCCTTTGGCACCCTTTTATTTGGTACCCTATTTGGCACCCTGGGCCTTTGGCACCCTTTTATTTGGTACCCTATTTGGCACCCTGGGCCTTTGGCACCCTTTTATTTGGTACCCTATTTGGCACCCTGGGCCTTTGGCACCCTTTTATTTGGCTTGAGAGCCGTTGCATGGGTGCAATATGGGTAAGAGGGGTGCCAAAGGGGTGCAAAAAATGGCTTGGCTTGAAAGGGTGCATTATGGGTGAAAGGGGTGCCAAAGGGGAGCAGAAAAGGGTGCTTGAGACCCCCTAGATTTCCAGTGTTGCGTAGGCGGATGCATAGGTGAATGGGCCAATATGTAGGAGGTGAATCCTGTTCCGACGAATGGATCAATGGTACAGCTCGTTGAAACAAAAAGATGCGGGGTTTGAATCCCTACGGGTGCGCTTCAGTGTTGGCGGTTTCTGTCAACCGCCATGGTAGCTTTATCCAGGTAAAGTAGCAGCCCGTTCTTTACTGCCATTAGACAGGACTTCCTTAATACCATGACCCACCAGGCATTATCATTACTTTCTTTGTAGGGTGTATAAAACACATATTGTATAAAACACATATTGTATAAAACACATATAGTATAAAATACATATTGTATAAAACACATATTGTATAAAACACATATTGTACGATGATGACAGCTTCCAGATGCAGGCATCGCACATTAGGAGTCCAATAGGGCATCAGGAAATCATAACCAGCACCACCATCATCACTACCAATAGGCATGTGCCTGTTTGTTTGCCTTACCTTAATAGCCTTCAACATGCCTTGGTCTGATGACTGGCGCATCTCAAGGTCAACTGCCTGTATGTCATATGTGGGTCAGCCACCTGTATACGTGAGCAGCCACCCACATACGGCATTATCTGCCTTACCTTAATAGCCTTCAACATGTCTTGGTCTGATGAAATGCATCTCGAGGTCACCCTCATGTATGTCAAATGTGGGTCAGCCGCATGTATACGTGGGCAGCCACTCACATACGACATTGTTTGCATTACCTTAATAGCCTTCAACATTTCTTGGTCTGATGACTGGCGCATCTCCATGTCTGTCACCCGCCGCACTAGCTCATTTATCAAGATTCCCTGTCCAAGTGGGTGTTTGTCTGCTTTGTCAACTTTGTCAGTAATCACAATTCCCTGTTTGTGTGGGTGCTTGTCTGCTTTGTCAACTTTGTCAGTAATCACAATTCCCTGTTTGTGTGGGTGTTTGTCTGCTTTGTCAAGTTTGTAGGGACCAGCATATCATATGATGTTGACCAAAGGCGAGTACGATATCATACAAATTGCATCATATGATATTGTATATAAATTGTAACTATAGCCTAGTCAGACTGCCGGCATCATACGATATCAAATGATGAGATGATATCATGTGACATCATATTACCATTCCCTGCTTGTAAGCCATTGAAAGGGTGCATAGTGGGTGAGGGGGGTGCAGCAGGGGTGCAGCAAAGGGTGCCGAAGCCCCCCTAAATTTGCTGTGTTCATCCTGTGACCCAGCTCCACCCTACCCATCAACACCCCACCCACCAGTGCTACAAGGGTGCAGAAGATCCCCTAAATTTGCTGTGTACATCCTACGACCCAACTCCACCATACCCATCAACACCCCACCCACCAGAGTGGTGCAGAAAAGAGTGGAAAAAAGGTAATGATAACGCCTGGTGGGGCGTGGTATTAAGGGAACCCGTTGTACGCGGGTAGAGAGCGCTCTTCTACCTCAACTGGACAGGCTACCATCGCGGTTGACAACGACCTGCAACGCTCAGGGTGACCGTAGGGGGAATCGAACCCCCGACCCTGCATCCTCAAAGCTATTTGGTGCACCACTAGACCAATTGATTCGCTGAAAGGGGCTAGGGTGGAGAAGTCCCCCTAAAGTTGCAGTGTCCCCCACCCCTATTGGCCAAAATCAACGTAAGAAGAGAAGTGGATGAATGTCCCCACACAGGCTTTGTGGGCCTGGTATGGGGACACTGTTAGAGCCCAAATCATTATGCAAGGGTGGGGGCATGTAGGCTACTTGCTCACATCCCGTTGCGATAAATGTCTAAATGGTAGAGCTCGTTCAAATGATGAAGGTGCGGGTTTCAAATCCCTATGGGTGCGCTTTAGTGTTTACGGTCGCTGTCAACCGCCATGTTAGCTTTGTCCAGGTAAAGTAGCAGCTCGTTCCCTACCACCGCAAGACGGGGCTCCTTTAATACCACGCCCTACCAGGTGTTATCATTATTTGCTCACCTGGTCTGGATGTAGCAGGATATCCTGCTACTAGTCTATGTCTCTGGTATATGTTAATATATAATATAATACATACATACATACATACATATATGACATACATAGATACATACGTACATTCATACATAGATACATAAATGACATACATAGATACATACGTACATTCGTACATACATAGATACATAAATGACATACATAGATACACACGTACATTCATACACACATAAATGACATACATAGATACATACGTACATTCATACATACGTACATGCATACATACGTACATTCATACATACGTACATTCATGCATACGTACATTCATACATACATACATAAATGACATACATAGATACATACGTACAAAAATGCATGCATGACATACATAAATGCATACATGATATATAAAAATGCATACAAGACATACATAAATGACATACATAGATACATACGTACAAGAATGCATGCATGACATACATAAATGCATACATGATATATAAAAATGCATACAAGACATACATAAAAACATTACATACATACATAAGAACACATATAACATCCATATACGCACCTGAGCGTGGTAGTTCTCCTCATGTGCTGTCACCAGTCTCAGCACCTGAATGGTGGTTTGCAAGGGAAGCCATACATTTCGGTGCCAGTTTGCAAGCAAGATAAGGCAGTGCAACACGCATAATGAACAAAGCAGGTATGCACCCAAGGTGCTCGTATTATTTAGGCCATGTAGTGTTGTCTGCAGACATAGGGTACCGGTTCACCAACAGACAACGGCCTTAAAGATGATGCCCCATGGCGGTTTAAGAGTAAGGGTAGTCATGTGCAAGTTCTTTATGTCAGGTAATGGCAGCCTTAGAAGCAGGAGTGGGAGCAGCAGCAGAAGCAGAAGCAGGAGCACAGCAGCAGCAGCAGCAGAAGCACAGTGTGCAAGGAGTGGGAGCAGCAGCAGCAGGAGTGGGAGCAGCAGCAAGAGCAAGTTTGAGTGGGTAGCCATACAGGGCATCAGCATGCGCAAGCTCTTTATATCAGGTGATGGGTACCTTCGCAGCAGAAGCAGAAGCACAGGAGCAGGAGTGGGAGCAGCAGCAGAAGCAGCAGCAGGTGCAAGTACAAGTACAAGCGGGTAGCCATACTGTGCATCAGCGTGCGCAGGTTTTTTATGTCAAGTTATGGGTAGCTTAGCAGCAGAAGCAGAAGCAGAAGCACATCAGTAGAAGCACAGGAGCATGAGTGGGAGCAGCAGAAAGAGCAAGTTTAAGTGGGTAGCCATACAGTGCATCAGCATGCGCAGGTTCTTTATGTCAGGTAATGGGTACCTTAGCAGCAGAAGCAGCAGCAGAAGTACAGGAGCAGGAGTGGGAGCAGCAGCAGCAGCAGCAGAGAAAGGAAGTTTGATTGGTTAGCCATACAGTTCATTAGCATGCGCAGGTTCTTTATGTCAGGTGATAGGTAGCTGAACAGCAGAAGCAGAAGCAGAATTACAGGAGCAGGAGTGGGAGCAGCAGCAGCAGCAGCAGCAGCAGCAGAGAAAGGAAGTTTGATTGGTTAGCCATACAGTTCATTAGCATGCGCAGGTTCTTTATGTCAGGTGATAGGTAGCTGAACAGCAGAAGCAGAAGCAGAAGTACAGGAGCAGGAGTGGGAGCAGCAGCAGCAGCAGCAGCAGAGAAAGGAAGTTTGATTGGTTAGCCATACAGTTCATTAGCATGCGCAGGTTCTTTCTGTCAGGTGATAGGTAGCTGAACAGCAGAGGCAGGAGCAGAAGTACAGGAGCAGGAGTGGGAGCAGCAGCAGCAGCAGCAGCAAGTTCAAGCGGGTAGCCATACAGTGCATCAGCATGCACAGGTTTTTAATGTCAGGTAACGGGTAATTTGGCAGCAGAAGAGGCAGTAGAAGCACGGGATCAGGAGTAGGAGCAGCAGGATCAGGAGTGGGAGCAGCAGGAGCAAGAGTGGGAGCAGCAGGAGTAGCAGCAGCAGCAGCAGCAGCAGCAGCAGAAGGAGCAGGTGTGGGAGCAGCAGCAGCAGCAGGAGTGGGAGCAGCAGGAGTAGCAGCAGCAGCAGCAGCAGGAGAAGCAGCAGCAGCAAAAGCAAGTTGAAGTGGATAGCCATACAGTGCATCAGCATGCGCAAGTTCTTTATGTCAGGTAATAGGTAGCTTGCAGCAGAGGCAGCAGCAGAAGCACGGAAGCAGGAGTGGGAGCAGCAGCAGCAGCGGGAGTGGGAGCAGCAGCAGAGAAAGGAAGTTTGATTGGTTAGCCATACAGTGCATCAGCATGCACAAAGTTTTTTATGTGAGGTGGTGGGTACCTTAGCTGCAGAGGCAGCAGCAGACGAACAGGAGCAGGAGTGGGAGCAGCAGGAGCAGAAGTGGCAGCAGCAGCAGCAGCATCAGCAAGTTTGAGTGGGTAGCCGTACAGTGCATCAGCAAGCGCAAGTTCTTCATGTCAGGTGATGGGTAGCTTAGCTGTAGAAGCAGCAGCAGAAGCATGGGAGCAGGAGTGGGAGCAGCAGCAGCAGCAGCAGCAGGAGCAAGTACAAGCGGGTAGCCATACTGTGCATCAGCATGCGCAGGTTCTCTATGTCAGGTAATGGGTTCCTTAGCAGCAGAAGTAGCAGCAGAAGCACAGGAGCAGGAGTGGAAGCAGCAGGAGCAGAAGCAGAAAAGCAAGTTGAAGTGGGCAGCAATACAGTGCATCAGCATGCGCAAGTTCTAAATGTCAGGTGATAGGTAGCATAGCAGCAGAAGCAGCAGCAGAAGCACGGGCGCAGGAGTGGGATCAGCAGCAGCAGCAAGAGAGCCCACCATCACCCCACTTCTGTGTTTGTTTTGGTGTTAATGGTGTTGGTAGTGGTGTAGGTGGTAGTAGTAGTGATGGTGTGGGTAGGTGGGGAGTGAGGTGGGGTGAGGTTATCAGGCTACTGATGCGCTTCAGCCTAACATCAGCCTTAGTCCCACCTTAGTGATGGGTTGAGATGTATTGGGTGTGTGGGAGGATGACATGCTGCCTTGTATGGGGGTGAGTTCAGCTCTGGTAGTAGTAAAAAGACTACCAAGCATTATTGGCATGTTATTCTCCCCCCCCCCCCCCCCCCCCCCCCCCCCCCCTCCCCCCCGCACACACACACACACACACCCACACTCACCCCCTTCCACCCCCCTCCCCCAAACCCACACACACCCAGCCATACTCACAACAACACACCATGACTACTGCTTAGCTACAAGTCGGTGGTTGGTTGGCACGTATTGGGTGTGAGGGAGGAGGACAAGAAAAAAGAAAAAATAACGCCTGTTGGGGCGTGGTGTTAAGGGGTCCGTCCCATACGCTGAAGCCGGGGGCTGCAATCATGGCAGAGTAAGCAGTGGGGAGGAGAACATTCTTCTCTGCATATTGGTGAGTTAAGCTCTGGTGCTGGTCGATAGGCTAATGGGCATTACTGGTATGATATCCCCCACCCCCACCCCCACCCACCCACACACACACACACACACATACACCCACCACCACACGACACCACCCACTCACACCCACACTAACACACCACCATTGCTGCTTGGCCGCACCTTAGTGATTGGTTGGGACGTATTGGGTGTGTGGGAGGACGACATGCTTCCATGTATGGGGGTGAGTTCAGCTCTAGTAGTGGTGGTAGCATCTGGGACCCTCCCAACTCCATGGCCAGTGCCAGCTCCATACAGCAGCATCGTAGAGGTACCTCAGTGGCTCAATCGATAAGCCAAAGGGGTCGAAGCTGGGGAGCAGTCAGGGGTGGGTAGTAGCAGGGGAGCTAAAGGAGGGCTCGCGTGGCGTGAAGATAACAGCGATGGAATTCCGCTGCAGGTACGGTTGCAATTGTCGCGAGGGTTGAGATTGGGGGGAGGGGGAGAAACGAATGAAAGAGGGCACGTGTGGCGTTGCCCCGAGATGACTGAGGTCGGGGTTGTGAGGTCAACGCTCGCGTCTGATGAGGGTGGACACGGGTGGACCGAACAAGTACTCAGAAACGCTGCCGCGCTTCGCGAAAACGGAAACGCGCACTGCAATTTACAACTGTGTGTGCGAAACAGCTGTTCAGCTGTCGGGTGGGCTGAACTTGCGCGATTCGCACATTCGTGTTTTGGAAGGTCGGAGCAGCAGGACGCGGAATGTGGTTGAGAAGTTCGGTATGGTGGTTATGATAATTAACAGCTTCAAACTTAATGGCGTAGGCGTAGTGCCAACCACCTCCAGTTCTGCAATCCATCATCATCTAAGCAGTCTGAGTGCCCACCCTCTTTTTGATCCAACCACTAACCCAGAGATACACAGATTCCTACTCCCCACCCCCCCTTCCCCACCCGCCACCCCCCTTCACAGCTGCATACCGTCACTCTCCCAACCCGCATGCCCACCTCCCCTCCTTTCCTCTCCCATCCTCCCCTCTCCCATCCTCCACACACCCCAACCCCCTCCCCTAGTCTCCTCCACCTTCCCGCCTCTCTCTCCCCTCCTCCACCCACCGCTCCAACGCATAACCAACCCACGTATCACCACTCCTAACCCCCATCCACACACCTGTCCAATCTGCAACCAACCCACAAACAGCCCCGCATACAGCCCCACGTACAGACCCACACACAGACCCACACACAGACCCACACGCAGACCCACACACAGACCCACACACAGACCCACGCACAGACCCACGTACAGACCCACGCACAGACCCACACATAGACACACACACACACACACATACAGTCCCACACACAGACCCTCACACCCGTCCCCACCGCCAGTGCACAAAGCAACACAAATAATCAAGTCCCTCTGCCCCCCCCATCTTTATCTCCATTCGACCCCCCTGCTGCCAACCAGCTTCAGAAGCAGAAACCCTTACCCAGGACCCCCCTCTCGTATCCCTAGACCAAACTCTACCCACCATACCAACACTACCACCAGCACCCACCCCACCGCCAGCACAAACAACAGTGTGAACCCCACCACCACCACCACCACCAACACCGACAGCAACAACAGCAACAACCAAATCAACACCGCACACCCCACCACAAACACCACCGCCAATAACAACACCTATCCCACCTTGAAAACGTTAGCCGCCAACGCACACAACCCAGTCTTCCCCACCACCAATACCACCTACCCAACCACAAGCAACAACACAGCCAACAACACAACCAGATCCTCAACTAGCATCGCAAGCAGCTCCACAGCCAGTTCCAAAGGGAGGCCATGTTCTGTGACCATAGCTCACAACTCAATCCTTCGAAAAAACTGTCACTTGGATTGGACCACGACAAGCAGGAGAGTGGTAGTTGCTAGTCTAGGGGTAGGTTATGATCTTCATTTGTTGAGGTTGGGTAGGTGGTGTTTGTTTAGGTAGGTCATAATCCTCATTTGTTGAGCTTGAGCAAGTCCCGGATATACAAGCAGGAGAGTGGTAGTTGCTAGTACAGAGGGGCAGGTTATAATCTTCATTTATATGAATAGAGCTGTTGTTCTGGTTCCAAGATTATCAGGCGATATATCAGAAGGTGGTTCACGCTATATATATCATTAAAAAATATATATATGTATGTGTTTGTATGTATATGTATATGTGTGTGTGTATGTATATGTGTATGTGTATGTGTATGTGTATGTATATGTGTATGTGTATGTGTATGTATATGTGTATGTGTATGTATGTGTTTGTATGTATATGTATATGTGTGTGTGTATGTATATGTGTATGTGTATGTATATGTATATGTATATGTGTGTGTATGTATATGTATGTGTTTGTATATATATCATTAAAAAATATATATATGTGTGTGTTTGTATGTATGTATGTATGTATGTATGTATGTATATATGTATGTATCCTCATAACGTTGATTTCTTACTTGACAAACCTAATACATGCCATTTAGCTTGTCGGCTAAATAAAACCAAGACTTCATGCGCTGGTATGTTTAGCCTTGTATAGCTTTTTAGGGCCATTTAGGGCCATAGATTTGGGTTCTTTATAGCTGCAAGTTGGGCCAAGACGGGGTCAACAGTAGCGAAAGCTATGTATAGCGGAGGAAACAATCTCTGGTAGTATGAACACTACTGCACCACAGTCCTATGTATACAGTGGAATTACATGGGTGTAGACAAGGTAGAGACTTGTCCACACCCAAGACAAACGACAGACACGACTAGGGTCATACAATGTATTGAGTGCAATCACATGGGTGTAGACAAAGTAGAGACTTGTCCGCGGTCAAAGCAAACGACAGACGAGTAGGGTTACACAGTCCTGTGTATAGAGTGCAATCACAAGGGTGTAGACTAAGTAGAGACTTGTCCACGGCCTTGTTGTATGTTGCTAAAACCCTGCAACAAACAAAAAGGACCAAATAGGTTTGCCTAGGAACGTCCTAGGCAACGTACAGACACAACAGAGCCATACAGTCATCCCTACAATGCTGTCTGCGAGTAGTACTGTTTTTTTGGCGGAGCCCCCCCTTCTGGGGGGCGGGAGCCCCCAGTTTTACCCCGTTGTCTGTCGCCATTGTCTGTCTGTGCGACTGAAAAATTGAAGCCCGACATGTCAGCAAACTGCCTCATAAGTCATAACTAACTCGCTTCGGTCAGCTCCATCGTTGCCACCTTTCGTTCCGTTGCCAACACACCCCGCCAATTTCTGCCTCGCTTGCGACACTGCATAGGACCTGTTTTTAGCCAATATTTATAATGCCTGCTTCAATTGAGTGGTTATTTATATTGCCGGCTGTTGCCTGCTTCAATTTCCATCACATGATATCCAGACCAAAAGTATCAAGATTCGCTAAAAATGTATATGTTGGATTGTTGCAGCAAATGTGTTATCAATTATAACTAGGGTTCGGCACATCATATGAGATTGACTAGACCTGTTTATGATATGATATGATGTCATTTTGCCTATCCCTAAGTATAACACAGCATCCCTATGTCTCATGCCTTATTGCGCTATCAGCCCTTTCTACAGACTCTGTCCCAGAAACTCCCTCTTTGCCTTCAAGAAAACACAAACAAGCTTCACGTTCTATGTCCCATGCATGAGTGAATTCCCTACAACACTGTCTGCAAACCAACCTCCCTAGGTGCACCTGCCCTTTATAGTGCAAGCCGTCCTGTCCAATGGCTCTGCCACAGAACCCCCTCTGTTCCTTTCGAGATAACAAATCAAGCCCCCCTTCCAATGTCTCATACATGAATATCATACAAGGCTTTCTGCCCATAGGCCTCCCTAGGTGCACCTGCCCTTTATAGTGCAAGCCGTCCTGTCCAAAGGCTCTGCCACAGAACCCCCTCTGTGCCTTTCGAGATAACAAATCAAGCCCCCCTTCCGATGTCTCATACATGAATATCATACAATGCTTTCTGCCCATAGGCCTCCCTAGGTGCCCCTGCCTTTCTAGCGCAAGCAGCCCTGTCCGCATCCTCTGCCCCAGAAATTCCCTCCTTGGCTTTCAAGAGGACACAAAGGAGCCTCACTTTCGATGTCTCATGCATGAGTGGGCCCCCCGCAGTACCGGATGTAGTGCCTTGCCAGGTCAGCGTCAACCTCACAGCATACACACCCAGCCAGGCTCTAGGGGGGGAGGAGAAGCTCATCTGCATATTTTCACCAGGTACGTGGGTTATGGTCTAGCCAAGATGCAAATTTCAAATTCAAATTTCAGCTAGGCTGTAGGAGGGGAGGAGGAGCTCATCTGCATATTTTCACCAGGTACGTGGGTTATGGTCTCGCCAAGATTCAGATTTCAAATTTCAAATTTCAGCCAGGCTTTAGGAGGGGAGGAGAAGCTCATCTGCATTTTTCACCTGGTATGGTCTATCCACACCACGTGTGTGTGTGTATGTGTTTGTGGACCAGGTATGGTCTATCCACACCACGTGTGTGTGTATATGTGTTTGTGGACCAGGTATGGTCTATCCACACCACTTGTGTGCATGTGGGTGTGTTATTGTATGTGTATATGTGCGCGTGTGTGTGTCTGTGTTTGTCACAGGGTGCTTATGGGTGCGTGGGTCAGGGTCTGAATATTTATTTAGTTTTGCCTGTGTTTGTCTGTGTGTGTGTGTGTGTGTGTGTGTGCATGTAGTTTTAACAGGCATGCCGTGTTTTAGCCAGAACACTTTGTTTTTCAAGTACGTTATGATCTAGCCACAGCACTTGTGTGTGTGTGTGTGTGTGTGTGTGTTTATGTGTTTTTGCCAGCTACGTTATGATCTAGCCACAGCACTTGTGTGTGTGATTTCATCAGGAAGGGCATGGTCTAGCCAAAACACTTGTGTGTGTGTGTGTTTATGTGTTTTTGCCAGCTATGTTATGATCTAGCCACAGCACTTGTGAGTTTTCACCAGGTAGTGCGTGTTCTAGCCAAAGCACTTGTGTGTGTGTGTTTATGTGTTTTTGCCAGCTACGTTATGATCTAGCCACAGCACTTGTGTGTGTGATTTCATCAGGAAGGGTATGGTCTAGCCAAAACACTTGTGTGTGTGTGTTTATGTATTTTTGCCAGCTATGTTATGATCTAGCCACAGCACTTGTGAGTTTTCACCAGGTAGTGCGTGTTCTAGCCAAAGCACTTGTGTGTGTGTGTTTATGTGTTTTTGCCAGCTACGTTATGATCTATCCCAAACACTTGTGTGTGTGTTTGTTTTCATCAGGAAGGGCATGGTCGAGCACGAATACTTGTGTGTGTGTGTGTGTGTGTGTGTGTGTGTTTTGACAGGTACGTGATGATCTAGCCACAGCATTTGTGTGTGTGTTTTCATTAGGTAGGGCGTAGTCTAGCCAAAACACTTGTGTGTGTGTTTGTGTGTTTTTCCAGGTAGGGCATGGTCTAGCAACAGTACTTGTGTGCCTGTGTGTCTGTGGCAGGGTGCTTACGGTGAGATGGATCAGGGTCTGAGGAAAGTTTGGGTTGTGTGTGTGTATGTTTGCATGTGTGTGTTTTTTGTCTGTTCATGTAGTTTCATTAGGTAGGGCGTGGTCTAGCTAAAGCGCCTGTGTGTGTGTCTGATTTCCTGTCATGATCTAGATTAGCCAAGATTCAAAATTCAAATTTAAAATTCAGATTCAAAATTCAAAATTCCACCCCGAGCAGGCTTCCTGGTGGACCCAGCCTCCTACAGCTCGTACTGCAAAGCCCTAGCTTCTCAGGGTATACCCACCGTGGTTTACAAGAAGATTGGTGAAAGCCCTAGCAACCCATACGATGACGTCACCAGCGCCGAAGTGCTCCAGGCTGTCATGCAGTGGAGTGCATCAGCGCCTGAGCTAGAAGCTGCTGGGAAGGTGTCCTCTGGAGCAGCTTCTCCTACCTTCTCCGGGGCCGAAACAGGGTCTAGGGCCACACCTGTGCACTCTCTCCTTGCTGGCCATTCAAGAGGGGCGAAGATTTCTGCCCTGGCTGCTTGTTCAGGTGTGTGTTTGTGTGTGTGTTTTGTGTGGATGCGTTTTGTGTGCATTAGTGTGTGTGCGTGTTTGTTTGTGTGTTTATGTATGTGTCACACCTGTGCACTTTATCCTTGCTGGCCATTCAAGAGGGGCGAAGATTTCTGCCCTGGCTGCTTGTTCAGGTGTGTGTTTGTGTGTGTGTTTTGTGTGGATGCGTTTTGTGTGCATTAGTGTGTGTGCGTGTTTGTTTGTGTGTGTATGTATGTGTCACACCTGTGCACTTTCTCCTTGCTGGCCATTCAAGAGGGGCTAAGATTTCTGCCCTGGCTGCTTGCAACACATTTTCAGGTGTGCGTTTGTGTGTGTGTGTTTTGTGTGCGTGTTTGCGTGTGTGTGTATGTATGTGTCACACCTGCGCACTTTCTCCTTGCTGGCCATTCAAGAGGGGCGAAGATTTCTGCCCTGGCTGCTTGTTCAGGTGTGTGTTTGTGTGTGTGTTTTGTGTGGATGCGTTTTGTGTGCATTAGTGTGTGTGCGTGTTTGTTTGTGTGTGTATGTATGTGTCACACCTGTGCACTTTCTCCTTGCTGGCCATTCAAGAGGGGCTAAGATTTCTGCCCTGGCTGCTTGCAACACATTTTCGGGTGTTTGTATGTGTGTGTTTTGTGTGCATTTGTGTGCATGTTTGTGTGCGTTTGTGTGCATGTGTATGCATGTGTGTGCGTGCTTGCGTGCGTTTGTGTGCATGTGTATGCATGTGTGTGCGTGTTTGTGTGCGCTTGTGTGTGTGTTTGTGTGTCTGTTCTTGCAACACATTTGAAGGTGACGACATTTATTTTTATTTTTTTGCCGGCCATTGAAGAGGAGCAAAGATTTCTGCCCTGGCTGATTGCAACACATTTTCAGGTGATGATTTGTGTATGTGTTTATCCATTAGAAACACACCTGTATAATGTATTGTCTTTGTCAGGTTTGCCTCACACACACATACAACTCATTTTCAGGTGACGACACTTATTTTTATTTTTCTTGCTGGCCATTTAAGAGGGGTAAAGATTTCCTCCCCGGCTGCTTGCAACTCCTGTTCAGGTGTGTGTTTATGTGTGTTTTGTGTGCATGTGTGTGCGTGTTTGTGTGTGTGTGTGTCACACCTGCGCAACACATTTTCAGGTGACGGCATTTTTTTCTTATTCTTGCTTGCCATTCAAGGGGGACAAAGATTTCCTCCCTGGTCTCTTGCAACTCATTTTTAGGTTTTAGATTTTGTGTGTGTGCGTTTGTGTGTGTCTTTGCCAGGTACCATATGGACTAGCCAAAGCACTTGTGTGTGTGTTTGTTTGCGTGTCTGTGTGTGTTTGCTTGTGTGTTGTTTGTGTGCTTGTGCGAAAGTCTGTGTGTGTGTGTTTGTGTGTGTGTGTGTGTGTGTGTGTTGGTGGTGGTGGGGGGGGGGGGGTATGTGTGTGTTTGCATGTTTTTTTTTTTTTTTTTTGCATGTCTGTGTGTGTGCATGTTCGTGTGTGTGTCTGTGTGTGTGCTTGTCTGTGTGCTTGTGTGTGTGTCTGTGCATGTTTGTGTGTGTGTGTTTGTATGTGTGTATGTGTATGCGTGTGTGTGTGTGCATGTGTGTGTCTGCGTGTGTTTTCATGTTTGTGTGTGAGTGCCTGTGTGTGTTTGTTTGTGTTTTTGTGTGTGTGTGTGTGTGTGTGTTTGTGAATGCTTTTTGTGTATTTGCTTGTGCGTGTCAATGTGTGAATGTCTGTGTGTGTTTGTGTTTGTGTGTTTGTGTGTTCGCTTGTACGTTTGTTTGTGTGCTTGTGTGAATGTCTGTGTGTGTTTCTGTGCATGTCTGTGTGTGTTTGTGTGTTTGCTAGTGCGTTTGTTTGTGTGCTCGTGTGAATGTCTGTGTGTGTTTGTTTGTGTGTGTGTGTTTGTTTGTGTGTGTATATGTGTGGGTGTGTGCGTGTGCTTGTCTGTGTGTGTGTGTGTGCATGTTTGTGTGTGTGAATTTTGTATGTGTGAATGTGCATGTTTGTGCGTTTGTGTGCTTTTTTGTGTGTGTGTGTGTTTGCAACCTAACCCAACCCAAGCCATCCCAACCCAACCCAACCCATCCCAACCCAATGCGGGTGGTCTGGCTGACATCAGTGTTGCAGGTATAATCCATAAACAAACCAAGCCACCCAGCCATCCCAACCCAACCCAACCCATCCCAACCCAATGCGGGTGGTCTGGCTGACATCAGTGTTGCAGGTATAATCCATAAACAAACCAAGCCAACCCAAGCCATCCCAACCCAACCCAACCCATCCCAACCCAATGCGGGTGGTCTGGCTGACATCAGTGTTGCAGGTATAATCCATAAACAAACCAAGCCAACCCAAGCCATCCCAACCCAACCCAACCCATCCCAACCCAATGCGGGTGGTCTGGCTGACATCAGTGTTTGCAGGTATAATCCATAAACAAACCAAGCCAACCCAAGCCATCCCAACCCAACCCAACCCATCCCAACCCAATGCGGGTGGTCTGGCTGACATCAGTGTTGCAGGTATAATCCATAAACAAACCAAGCCAACCCAAGCCATCCCAACCCAACCCAACCCATCCCAACCCAATGCGGGTGGTCTGGCTGACATCAGTGTTGCAGGGTATAATCCAATAAACAAACCAAGCCAACCCAAGCCATCCCAACCCAACCCAACCCATCCCAACCCAATGCGGGTGGTCTGGCTGACATCAGTGTTGCAGGTATAATCCATAAACAACCAAGCCAACCCAAGCCATCCCAACCCAACCCAACCCATCCCAACCCTAATGCGGGTGGTCTGGCTGACATCAGTGTTGCAGGTATAATCCATAAACAAACCAAGCCAACCCAAGCCATCCCAACCCAACCCAACCCATCCCAACCCAATGCGGGTGGTCTGGCTGACATCAGTGTTGCAGGTATAATCCATAAACAAACCAAGCCGACCCAAGCCATCCCAACCCACCCCCACCCCTCTCCACCCAATGCGGGTGGTCTGGCTGACATCAGTGTTGCAGGTATAATCCATAAACAAACCAAGCCAACCCAAGACAACTCCAACCAAACCCAAACCCATTTCCAACCTCATCTGCGGGTTGGTTGGGCTGATATAGTGTTGCAGTCTCATCCATAAACAACACAAAGCAAACCCAAGCCATCCACAAACCAAAACCCAACCAAATTTCACAACACAATTGCGGGGGGGGCGGGCTGACATCACAGGGGGGCAGGGAGAAGCCATAAACAAATTCAAAAGCACCCAACCCAAGCCATCCAAAACCCCCAACACAAAACCCAGACGAACAAAAGTGAGGCGTGGTTGGCTGACATCAGGCGTGGCAGGGGAGAAGCCACAAAAACCAAAGCCAAACCATAAGAAAAGTCCATCCAAAACCCCAACCAAACCAGCCCAAACAAAGGCGGGTGGGTTGGAGGACCTCAGGGGGGGAAGGGATTGAAGCCAGTAAATAAAACAAACCACAGCAAAACAAAAAATGCCCAACATAAAAACACCCAGGCCCCAAAAAATGGGGGGGCGGGCGGATCATCAGGTTTGTGGCAGGTATACTTAATCCAATAAACAAAACAACGGCAAAACCAAAAGAAAGCCCAACCCAACCCAAACCCAGCCTAAAAACAAATGCGGGGGGTAGGGGCTGAAATCAGTGTGGAATGGGAGAAACAGAAAACAAAACCAAGACAACCCAGCACACAGAAAAAATAACAAAAAAACACAAAATCCACAGAAAAACACACAGGAGGTTGTGGGCGTGGCGGAAAAGCAAGGGGGGCAGGGAGAAGAAAATTAAAAAAATGAATCATCCATCCCATCCAACCCAATGGGTGGTCTGGCTGACATCAGTGTTGCAGGTATAATCCATAACAAACCAAGCCAACCCAAGCCATCCGAACCCAACCCAACCCACCCACCCAATGGGGGTTGGTCTGGCTGACATCAGTGTTGCAGGTATAGATCCATAAACAACAAGCCAACCCAATCCCCCAAACCCACCCATACCCAACCCAATCGGGTGTCCTGGCTGACATCAGTGTTGCAGGTATAATCCAGAACAAACAAGGCCAACCAAGCCACCCAACCCAACCAACCATCCCACCAATGCGGGGTGTCTGGCTGAATCATGTTTGTCCAAGGTATAATCCATAACAAACCAAGCAACCCAAGCATCCCACCCAACCAACCCATCCCAGACCAAGTGCGGGTGTCCTGCTGACAGCCAGTGTTTGCAGGTATAATCCAGAACAACCGAAGCCAACCCAGCAGCCAACCCAACCCACCAGCCAACCCAATCTGGTTGGTCTGGCTGACATCAGTGTTGCAGGTATAATCCATCAACAAACCAAGCAACACCCAGCCATCCCAACCCAACCCAACCCATCCAACCCCACTGCGGGTGGTCTAGGTCTGACATCAGTGTGGCAGGTATAATCCATAAACAAACCAAGCCAACCCAAGCCATCCCAACCCAACCCAACCCATCCCAACCCAATGCGGGTGGTCTGGCTGACATCAGTGTTGCAGGTATATCCATAAACAACCAAGCCAACCCAAGCCATCCCAACCCCAACCCAACCACATCCCAACCCAATGCGGGTGGTCTGGCTGACATCAGTGTTGCAGGTATAATCCATAAACAAACCAAGCCCAACCCAGCCATCCCACCCAACCCAACCCCCATCCCAACCCAATGCGGGTGGTCTGGCTGACATCAGTGTTGCAGGTATAATCCATAAACAAACCAAGCCAACCCAAGCCATCCCAACCCAACCCAACCCATCCCATCCCAACCCAATGCGGGTGGTCTGGCTGACATCAGTGTTGCAGGTATAATCCATAAACAAACCAAGCCAACCCAGCCATCCCAACCCAACCCAACCCATCCCAACCCAATGCGGGTGGTCTGCTGACATCAGTGTTGCAGGTATATAATCCATAAACAAACCAAGCCCAACCCAAGCCATCCAACCCACACCCAACCCAATCCAACCCAATGCGGGTGGTCTGGCTGACATCAGTGTTGCAGGTATAATCCATGAACAAACCAAGCCAACCCAAGCCATCCCAACCCAACCCATCCCAACCCAATGCAGGTGGTATGGCTGGCATCAGAGTTGCAGGTCTAATGCATAAACAAACCAAACCAACTAAACCCAACTAAATCCAACCTAACCCAACCCATCCCCACCCAACGCAGGTGGTCTGGCTGGCATCAGCGTAACAGGTCTAATCCAAACCAAACCAAGCCAACTTAACCCAACCCAACCCATCACCACCCAACGCAGGTGGTCTGGCTGGCATCAGCATTGCAGGTCTAATGCTTCTAGACCCTGTAGACGGTTCATACGATATGGTGGAGGGGATCAGGTATGAGCAAAGATTTTATATAGATATTTGTATATATTTATTTTGTACCGGCAGATATATATGTACATGGTGGAGGGGATCAGGTATGAGCAGAGATTATAGATATAGATATTTATTTATTTTTATTTTGTACCGGCAGATGTGTATGTATATGTTGGAGGGGATTATGTATGAGCAGAGATTATATGTATAGATATTTATATATATTTATTTTGTACCGGCAGATATATATGTATATGGTGGAGGGGATCAGGTATGAGCAGAGATTATATATATAGATATTTATATACATATATTTTGTACCGGCATATATATATGTATATGGTGGAGGGGATCAGGTATGAGCAAAGATTAGATATATAGATATTTATATATGTTTATTTTGTACTGTTATCTATATATGGATATGGTGGAGGGGATCAGGTTTGTGCAGAGATTAGATATATAGATATATAAATATGCTTAGTTTTTACTGGTATAAATATACATATATATGTATGTGGTGGAGGGGATCAGGTATGAGCGTATGAGATTTCAGGGGTTTTATCATCGAAATTATTTAATTATTTGTCTGATTTGTCATATTTTTACATATTTATCCATTACAAACACACCTCCATAATCGAAATTGAAATTCTTACATCCGTGTAATACCGTTTACTCAGGACGTGAAGTTAAGGACTCCATAGCGTAAGCCGGAGCTGGCTAAAGTCACCGTACACCTCCATAATGTCTTGTCTGTACCCGGGCCGCGCTCATCGATTTGACGGTCATTTTATAAAGTAACCTATGCTCTAAATCGCCCTAAATATCTGTGGTCCTGGAGTCTTATCCCCACCCCACCCCACCCCAAACTTTAGTACAGGGGGGGGGGGGGGGGGGGGGGGGTAGGTATTGTCAGGTATACTATGCCACTGTAATCGATCATCATCTGATCAGGTGATGATCGAGTGCAGAGAGAGAGAGAGAGAGAGAGAGAGAGAGAGAGAGAGAGAGAGAGAGAGATTTCGTTACATCAACTCAGCAAATCACTGCTGAGACAGGACAGCAGCACAGCCTGCAGACCATCCAATTTTATAACAGGAAGCACGAGGGTTTTTGAGGCGCCCCCATAAACCTGAAAAAACAAACTAGGTCAAGTCCAAGAGAGGAAACAAACTAGAGGAGGAAAGAAGGACGGGAAGGGGAGCGTGAAGGGAAGGGATGCTGAGGCAGGCAATCCAGAGTGCATTGGCGCAGAATAGCTGACTAAAGCGCGTAGATATATTCCGCGTGGGTTCAAGACCCATCATCTGATACAGATGGTGATTGAGTGCATTGGCGCAGTATAGCTGACTAAAGTGCGTAGATATATTCCGCGTGGGTTCAAGACCCATCATCTGATACAGATGGTGATTGAGTGCATTAGCGCAGGATAGCTGACTAAAGCACGTATATATATTCTGCGTGGGTTCAAGACCCATCATCTGATACAGACGATGATTGAGTGCATTAGCGCAGGATAGCTGACTAAAGTGCGTAGATATATTCCGCGTGGGTTCGAGTCCCATCATCTGATACAGATGGTGATTGAGTGCATTGGCGCAGAACAGCTGACTAAAGCACGTAGATATATTCTGCGTGGGTTCAAGACCCATCATCTGATACAGATGGTGATTGAGTGCATTAGCGCAGTATAGCTGACTAAAGTGCGTAGATATATTCTGTGTGGGTTCGAGTCCCATCATCTGATACAGATGGTGATTGAGTGCATTGGCGCAGGATAGCTGACTAAAGTGTGTAGATATATTCCGCGTGGGTTCAATTCCCATCATCTGATACAAATGGTGATTGAGTGCATTGGCGCAGTATAGCTGACTAAAGTGCGTAGATATATTCCGCGTGGGTTTGAGTCCCATCTTCTGCATCTGATACAGACGATGATCAAGTGCATTGGGGCAGTATCGCTGACCAAAGTGTGTAGATATATTCTGCGTGGGTTCAATTCCCATCATCAGATACAGATGATGATCGAGTGCATTGGGGCAGTGTAGCTGACTAAAGCGCTTAGACATATTCCGCGTGGGTTCAATTCCCATCATCTGATAGATGATGATCAAGTGCAATGGCGCAGGGTAGCTGGCAGGTATGAGCCGAGATGCGGATGGATGGGTTGCATCCATTATTGATTTATTGTCTGTGTCAGGTTTGCGCAGGACACGGTGGGGGGGAGTAGGTAGGACTGGAGGGTGGATGTAATGTGTCCACTCCTGGGGTATTATCTGTGTCAGGTTTTGCACACAACATGGTGTGTGGGGGGGGGGGGGAGGCTAGACCGGACTTTTCCAGCCCGGGGGGGGGGGGGGGGGGGGGGTAGGTTTAGGGGATTCAGGGTTTAGGGCTTAAGGGTGACCGGTTATCCCCGGGCTGGAAAATTCTGGTCTAGCTTCTTTCCTCCAGGGGGGGGGGGGGGGGGGGGGGGAGGGAAAGATGTGTATGGATATGTTGCATTCTATTATTAATTGATAACTGCGGCAGGCTTGCACACATGGTTGGGGAGTAGTGGGTGTGTGTGGTGTGTGTGTGTGTGGGGGGGGGGGGGGGGGGGGGGGGGGTAGGTATGAGCAAAGATGTGTATGGATGTGATGCATCTGTTATTAATTGATTGTCTGCGTCAGGCTTGCACACATGGTGGGGGAGTAGTGGGGGGGGTGTTGGGGGTGTGAGGAGGGGGGGGGGGGGGGGGGGGGTAGTTATGAGCAAAGATGTGTATGGATGTGATGCATCTGTTATTAATTGATTGTCTGTGTCAGGCTTGCACACATGGTGGGGGGAGTAGTGGGGGGGTGTTGGGGTGTGTGAGGGGTGGGGGGGTGGGGGGGGAGGTATGAGAAAAGATGTGTATGGATGCGATGCATCTGTTATTAATTGATTGTCTGCGTCAGGCTTGCACACATGGTAGGGGAGTAGTGGGGGAGTAGTGGGGGTGGGTGGGAGGGGGGGTATACTTCGATCTACGTATGCTAATGGCTTGTTTACATGTTTTGTTTTGCCCTGTCTGTACAATTGCAAGTGGTGCAAGTGTGAACCAGGGCGGTGGTGGTGGGGGGGGGGGGGGGGGGGGGGGGATGACATGTTTGATAGGGTTTTATGATGGATTGTCCTTTGATACCAGTATTCATGGATTGCACCTCCTCTTTCCCAAAGGGATGACAGCGCCTGGTCCCTTCTCATGGGCAAGTCCTAGGTGTCCATTTTGGGCAGCTCAGAGAGGATGGCCCTCCAGGGCTGTCTGTGTCAGCTTTGCACTCTACATGGTGGTGGTGTGTGTGTGTGTGTGGGGGGGGGGGGGGGGGGAGGTACAACTGGAGGCTTGTTTTAGGGACCTTTCCTATTTGTTTTACAGGTACCCTTATTCGCTGCCTGGTCTGCAAGCATTCAGTCCCCATGCATTGGTGATAGAGCTTGCCAAGAACGGAGACTGCATTCAAAAACATGTTAACTACAAGCCTCCTGCTCCATTTTGTTTATTTTATTGAAAGGATTGTTTACCCTATGTGTTTTGCAAGTACCCTTCTTCGCTGCCTGGTATGCAGGCATTCAGATCCCCTGCTTTGGTGGTAGGGCTTGCCAACAACGGCGACTGCATCCCAAAGAGTGCTAACTACAAGCATCCTACTCCTTTTTATATCGATTGTTTTTGAAAGGATTTTCACCCTATTTGTCTGGCAGGTACCCTTCCTCGCTGCCTTGACTGCAAGCATTCAGTCCCCATGCATTGGTGGTAGGGCTTGCCAAGAGCGGTGACTGCATCCCAGAGAGTGCTAACTACAAGCATCCTGCCCCCATTTTTTGTTTGTATTTGAAACGATTTCAACTTATGTGTTTGGCAGGTACCCTTCTTCGCTGCCTGGTCTACAAGAGTGTAATCCGCCTGCACTGGTGGTAGGGCTGGCCAACAATGGTGACTGCATCCAGAAGAGTGCTAACTACAAGCATCCTACTCCTTTTTATATCTATTTTTTGAAAGGATTTTCACCCTATTTGTCTGACAGGTACCCTTCTTCGCTGCCTGGTCTGCAGGCATTCAGACCCCCTACTTTGGTGGTAGGGCTTGCCAAGAATGGCGGCTGCACCCCGAAGAGTGCTGACTGAAAGCATCCTGCTTCGATATGTACTGAAGGATTTCCACCAAACTGCAAGCATTCTGACTTGTTGTTTTGGGGACGTTACCTATTTGTTTCACAGGTACCCTTCCTCGTTGCCTGGCCTGCAAGCATTCAGACCCCCTGCTTTGGTGGCAGGGCGTGCCAAGAACGGCGACTGCATCCCAAAGAGTGCTAACTACAAGCATCCTGCCCCCATTTTTTTGTTGTTTTTGAACCGATTTCAACTTATGTGTTTGACAGGTACCCTTCTTCGCTGCCTGGTCTACAAGAGTGTAAGCCGCCTGCACTGGTGGTAGGGCTGGCCAAGAACGGTGTCTGCATCCCAAAGAGTGCTAACTACAAGAAGTTCTTTGAAGCTTTGACTAATGGAGAGCTGCTGGATAAGAGGGCGGCTCAAGTGATGGTTGAAATCAAAGAGGTGTGTTCCTATTGACTTGTATGTTACAGTAGAGGGGTAGGCCAAATAGGCTAAAGGGACTTGCCCAACCATGACACGAAGGTCGAAGAAGACAAACACTATAGCATCAACTGCATGGTGTGCTGCATGTGTTGTTTGTGATTCCAACACACAAACAAGACAAGAGAACCACAGCTGGAGATTAGGGCGGCTCAAGTGATGGTTAAAATCAGAGAGGTGGGTACCTATACCATCAAATGCATGGTGTGCTGCATGTGTTGTTCGTGATTCTAACGCACAAACAAGACAAGAGAACCACAGCTGGAGATTAGGGCGGCTCAAGTGATGGTTAAAATCAGAGAGGTGGGTACCTATACCATCAAATGCATGGTGTGCTGCATGTGTTGTTCGTGATTCTAACGCACAAACAAGACAAGAGAACCACAGCTGGAGATTAGGGCGGCTCAAGTGATGGTTAAAATCAGAGAGGTGGGTACCTATACCATCAAATGCATGGTGTGCTGCATGTGTTGTTCGTGATTCTAACGCACAAACAAGACAAGAGAACCACAGCTGGAGATTAGGGCGGCTCAAGTGATGGTTAAAATCAGAGAGGTGGGTACCTATACCATCAAATGCATGGTGTGCTGCATGTGTTGTTCGTGATTCTAACGCACAAACAAGACAAGAGAACCACAGCTGGAGATTAGGGCGGCTCAAGTGATGGTTAAAATCAGAGAGGTGGGTACCTATACCATCAAATGCATGGTGTGCTGCATGTGTTGTTCGTGATTCTAACGCACAAACAAGACAAGAGAACCACAGCTGGAGATTAGGGCGGCTCAAGTGATGGTTAAAATCAGAGAGGTGGGTACCTATACCATCAAATGCATGGTGTGCTGCATGTGTTGTTCGTGATTCCAACACACAAACAAGAAAAGAGAATCACAGCTGGAGAATAGGGCGGCTCAGGTGATGGTTGAAATCAGAGAGGTGGGGTTATGATGATGTTTGTGCTTTCGGTGTTGTTTCGAATTCCAATGCATTGACAAAGGGAGAGCAGCTAGACTCCTAATGTTCTGACAACTGGAGCAAAGCTGGATAATAGGGCGGCTCAGGTGATGGTTGAAATCAGACAGGTGTGGTTATTATGATATTTGTGCTTTCTTTGTTGTTTGGAATTCCAATGCCTTGCCAAATGGAGACTAAAACTCCAAACCCTGAACCCTAAAAACCCTGAACCCTAAACCCTCCGGAGCAGCTAGACTCACAATGTTTTGACAACTGGAGCATAGCTGGATAAGAAGGCGGCTCAGATGATGATTAAAATCGGTTAGGTTATATAATAAGTGCTGATAATAATGCTTGCTTGCTTGCTGCAATATTGCTTTTCTTTTTCTGAGGATTTGTTGAAGACCCCCCCCCCCCCCCCCTCCCCCCCCCCACCCCCCCCCCCGATGTTGTGGAGCGGGCTTATCTTGGGCCAACAAAGGCAATGGCTTGGCTTGGCTTGGCTTGGGTTAACAATGGCTTGCCGATGACAATGGCTTGGCTTGGCTTGGGTTAACAATGGCTTGTCGATGTCAATGGCTTGGCTTGGCTTGGCTTGGCTTGGGTCAACGGTGGCTTGGCGATGACATTGGCTTGGCTTGGGTCAACAATGGCTTGGCTTGGCTTGGGTCAACAATTGCTTGTCGATGCCAATGTAATGTAATATGTTATATGTGTCCGTTTTGTGATTGCGATTTGTCAGGGACCGGGCCATGCACTAAAGAAGAATTTGTTAATCCGGCTTTGCCTGATATTCCAGAATCATAATTGATATTATATTATAATATTCCAGAGTCATGTTGATCATTAGTTTTTCTTTTCAACTACAGGCAGCAGCTTCTCAGCAGCTCCCTGAGGCAGCCACTGGGCTAAGCCCCTAGATTTTGAACAGTAATGGAAAACCGATTTTGTCAGCTTCCAGATGCACAACTTTGCTTTTGGTTTGGCTGGGTTGCAAGTCAAGGGAGCTGCCTAGAAGCTGCTGCTCCTAGTAAAAAAGATAAGCTAAGATCATTTGAGGGTTGCAAGTCAAGGGAGCTGCCTAGAAGCTGCTGCTCCTGGTAAAAAAGATAAGCTAAGATCATTTGAGGGTTGCAAGTCAAGGGAGCTGCCTAGAAGCTGCTGCTCCTAGTAAAAAAGATAAGCTTTGATAATTTGAGGGTTGCAACTTCCTCTAGCTTATTTGGCTACCCCTAGACTATAATGTACATGCAAACATGTGTACATGTGTGTTTGCAGGCGGGCCACTTCAGCGTCCTGGATCAACTCACATTTTCCCTCACTACACTACACTACACTACACTGTATACGCACACTGGTTCTCACCTGCAAGCTGTCCATGTCAGCCCCAAAGGGCAGTGCGCTCCACAGTCAGCTTATGTTGCGGTGTGGTGCTGGGTGGTGGGGCTGGGTGTGGTGCACTGAATACACTATACTACACTACACTACACTACGCTGTACGCCACTGTTTACACACTACACGCCACTGTAAACGCACACTGGTGTCCCTCTAGCCTACTTGGCTACCCCTAGACTTGGCTTACCCTAGACCCTAAACCCTAAACCCTAACGCACATGCAATTATGTGCACCTGGGTGTTTGCAGGCGGGCCACTTCAGCGTCCTGGACCAGCTCACATTTCTGCAGGGCTCAGTGTGCTCGTTGGGCAAGGCTGACAGGTAGGACAGAGCTCAGTGTGCTCGTTGGGCAAGGCTGACAGGTAGGACGGGTCTCAGTGTGCTCGTCGGGCAAGGCTGACAGGTAGGACAGAGCTCAGTGTGCTTGTTGGGCAAGGCTGACAGGTAGGACAGAGCTCGGTGTGCTTGTTGGGCAAGGCTGACAGGTAGGACAGAGCTCGGTGTGCTTGTTGGGCAGGCCTGACAGGTAGGACAGAGCTCAGTGTGCTTGTTGGGCAAGGCTGACAGGTAGGACAGAGCTCGGTGTGCTTGTTGGGCAAGCCTGACAGGTAGGACAGAGCTCGGTGTGCTCGTTGGGAAGGCTGACAGGTAGGACGGGTCTCAGTGTGCTCGTCGAGCAAGCCTGACAGGTAGGACAGAGCTCAGTGTGCTTGTTGGGCAAGGCTGACAGATTGCAATTTGACCTAAGCTACCAATCATATTTCAAACAATGTTGGCTACTTTGATTACATTAGTATATAGACATATATATATGCATATGTATATATGTGACCCGCCTGCATATATATATATATATATATATATATATATATATATATATATATATATATATATATATGTGTAGTCAGGGGTCATGTCAGCATCCTTGATCAGCTCAAATTTCTGCAGTGTTCATCATGCTCGTTGTGCAACGCTGACAGGTAGGACGGATTTCAGTGTGCTCGTTTTGCAAAGCTGACAGGTAGGACAGCTTGGTATGCTCGTTGGGCAAGGCTGACAGGGTGGACAGAGCTCCGTATGCTCGTTGGGCAAGGCTGACAGGTAGGACAGATCCCAGTGTGCTCGTTGGGCAAGGCTGACAGGGTGGACAGAGCTCCGCATGCTCGTTGGGCAAGGCTGACAGGTAGGACAGATCCCAGTGTGCTCGTTGGGCAAGGCTGACAGGGTGGACAGAGCTCCGCATGCTCGTTGGACAAGGCTAACAGGTAGGACCTTGACCTAAGCTACCAAACAGCCCACTTGCATATTTGGCTAGTTCGATTACATGGCCTATCATCCTTCGAAGCCTGCTCACTGCCTGGGGTCAGAGAGGGCAGTCTGGCTGTATAGCATCAATCATGTTAGCATCAGCCCCCCCCACACACACACACACATACACACACACCGCACCCCACACACACACCTTCCTGTTCCCATCATCCTGCTTCACCACACCACCACCATCGAACCTATACTCCCCTATCCAACCTCCAAACCAACTACATGCAACCTCCCTCTCAAACACACCCACACTCACCCCCCTTCCAATACCCACCAACACCCAACGGGCACCAACACCAACACCCACCCACACCACAACACCCAACACAACACCCAACAAACACCAACACCAACAAACGCCAACACAAAAAAGCACCAACACCGAAACCCCTGCCAATGCCAATGCCCATCATGCCTCTAAGGTCCTTGGGGTTCAGTTCATCAATGCTTTTTCTTTTAAAGCCCTTCATATCACGGTTGGGAAAGTTTCTTTAGCCTATTTGACCTACCCCTGGAATGTAACTTACACACAAACCCCTCATACCCAATTAACCAATTACACACAAACCCCTCATACCCAATTAACCAATTACCCAATTAACCAATTACCCAATTAACCAATTACACACAAACCCCTCATATCCAATTAACCAATTAACCAATTACACACAAACCCCTCATACCCAATTAACCAATTAACCAATTAACCAATTAACCAATTAACCAAATACACACAAACCCCTCATACCCAATTAACCAATTAACCAATTATCCAATTAACCAATTACACACAAACCCCTCATACCCAATTAACCACTCACATACAGGTCCCAAATTCTAGAAACAAGTCAAGCCATGCACCAACACCGACACCCATGCCAATGCCCATCATGCTGCATAGGTCCTAAGTTCTAGAAAGAAGCCAAGCCATGCACCAACACCGAAACCCATGCCAATGCCCATCATGCTGCTTAGGTCCCAAGTTCTAGAAAGAAGCCAAGCCATGCACAAACACCGAAACTCATGCCAATGCCAATGCCCATCATGCTGCTTAGGTCCAAAGTTCGAGAAACAAGCCAAGCCATGTTGCTGCTGTGGGCGTCTTACTTAAGAGCCTCTCTTGCCATGGCGTCTGCGAAGCAAGCAGCTCCTGTTGATGCAGAGGTAGTAGGCGACTTGCAACGCAAGATTGTGGACGTATGCGAAGGCAGTGGCCTACAGTATTCATTCACAATCTAGGAATAAAGAGTTGGCAAGTCCCTCCAGCCTACACCGGTATATTAGGACTCTGGGCCTGGAGCAAGTCCAAGTGGATCCAGACCACAGGCGTCGTTTATATAGGAATTATAAAAATTATGTTTGGACAGGATGCCGTGAATCGGATTGTTACTATTTAGTTATGTTTGTTTATAGTTCCGTGGTGTATCAAAGCCCTGAACCTCGACGATTGGACATGTCTATTACCTTTCTATGTCCTTTTTAATTAATAGAATTTTCTGTCTGTATATTGTGCTAAGATAATTGCTAACCAACGCGAAGCTCAAGGGATCAGCCTGGACCAGGATTGTTCTAGGGGGCCTGGGCAAGAAGCTCAAGAGATCAGCCTGGGCCAGGTTTGTTCTAGGGGGGTTGGGCAAGAAGCAGTTCATTAGAATTGTTACAACTTATTAAGTGTTGCACGGTTTCAGTCGTAGTTGTTTACACTGTAGACTCAATGGAGTGAAGTTAGCAATTAAGCGCAATAGGGCGATATATAGGAAAGATCTAATGCGTACTTCATAGTACTGCATAGTGGCGTGCAGGCCAAAGCTAGCCTGAACGCCCGGCGGCAGACAACGCGGGTCCTGGTGGGAACAGGGACCCATGTGTACTTTGCCTACTCGGGTGCCGACATACAAGTCGGACAATAACACACAGAGGCCGAGTGACACATCGGCACCTTAATACAACTCTTGTTGTCCTTGCAATATATTAACGTTACCCCACACCCAACATGCCAATAACAATTGCTGGAGAGGCCCCCCAAAATTGTCTGACCTACGTAGCCCTCGCCCCGGTAACCCTAGACTGAAGCATTCACCCAGGAAGCAAGGGCAACATCATTGGCATTGGCAACAGCAGCCACGCGAACAATGTAGCACAGCCTCAAAAACTGATAGGTGGGCACTAACACCTGGGCTATAGCTTTCACCTAGGAAGCATGGGCAACATCATTGGTAGCGGTAATACCGGTTCCGCCAACAATGTAGCGCAGCCTCAAAAACTGCTAGGTGGGCACTAGAACACATGCATAGTCCTGAAATACCTCGAAGTTATTGGACCCACAGGGGTAAAGGCACTGACACCTGGGCTAGAGCTTTCACCTAGGAAGCATGAGCAACATCATTGGTAGCGGTAATACCGGTTACGCCAACAATGTAGCACAGCCTCAAAAACTGTTAGGTGGGCACTAGAACACATGCATAGTCCTGAAATACCTCAGGCTATCGGACCCACAGGGGTAAAGGCACTGACACCTGGGCTAGAGGTTTCACCTAGGAAGCATGGGCAACATCATTGGTATCGTTAATACCGGTTACGCCAACAATGTAGCGCAGCCTCAAAAACTGTTAGGTGGGCACTAGAACACATGCATAGTCCTGAAATACCTCGAAGTTATTGGACCCACAGGGGTAAGGGCACTAACACCTGGGCTAGAGCTTTCACCTAGGAAGCATGAGCAACGTCATTGGTAGCGGTAATACCGGTTACGCCAACAATGTAGCACAGCCTCAAAAACTGTTAGGTGGGCACTAGAACACATGCATAGTCCTGAAATACCTCAGGCTATCGGACCCACAGGGGTAAAGGCACTGACACCTGGGCTAGAGGTTTCACCTAGGAAGCATGGGCAACATCATTGGTATCGTTAATACCGGTTACGCCAACAATGTAGCGCAGCCTCAAAAACTGTTAGGTGGGCACTAGAACACATGCATAGTCCTGAAATACCTCGAAGTTATTGGACCCACAGGGGTAAAGGCACTGACACCTGGGCTAGAGCTTTCACCTAGGAAGCATGAGCAACATCATTGGTAGCGGTAATACCGGTTACGCCAACAATGTAGCACAGCCTCAAAAACTGGTAGGTGGGCACTAGGAAGCATGCGTAGTCCTAGAACACCTTGAAGCTACTGGACCCACAGGGGTACAGGCACTGAACTCTAGGCTAGAGCTTTCACCTAGGAGGCATGGGCGACATCAGTGGCGGCGGTAATACCAGCCACGCCAACAATTTAGCACAGCCTCAAAAACTGGTAGGTGGGCACTAGAACACATGTGCAGTCCTAGAACACCTTGAAGCTACTGAACCCACAGGGGTAAAGGCACTGACCCCTAGGCTAGAGCTTTCACCTAGGAGGCATGGGCGACATCAGTGGCGGCGGTAATACCAGCCACGCCAACAATTTAGCACAGCCTCAAAAACTGGTAGGTGGGCACTAGAAAACATGCGCAGTCCTGTAACACCTAGAAGCTACTGGACCCACAGGGGTACAGGCACTGAACTCTAGGCTAGAGCTTGCATCTAGGAGGCATGGGCGACATCAGTGGCGGCGGTAATACCAGCCACGCCAACAATTTAGCACAGCCTCAAAAACTGGTAGGTGGGCACTAGAAAACATGCGCAGTCCTGTAACACCTTAAAGCTACTGGACCCACAGGGGTACAGGCACTGACCTAGGCTAGAGCTTTCACCGAGGAGGCATGGGCGACATCAGTGGCGGCGGTAATACCAGCCACGCCAACAATTTAGCACAGCCTCAAAAACTGGTAGGTGGGCACTAGAAAACATGCGCAGTCCTGTAACACCTTGAAGCTACTGGACCCACAGGGGTACAGGCACTGAACTCTAGGCTAGAGCTTGCACCTAGGAGGCATGGGCGACATCAGTGGCGGCGGTAATACCAGCCACGCCAACAATTTAGCACAGCCTCAAAAACTGGTAGGTGGGCACTAGAAAACATGCGCAGTCCTAGAACACCTTGAAGCTACTGAACACACAGGGGTACAGACACTGACCCCTAGGCTAGAGCTTTCACCTAGGAGGCATGGGCGACATCAGTAGCGGCGGTAACACCAGCCACGCCAACAATGTAGCACAGCCTCAAAAACTGGTAGGTGGGAACTACAAAACAAACGTAGTCCTGTAACACCTCGAAGCTACGAGACCCACAGGGGTGCGGGCACTGACCCCTAGACTAAACAGTTCACATGCACGCTTCTATAGCTCTATCATTTAGGGTCAAACATTGTTGCAATACCCATACAGGTTCTCACGTCCTCTGTCTCTCTACCATGACATTACTTGAACAGCAGTTGGACACGCTGCTAATGAGCACACCGAGCCTTCCCGTAGCTATCCACCGAAAGTAATGATAATGATAACGCCTGTTGGGGCACGATATTCAGTGAGCCCCGTCTTACGGGGGTAGAAAACGGCCTGCTACTCTACCTGGACAAAGCTACTATGGCGGTTGACAGCGACTGCGAGCACTAAAGCGCACCCATAGGGATTCGAACCCAACACCTTCATCGTTTCAACGAGCTCTATCATTGAGCCTTTCGCCGAAACGGGATTATCACATGAGCACACCGGGCCTTCCCTTAGCTATTAACCACATATAAACTCAATGAATAGGATACGAAAATAAAAATCCCAGGCAGCGGAAACATGCATACTTGTCCTCGTCAAAATTGAAGACTAGGGGAGAAAGAATTGGGCAACAAGCAAGCCCTACGGCTGCATGCACCCGGTTCAGGTTGTTAAACAGGTGTCCAGGGTGTTATCACAATAGACAGTTATGATGAAAACTTGAAGAAAAAAGGAAAAACGAAATCAAGGTCTGCGAAGACCTCTTCGACCCTCTTCGTTGCGCACGATGAGGGTTGAAGAGGGTCGAAGAGATTTACGCAGACCCTGGTTTCGCTTTTCCTTTTTTCTTCAAGTCGTCATCATAACTGTCAAACGTGATAAACGCATGTTGATGTACATCATTGTTTATCAATGCAATTGCTGAACAGGTGTTTAACACCCTGAACACCTGTTTAACAACCTGAACAGGGTGTATACAGTCGTAGGGAAGACCAGGCCTACCCCCTTCCGCCTGTCCCAAGTAAAAGAAAATAGCAACCTTTGTTTGTGTACCAGTCTTGCCTCGGCTGCAGAGGGGAAAATCAGGACTGGACTGGGAGAGGGTGAGGGGCAAGGGGATGTGGGACACAACACATCACGTTGACCCCCCCCTGCAGATCACGCCTTAATGTGATTGTATAAGCAGGATAAAGTAAAGCAACGTGTATCTGACACACATATACAGATATGTATATATGACACATAAATGCATTTTTTTATGACATGTTGCAAGCAGGATCAGGCAAAGCAACTACCGTGCACCTGACACACAATATGCATATATATGTGTATATATGACACATACGACACATATATGTGTATATATATATGTAAATATATGGCGCATGAACAGTAAAGATAATAAGACCTTGCCATCGATTCTTCATCACCGAATGACTCAGAATGAGTTCTTGTTTTCAGCTTTGAATGGAAACCCTAGTCTTGTCAACCCATCTTGTTAGCCATCAAGCAAAAGCTACAATAATCTAGGATTGATCGTGGTTGCTCAATGTAGGGCAAAACCCCTTAGCCTGATTGGCTAAACCCTGGTCTGTAACAGACATACATACCGATATATACTGAAGAGCACACAGCCTATCTAAGGTTAATATACAAAAATATTTTCGAGGTTGGGCAAGCCCCTTAAGGACACCGCCACTCACTGCCGAGAACAAGCTTTATGGGCCAGTGTCCTCCGCTGCATTAGAGCCGTTGCACGCCTCCCACAGACTTTAGGTTGGGCCCAGTGACTGGCCAGGGGAGCTGGATGGGCACCGTCACTCACTGCCGAGAACAAGCTTTATGGGCCAGTGTCCTACGCTGCATTAGAGCCGTTGCACGCCTCCCACAGACTTTAGGTTGGGCCCAGTGACTGGCCAGGGGAGCTGGCTGGACAACGTCACACACTGCCGAGAACAAGATTTATGGGCCAGTGTCCTACATTGCGTTATAGACTATACACGCCCCCAACAAACTTTAGGTTGGGCCCAGTGACTGGCCAGGAAAGCTGGCTGGACACCGTCACTCACTGCCAAGAACAAGCTTTATGGGCTCTCTCCTACGCTGCGTCAGAGCCTATGCACGCAACATTCATACTATTTTTGGAAGACTCCCCCCGCCCCCCGGAAGTTGGAGAGGGGGCTTGTTTTGGGCCAACACTGGCCTGTCTATGACAATGTAATGTATTGAATCAAACAATCCTCTTCAAGTAGGCCATATTTCATTCTACAATGTGTTTTCACTGTTGCAAGCCAGACTACGGTATTGCTAATTGGCAATTGAGTGAATAAGGAGTATGGCTGGAGGAACAAAAAACCCAGCCGCGGTACTGCTTATCGAGTACAATATGAAGGTCCCGGATTGACATATTAATACATATATTTGACGAGCCGCCATCCATGGTCGAGAAGCTTTTGAAGCTGTTGGCTTCCATTCTTCAAACCCTTCGGGGGGGGGGGGGGGGGGGGCTTCCCATGTGCTCCAGATCTAAAATCATGCCGCAAGGATCCTGGTCACTCAGATCTGAGATCTGATACCTCAGATCTCATTCAAGGAGGTAACTCTTCACAGATCACAGATCTCACCGCCCCCAGATCACTCCTCGAACTCCTTGCAGCCCCCATGCTTCTGTTTTTTGGGGTCTGCCCCAGACCCCATTAGGGGCAGGGGGGCTGCGCCCCCCTTGGTCCTCACCAGATCCACCGGGAGGGCTGAGCAGAGGCCCATCATCGAGTCAGCTGCGGCCAACAGGTCATCCTCCGCATCGGCCAGCAGCTCCTCGGCAGCACTGTCTTTGAACTGCTTGAAGTCCATCTCTGCTTGGTACTTGTCGAGCATGCTGACACGCATGTCCTGGGGGGTTTTGAAAGGGTTGTGAAGGGGTGGTGAAGGGGTGGAGATGGGGTGGTGAAAGGGTGGTGATGGGGTGGACAAGGGGTGGTGCAGCGCTGCCTTTGAACTGCTTGAAGTCCATCTCCGCTTGGTACTTGTCGAGCATGCTGACACGCATGTCCTGGGGGTGGTAAAAGGGCGGTGAAAGGGTTGGTGAAGGGGTGGAGATGGGGTTGAGGTGGGGGGGTGAAAGGGTGTTGATGGGGTGGATAAGGGGTGGAACAGTGCTGCCTTTGAATTGCTCCTGGGGGTGTTGAAAGGGTGGTGCAGGAGAGGAGAAAGGGTGGTGCAGGGGTGGTGAAGGGGTGGTGCAGGGGTGGAGATAAGGTGGTGAAAGGGTGGTGCAGGGGTGAATAATGAGTGGTAAAAGGGAGGTGAAAGGGTGGTGAAGGGGTAATGGACCATACAGTGTCGTGTGGTGTTGTTTACACTTCACAGGTTCACTCCTCAAGCAGACTTTGAGCAGCCTGAAGGCTGATAGATGTAATGATAACGCCTGGTGGGGCGTAGGTTTAAGCCCCGTCTTTCGGCGGTAGGGAACGGGCTGCTACTTTACCTGAACAAAGCTACCATGGCGGTTGACAGCGACCGCTAACACTAAAGCGCACCCCCGTAGGGTTCTAACCCGGCACCTGGCTGATAGATGAATAAACACACTAAAACGAACACGTTTGCCGCACAAGCTCACCTCATATCTGGCAGGGTGTTTGCGCCTCAGGGCCGTGTTCCAGTGGTTCTTTACCGAGTTCTCGTTTCGGCCCCTCTGCGGTGTGCACAAAGCAAACACGTCAGGGTATGTCAACACATGCCAGGGTTTGTCAACACATGTCAGGGTATTTCAACACATGTCAGGGTATGTCAACACATGTCAGGGTATGTCAACACATGTCAGGGTGTGTCAACACATGTCAAGGTGTGCACAAAGCAAACATGTGAGGGTATGTCAACACATGTCAGGGTGTGCACAAAGCAAACATGTCAGGGTGTGTTGAAACCAGAAGGTGACAATGCAAGCTAGGGTTTAGGGTTTAGGGTTTAGGGTTTAGAGTCAGGGCATGTTGAAACCAGATGGTGTCAATGCAAGCCAGGGTTTAGGGTGTAGGGTTTAGAGTCAGGGTATGTTGAAACCAGAAGGT
This sequence comes from Chlamydomonas sp. ICE-L, assembly GCA_013435795.1. NCBI lineage: Eukaryota > Viridiplantae > Chlorophyta > Chlorophyceae > Chlamydomonadales > Chlamydomonadaceae > Chlamydomonas > Chlamydomonas sp. ICE-L. Next base: position 5,402,616 of record JACBWV010000364.1, read on the forward strand.
GTCAATGCAAGCCAGGGTTTAGGGTTTAGAGTTTAGGTTTAAGGGTAGGTTGACACCAGGGTTTAGGGTTTAGGGAGCCAGGAGGGGGGAGGACTCACCACATAGCTATGTCAGACCACTTGTTAGCACTAGATGACCTGGTCATCAAAGCGATACAGAAATACAAAAACAAGCACGGCCACGAGAGGGGGGACTCACCAGGAGCTTTGCTATTTCGGACCACTTGTTGCCAACAAGTTTGTGGGCAGCCACCAGTGTCCGCTCCTCCTCCTCTCCCCAGGCCTGAAACATGGATGGGTAAGAGGGTAAGATCACTGTTTTGGGTTGGGTTGGGTTGGGTTGGGTTGAGATATGAGAGATATGAGAGAAGGCCATGACCCACACAACATTTCCATCCCTGCCCAGAACTGTGTGTGTGTGTGTGAGAGAGTGTGTGTGAGAGGTTGAATGTGTGTGTGTGTGTGTGTGTGTGGGGGGGGGGGGGGGGGGGGGGGGGGGGGGGGGACTCCGGAAACCCTTCCGTAAGAAAAACAGTGCCCCACACTCACCATGCCGTCAGATCGCTGCCTGCGTGTCAACCGCCGCTGGCTCATGGTCCCATCCAGATCATGGGGGCCCCAGCCCAAACCATGGTCAAGCACCACCCTCAGCTGGGGGGGCACTGAATCCGATCGAATGGAGGACCCCGCTCCAGGCCGCCCTCCGCTACCCCGTCTGGAGCTTGAGCTGTCATGACGTAGGAGGCCTTGTGGGGGGGCTACGCCCACCCCCAGGGGGTTGTTGGAGGGCGGGGCAATGACAATGTGCTTGCTGCAAGCGACGCCAGGTGGATTGGCCCCGCCAGGCAGCAACCATGGGTGGAGGTCCCCTCCCATGGGGTGATCACCTCTCCTGGCGGCCTGCAGGACATCCGTGAAGCCCCGTAGGCTGGCAGAGTGCGCGCCAGGCAGGAAGCTGGATTCCAGTTCCATGGAGGACAGAGGGGCGGCCACTGAAGCTTGCAGCTCGCTCTTCAGGCGCTTGCTGAGGTGGGAGCCCTCGCAGTTGGTTAGGACCTGGTGCAAGAGGAGGGGGTCCACGCCCAACTCCGGGGCCAGGGGGGGGGCCTGGGCAGCCGCCACCCCTCCTGAGGCAGAGATCGCCGCGATCAGGGGGCTGGTCATGAGTGCAGCCAGCAGGGGGTTGCTAACCTGGCCGGCGGTTGGCTCGCCAGAGGGGCGAAAGAGGACTGGGTCCATGCCACTTGTGGCCAAATGGCTTGACAGGGCCCTGGAGAGGGAGTCCTCGCAGGGGATGGGACTGGAGACCCAGGGGGGCTGCGCCCCTTGCGCTCACCCTGGCTGCCCTGGCTGGGGCTGAGGATTCAGGAGCTGGGGACTCAGATTTGCCCCCCCAGCGCAAGGGGGTGTCCAAAGCCCTCCCGGAGTCTGCCCCCTCCTGCCTGGGGACCCGGTTCCTGCCTTGGTCACCGTGACTGGCTGAGAGTTGGGAGCCCCAGGAGGTCTGGGCGCTTGGGGCCCTCAGGGGGGGCTCACATTCAGGGGACATGGTGCGCTGGCAGCTGGCAGAGGGGACCCGTCCATCCACATGGGTCTCGTCCTTCAAGTCGCGCTGCCCACGGGGGGGATGGCCGCCGGTGCTGGGCGTGTCCTCTTTCTTGACGAATACACTCAGCGCAGCCTGGTGGTGGTGGTAGTGCTTGGAGGCAAGGGAGGAATGGCCGGCAACGTCGATAGGAGATGGGGAGCGGTGCTTCCCTCGCTCGCTGCCCTTCTCCTCCCCCTCTGAGTGGACGGTCGCGTGGGAGTTGTCCTGGTCGTGGTCGCCGGACTCGTTGCTCACGAGGGAGCCCTTGTGGTCGCTGCTCAGGGCCTGGCCCTCATCCTTCACGCGGCGCTGCGTGACTGCGTGCTGTTGAGCTAAGAGGCTGAGCAGCAGCTGGCTCTCTTGATGTTGCTGCATCAGCATTGCCTGGAGCATGGGTGGGGGGGGTTGGTGCTTAGTGTTTAGTGCTTTTATAGTTTAGTTAGCCTTCACTTCAGTTAGCCTCCAAATAAGTTAAGGGGTTTTAGGGTTTAGTGGTTAAGGTTTCGATCCAAAAGGTTTAGGGTATAGGGGGGTGTAGGGTTTAGGGTTCAGGGTCTAGGTGCGTTTAGGGTTTACTGAAGTGGAGGCTAACTTCCCCATACCTGGAGCGTGGCTGTGGTGCTGCCCAGTGAGTGTCGTTGGAAGAGCAGCTGTTGTTGTTGCACAGCCTGTTGTTCTTGTTGCAAGGACAGCAGGGCAAGCAGGGCGTTGGGTGAGTTGGGGTCGAAGCCCCCCCTGGAGGAGACCATGGCGTTGGTGTTGACGGCCGAAGGGGGCATTTGGCATGCCTGCAAGCAGAGGGGTGTGGGAGTGAGGGTGAGGGTGAGAGAGAGGGTGAAGATGAGAGTGAGAGTGAGAGTGGGGGTGAGGGTGAGAGTGAGGGTTAGAGTAAGAGCGAGGGTGAGAGTGAGGGTGAGGGTGGCTGATAATCCGAGTGCGAATGCAAGCGTGAGCGTGCGTGTGAGTGAACGGGGGAGTGTAAGAACAAGCATGCGTGTCGGTCTCAAGCCAAGGTATGCGAGGCTTTCATGTGTGTATGCACACAGTCTGTGCCCCGGGTAATGAAATGTAAAGGCTCTCATAAATTATGTAGCTTAGATATTTCTCCTACAACCACCACCACACCACCACACCACCACCACATAATAACCCACACATATAATATATAATTATGTAACTCAAGCACACACACACACTGCCCCCCCCCCCCCCCCCCCCACACACACACACACACGCACACACACGAACCCAAACACACACACAGACCCACATACACTGACCCACTGATAGCGGCACACATACCTGAATAATAGCCGAGAGTTGAGCCATGGGAGTACTGTCCATGTCACCCGTCAGGCTGTCCGCCCCGCCCCTACTCCAGTCCCCGTCCCTCCGGGGGCACTTGTACTTGTTCAGATGCTCCCCCCTGTTGAGTGTACTGCCGGGCATCGGTAGCCCGGGTCCACAGGTCCCCTTCAGAGCCGCCTCCAGAAGAGCCCCTGCCGACCCAGGGTCCACGTCGAGTGATTGAGAGAGGTAGTAGGCGGGGGATAGACAGGCTGTGGCGGCTGCCGAGAGTGGGGGTAGGGCTGTGTTGCAAACCCCTCTTGCCAGAAGGCCTGCTACGTCCAGGCTGGCAGGGTCCTGGGCATGGGAGGGGAGAGGGGAGTTAGCGGAGGGGAGGAGTTAGGGGAGGGGGGAAGGGAGTGAGGGGGGGGGTAGGGGAGGGGGGGTGAGGGGTGGAGGGGTGGAGGGAGTGAGGGGAAGGAGGGGTAGGGGAGGGGGAGAGGGAGAGGGGTTGTGAGGGGAGGGGGGGGGAGGGGACATGTCATTCAGGAGGTGAGCCTACACCTGCAAGGGACCTACCCATCCCAGTTGTGTGTGTGTATGTGTGTGTGTGTGTGTGTGTGTGTGTGTGTGTGTGTGTGTGTATGTGTGTATCATCTCCCGCGTCATCTCACTACTACCAGTCTTGTCCAAGTTCTCTTCTCCCTCCTACCCCCCCCCAATTATTTCCATCGGTTCACCTTCAAGGTTGCTGTCACCCTCATCATCATCACTATCCTCCTCTTCCTCCCCACCCTCTTCATCCCCCTCAACATCATCATCACCATCCTCCTCTTCCTCCCCCTCTTCCTCCCCCTCCTCATCACCATCCTCCTCTTCCTCCCCATCCTCTTCCTCCCCCTCTTCCTCCCCACCTTCTTCTTCCCCTTCCTCATCACCATCCTCCTCTTCCTCTCCACCCTCTTCATCCCCCTCCTCATCACCATCCTCCTCTTCCCCCCCCTCCTCATCACCATCCTCCTCTTCCTCCCCACCCTCTTCATCCCCCTCCACATCAGCATCAGCCTCTTCCTCTCCCTCTCCCTCTTCCTCCCCACCCTCTTCACCCCCCTCCACATCACCATCAGCCTCTTCCTCTCCCTCTCCCTCTTCCTTCCCACCCTCTTACCCCCTCCTCATCACCATCCTCCTCTTTCTCCCCACCCTCTTCATCACCACCCTCCTTTTCCTCCCCCTCCACATCATCACTCCCAAAGCCATCACCACCATCCTAATCTGCAGCAGCCTAAGTAGCACCGCAGTCCTCCCCCTCCCCTTTTGGAAAGTGCATGTCATTGGCATGGTGAGGGCGTTCCGGCTGGTGGACGGCAGTAATCTGGTTGCCATGCGATCTGACGCCTTTGCCAGTGGGAAAATGGTTGCCCGCTACGTTATGATGTGTAATGCGGTACGGGAGTCAACTAAGAAATGGCAGGCGACAAAGACTGAAGAGAACGAGGCCCTCTTGATCATCATCTGTGCTCACCTTCCACGAGACGGTCTCCTTCACACCCGCCTCCATCTCCTGGTCCAGCTCATCCTCCCCCTCATCTCTCTCCAGGTCATCACCATCCTCAGTGTCAGGCGTCCGTCGCTTCCTCACACGGCTCGAGCCTCTCCTCCCGAGGTTGCCAAGCCAACTGCCATCGCCATAAGGGTCCTCGTCCACCCAGCCCCCTGTGAGAGCTCCTCCAAGGCCCCTCACGCCCTGCACAGAGTCCAAACCTGCTATGTACCTCTTCAGTGCAGACATCTGGTCCAGGTTGGTAATCTTCTGCCGGAGGGTAGAGTTCCAGTGGTTCTTTACTGATGTCTCGGTCCGGCCGACTAGCAGCTTGGCAATGTCTCTCCATCGATTACCGAACTTTTTATGCGCCTCGATGATGATGATGTCCTCCTCTAGGCTCCAGGTGCCAGTCTTGATGTCTGGCCGTAGGTGGTGGATCCATCGCTCTCGGCACTGTTTGCCTGTCCTTCCGCTATGGGGGCCCCTTCCCATCTCCATGTTGAATTGCTCGGCTATGGTGGTCCAGTTCTTGGCCTCTGTCATATCCTCCACCCTGCGAAGAGGCGAGGGCGTTAGAGGGGGCAGGAGAGAAAGGGGGGAGGGATGGTAGTGGGTGGCGGGGTTGAGGGTGTGTGCGTCTAGGTGAAGCTGGGGGTTGGGATGGGGTTTCAGGTGTCCAAGGTAAGGCCCAGGGAATGTGACGTGGTTTGTGCGATCAGAGTGGTGTGGTACTAGACAAGGTTGTGAGGGTGGAACTAACTGGGCTCTCGTAGTAATAGGAGCTAGCTCCGGGTTGCTAAAGCTGGTATGTGCTGGCCTGGGCTGGGTTGGCTCAAAGTGAGGCTTTAAGTGAGCTGTAGGTCTCGGTGATTGGGTTTGGGGCCTAATTGCCACCCAGGTCATATCCCAGGTTGTGACAGTAATGTGCAGGGTGGTGGAGTGGAGTGGAGTGGAGTGGAGTGGAGTGGAGTGGAGTGGAGTGGAGTGGAGTGGAGTGGAGTGGAGTGGAGTGGAGTGGAGTGGAGTGAAGCGATGTGGTGGGGAAAACTCGAAAAATCTATGCAGTGTAGCAAACAAGGTTACTTAGCCTCAGGGGCCTAGGCAGAATGAGTGGTGATCGTCGAGCTTGGTCTCTGGGGGGTAGGTAAGATACCGAAGCAGGCTAGTGCGGTTTCTTGCATAGCCCCCCCCCCCCCCCCCCCCCCCCCCCCTGCAATCGTTTGGTTTGGGGCTTGGGCCTGCTGGGGTACCCAACAGGATGCTAGGGAGGGAGGGAGGGAGGGAGGGGGAGGGAGGGATGTCCCTGGAGAGGGAGGAAATGCTCCTCGAGCTGAAGTGGCTGATTTGGCGAAGATACGATGTGGAGACACTAAATGGGTTGTATACCCTCCCGGCCTTCCGACCTATGGGGCAGCTTGCTTCGACGCTTCTCAGAGCAGTATCGAGCTCTAGCAGTACACCCCACGTCAGTAACATGACGTGTCTGCCGAAACGTCAAGCGGGTGGTGATGAGGACGTTCAAGCTTCGAGCTATCTCGGTACGAGCTATCTCGCTTACTGCATCTCACCTCTTGAGAATGAAATCTTCATCTCCCTTCCAATTGCCCTTCAGGACAACTTTCCCGCATCCGCTCCTGTTACCGCCGTCGCTGCCTGTAGACGCATCGTCCCTCATTGCTAACGGTTGGCTGGTGGGAGATTTGAGCCCAGGAGGGTTGAGGAGACGGTTCGCAGGGCTAGTAATTGTAGCCGCTACGAAAACACAAATTTTAGCTTCGGCAGAACGAACTACTTAGCGCACTAGGGAGCTACACAGGAATTGTAAGAGCGGCCCGGGGAGCGCAGGCTCCCAAATCTTGAGTTTGCAGATTTAAAATTGCAGGCGCCGGGTCTTTGCCAGATACTCGAACTGGTAGATGCGAGGCACGAAATAATAGGAGAGAGGGAGCTTGAATTAAAACAAGTAACCCGAAGTTATTTGTCTACGGTTCCGCGGCTTCTCGAATATCCCTATCCTGAACTAAATAACGCAGCCTCAAAAAACGCAAAAAGTACACGTGGCAGCTGACGTGCACATGTGCTGCAAAGATAAGGGGGCGTTGGACATAGACTTTTTGGCCGGGACCGAAGATTATAGGATATGGTAGACTTCTCCAAATGCCGCCGCGGGGCGCTTCTCGTACGTTTATAAACGACAAGAGCAGAGGGACCCTCTGGACAAGAGTAGTGAAGAGGGTATGGAGAAGAGTAGGCAGGCATTGTCGGGCACTCGGACTCAGGTTGGTGCGCGGGTTTTCCACTCGGATGCAGAGGACGCGTTTGGAGTTGCGAGTCATATCGTCTCGCAAGATCTATTTGTCATCAGAGATCTCTAATTTGTCACCATTCAATTGGCCAACGCCCGCCGAGAGGGGACAGCTGTCGACCTTTCGTCTCCTATTAGCTCATCTCATTCGGTTCGCCAAACCTGTTCGCTGCTTCGCGGGTCAGGGGCCTAGAAATGTTAGATGTTGATCTGAGTGGTTGGGCCGTGTGTGTGGGTGACTGGGTGTGTGTGATGGTGGGTGACTGGGTGGGGGAGGGGCCTTGGCTCCATCTTTCTTCAATTGATACCCAACAGTCACATGCCTTCATCTGCCCACAACGTGGCAACGCCATTCGAACTGAATCCTCGTTCTCGCTGGTATGTGTCGGGATACCCACCTCTTTGGCCCCTGGGGTGAAATTCCTTTCACAACTAAAAAAAGGCCGCAGCTCCACTTAAGGGGGGAAATGTAGTATGATCCACAAACGATAAACCTGAAACGTCACATCAAATCAATGCTATCCATTTACTAATGCAAAACTCGTATGTGGGTTCATGTGGGGGTGCTTCCCATAAGTAATAAGAAATAAGTATACTAGATTCGCGCATCAATGTAAGGCAATTTTTGTCTTGTTATTCTTACTCAGAATCTCAAATCATTTTAGAGAGGATTGTTGGAGGACCCCCCGATAAGTTGTGGTGCGAGGTTATCTTAGGCCAACTTGAACTTGGTAACATGGCTCCGGCCAGCAATTTGTCTAGGGTCAACACGGTCTGCCTATGACAATTGCAATGTAATAATCGTCTCGACGTCCACCTAGCCGTTTTCCTCATGCCAAGCACACCTGACAGCACCTTCGTTCTGCATTCTTTACCCGTCTTCGAGATTTGTGCCGCTTGGTGTTTGGTGTGCGGTCGGCAATCCGGTGCACTCCTACCACATGACTTATACCGGACGAGTTCGTCTTTCGTCCGTGAAAGTATTGTGGGCATGCGTATACAGAGGGTATGTGCGTGCGTATATATCCCCATACCGCGGATATATCTCCGCGGCAGGGGATATATCCGCGGATTCGAGTAGATGTGAGTCAGGGGCAAGCGTATATATCGGACGGGTATATATCCCCTGATTGGAGTGGTCTGATCCTGGTCAGAGTCGGTCGGTCGGCTGACCCATCGTCCATTGGTCATATCAGGGCGCGCCGTCGACCATCCGCCGCATCGGCCATCCAAATCATCTCCGTATAAGAGTGCATACCGGTAACCTAAGGAGTGCACAACGGGGGCCTAAGACAAATGGATGATGCAATGTATGTTGCCTCTTATCTCAGGCAGTACTAAGTCTTTGCTTCTTCTTGATGCTACTGCCGAAGACAGCGAGCAGCTGTAAGGGCTAGAGGCCTAGAGCATTGTAGCCAAGTTTAAGTTTAAGGTAGGACACGTGCTCACAGGTAAGCACCCATAAAAACAAGAAATAATTAAGAATGTCAAGAAAGGATGTGGTATCCCTTGAAGCCTAGCTAATTGCCAACCATGGACCTGTCATACAGTAAACATACCATAGCTTTTCTCTTCAGCTACAAGCAATAGCTTCAAGGCAGCTCCTTGAGCTATCCACTGGGCCAAGCCCCAAGATTTCAGCAGAGCTGGAAAGACAATTATGTCAGCTTCCAGATGCACTGTATTGCTATAGGTTAGGCTGGGTAGCCAGCCAGGGCAGCTGCCTAGAAGTTGCTGCTGGTAGGTGAAGAGAAAAGCTATGACACATACCATATAATGCAGTACATTTACCATGTGTCGGTGTGAGTAGAGCATAGGAAAGAATGTCCCAATCAATAAAGAAGGCATGTTACCTTGTAGTCTCACTTTCTACCAACCACAGGAGTGTAATACGTTATATGTACCATGTGTCAGTGTGAGTAGAGCATAGGAAAGAATGTCCCAATCAATAAAGAAGGTCTGTTAACTTATAGTCTAGCTACCTACCAACCACAGGAGTGTAATACTTATATGCACCGGTACCATGTGTCGGTGTGAGTAGAGCATAGAAAATAATGTTCCAATCAATAAAGGTCTGTTACCTTCTAGTCTACCTTCTTATTACCAACCACATGAGTGCAATACGTTATATGTACCATGTGTCCATGTACCATGTGTCATTTATATGCACCATGTGTCGGTGTGAGTAGAGTATAGGACAGAATGTTTCAATCAATAAAGAAGGTATGTTACCTTATAGTCTACCTACTTACCAACCACAGGAGTGTAATACTTTATATGTACCATGTGTCGGTGTGAGCAGAGCATAGTAAAGAATGTTCCAACCAATAAAGGTCTGTTACCTTCTAGTCTAGCTACCTATCAACCACGTGAGTGTTATCCTTTATATGTACCATGTGTCGGTGTGAGTAAAGCATAGGAAAGAATGCCCCAATCAATAAAGAAGGTCTGATACCTCACAGTCTCACTATCTACCAACCACAAGAGTGTAATCCTTTATATGTACCATGTGTCGGTGTGAGTAAAGCATAGGAAAGAATGCCCCAATCAATAAAGAAGGTCTGATACCTCACAGTCTCACTATTTACCAACCACAGGAGTGTTATACTTATATGTACCATGTGTAGGTGTGAGTAGAGCATAGGAAAGAATGTCCCAATCAATAAAGAAGGGATGTTACCTTCTAGGCTCCCTACAGTACCTACCAACCACAGGAGTGTAATACTCGTACCATTTGTCCAGTGATTTTCCTAAGGTTTTGGGACAAAACATTAATAATCGTTTGGGCCCGATTCTGGGTCTGCACTTCGGGAACATAAAAACATTAATAATCGTTCTGAACGATTCTGCACGATTACAGTTTTGCTGGAAGAAAAACGATAGAAATGGTAGGGGGTCCTGGCGGGTCCCCTGGAGGTCGGCCCAGGGGGTGGGGTTTTAAACACGATGGCTTCTGGGTTGTTCAGTTGTCTATAATTGCGATGCCTTACAGGTTTGCCCGAAGTGAGAGGGCAAGGGGAAATAGCATCCAGTTAGCATATTGGTCGCAGGCGCGCCCCATCTCGCGAGTGAACCCTTCCCACCCCACCGACTCATTAACCCAATACTCGCTCGGTTCCTACAAATCAGACAGATGTGTGCAGGAGTAAATGCGATGCCCATTAGCTAGTTGTGGAGGAATACCCTCAGAGTGAGCGCTCATAAGCGACTGAGTTTTGGCCAATACTGGTCTTTAACATGTGCCTGTCGCTGATTCGAAGCTCCCAGTGCTGGTCCATGCTTGTGTAGTTTGAAATATTTAGCGAGGAGCATGATGCTGGGGAGCACGCGATGGAAATGCAGTCAGCGAGCGAGGAAGAGAAACAGCGCAGGAGGGGGAGAAGCGAGTGCTGTGACGAGGAAGCTGCAAGGTTAGGTGTTTCAGCAAGAGCTGGCAGTGAAGTAAGTCGCGAGTTGGGGCTTAACAGCAAGCGAGATCGAGGTTTCACAAAGCCCTGTTACGAGGTTATTTCATGGGGTACGTGCCGGGTACGTGGCCTCAATTCCCCCCTGCTCCTTTCGCCTCCCCCCAGATGAGCTGGCTGGATTCTGTCCAGCGTGTCACCCAGTGTCCTGTCAAGAGCATGCTCCCATGTGATGGGGGATTTGGGATGCGCGATGCCTGAGCCAACAGTATGGCTGATGCTAAACATTAATAATCGTTCTGCACGATGCTGCAGCCAGCGTTTGGGTCGACCGGAAACATTAATAATCGTGCATGAACGATGCCCAGGCTAAAGTTTCGCGAGCTTGAAAACATTACCCAGACCTGAGAAAACGATGGACCATTTCGCGAGAAACATTAATAATCGTGCCTGCACGATTAATCGTGCTTAGGAAAAACGCTGAATCATTTGTCGGAGTGAGTAGAGCATAGGAAATAATGTTACAATCATTATATGCTACCTACCTTTACCATATTATAATATGTAATTACCTTATAGTCTAGCTACCCACCAACCACAGGAGTGTAATAATTAATTGTACGTACCATGTGCTGGTGCGGGAAAAGCATAGGAAAGAATGTCCCAGTCAACTAAAGGTTTGTTACATTATAGTCTAGCTACCTACCAACCACAGGAGTGTAATACATTATTACATGTACCATGTGCTGATGCGGGAAGAGCACAGGAAAGAATGTTCCAATCAATAAAGAAGGTATGTTACCTTATAGTCTAGCTACCTACCAACCACAGAAGTGTAATATTTTATATGTACCATGTGCTGATGCGGGAAGAAGCATAGGAAAGAATGTTCCAATCAATAAAGAATGCGGCCTTCCTTGAACCAGCCCCGCCAACCAAAAGACTTCAACAGATAGTACTCGAGAAACAGCTGTTCAACAAGTCCTATGCAGCGTCGCAAGCGACGCAGAAAATTGGCGGAGTGTGTTGGCGACGGAGCGAAAGGTGGCATTGATGGAGCTAACCGAAGCGAGTTAGGTACGCGACCGTTGGCTGACGTGTCAGGCTTCGACTTTTTCCCGGTCAAACGGACAAATGGGTAAACATGGGGGCTCCCGCCCCTTTGAAGAGGGGTCTCCGCCAAAAATCTGCTTCTTGAGACGCAACCAGTTTCATGCTGGCTGGCTCCCTTTTCAACACCGATGCGACAACTGCCCCCTGAACTCTGCTACGCAGCCAGACCCTCTGAGATGCAACGGGCCCTCTAAAATCTGCGTCTGCGACGCAACGGACCGTCCCCGACCGTCCCCACATTGTGTCTGTGACGCAAGACGCGTTCTGAACAACCCTGGTTGGGGCGACATCACTTTTAGATCACCTCGCGAACTGACAAGCAGCTGATATAGCTGAATCCAGCTCAGCACAGCTGATGTCGTAGCTGAATCCAGCTCCGGGGAAGCCCTGACAGCTGTTTTGAAAGTCCAACAAACACACGCTGTTCCAATCCTCACACATCACCGAATTCGTGATACAAACGCGCTCGGCGCACCATTCTCCTCTGCTGAAACCTAGCTAGCTAGATCTATATCAATATAGCGTAGGGTGTGACATTGGACCTACCCATTGGACCTGCACCATTGCTTGTCGACAGCATTAGCAGACAGCAGAAGCAGCAATGACTGAAGCGACTGATAACAACCCCTTGGGACCGCTGGCAGACAATTCTGATGTTGTAAGTGCTACCTGCGCATGAGCTTGGTCGCGGGAAACAGTTCCCCCTCTCCTCAGATTCGACGTTTCGATAGGGCCATGCGTCGGTAAATCACCTAAACAGCTCGAATTTTGACTCTTGAATTGCGCTTCCATGCACTATTCGCCCGAGCTTCGTGCATTTGCGCATGCGCATGCGGCATATTCGTTTCCCCCTCGGACCATGTGCGCAAATTAATCACCTCCTCTCTCCACCTGCTGAAAAACGCTGTCAATGAATGAATAGCTCCAGCGTTGGATGCACCGTTGTAGACTGGGCTTGCAAGCATCCCTACCAAACACCCCCCCCCCCCCCCCCCCCCCCTCCCTTCAGATTCGATGATCTACCAATGAAACCAGGGGACCAGGGACGCCCCTGCAAGTAATTCCCAACCTAGTCCTACAGAAAAGGACCTGTTTAGAACACATTGCTAACCAACAGAATGCGTAGGGAGGCAGAGATTGATTCAACTCAGCAATCATGAGGGAACGCGAAAGGGACTATCACTGATTATACTGAACACCCCACCCTATCATAAAATATATTATATATATTTGAGAGACCTACACACATCGTTAATCAACTGAGTGCTTAGGTGGGCAGAGATTTATCCACCTCAGCCATGTCTAAGAACATCAATCAATGGGCCAGCTGATCACTCTTTTTACTTCTCACCCCACCCTAGTTGGAAAACCTATATTTTAGAGACGTACACACATCGTTACCTGACAGAATGCTGAGGGAAGCGGAGGTTTATCCAAATGAGTCATGTGTTAGTGCAACGCGCAAGCGACCAGCTGTTCACTCTATAAGTGCAATGCGCAAGGGACCAGCTGATCACTCTTTCAGTGCAACTAGTAAGGGACCAGCTGATCACTCTTTTAGTGCACCGCGCAAGCAACCAGCTGATCACTCTTTTAGTGCAACTAGTAAGCAACCAGCTGATCACTCTTTTAGTGCAACTAGTAAGAGACCAGCTGATCATAGTTTTTGTTTCCCACCTCACCCAAACCTCACACTGACACACCAAGACCATCAGTCAAGGCCTGCACATATATTCCCTTAACAAATCCCACCTTACCCTTACAGCAAAAGAGTGCTCAGGGGAGTAGCCCTATTATTGAGACATTCACACATGTCCAACCAACTGAGAGCTTGGGGAGGCAGAGATTGATCCAACGCAGGCATGCAGTAGTGCATCAATCAAGGGATCAGCTGATCACTCTATTTACTTCTCACCCCACCCTAGTAGAAAAAGGCCTATTTTAGACACCCACACATTGTTACCCGACAGAATGCTAAGGGAGGCAGAGATTGATCCAACTCGGACATGCAGTTGTGCAACGCGCAAGGGACCAGCCGATCACTATTTTTACTTCTCACCCCACCCTAGCGGATAAAGGCCTATTTTAGAGACCCACACATCGTTACCCGACAGAATGCTAAGGGAGGCAGAGATTGATCCAACTCGGACATGCAGTAGTGCAATGCGCAAGGGACCAGCCGATCACTCTTTTTACTTCTCACCCCACCCTAGCGGATAAAGGCCTATTTTAGAGACCTACCCACATCATTACCTGACAGAATGCGAAGGGAGGCAGAGATTGATCCAACTGAGTCATGCAGTTGTGCAACTGTAAGGGACCAGCTGATCAGTGCTTTTTACAGTTAGCGAAACAGTTCATTTTGCTTCCCACCTCACCCCAGACCCCACCCTTACATAAAAATACCATCGTTGTGGCCAAGCACATAGGTTCCCTTGACCAATCCTCAGATCCATCTTTGGAACTGCAAGTAACTCCCCACTGCACGCTAACAAAAAAACAGCTTTTTTGAAATGCACATGATTTGAACCCTCACAGTTCCCTAGCTATTATTCGTAATCAGCTATTATTAGTAACATCATAACGTACACCTGAGAATCTGAGATGTACCTGTAAAACTGGAAGTACAAAAGCTGGCAGAGATTGATGCAATTCCTGTATGACTTAGTGCAACGCGCAAGGGACCAGGTGATCACTGTTTTTTACTTCCCTCCCTACCCTAACAGAAAGACCTATTTTTGGGACATGATCATGCCTTCAATCCATAGATGATGATTTAATTTTATTGTAGAATTTAATGATTACTGTAGCACGATCTCAGGGCCCCTGTTGGTAAAACAATTGTTTGGGGCTCAAGTCATCAGTGTTTTTTCTTTTTAAGCCCTTCCTACAATAATTGGGCATCTCCCTTAAGCCTATTTGGCCTACCCCTGGACTGTAACATGCATACATACATGCCTTCAATTCAAACAGCACCCTGGCCATTATTTGTTGATTATGAGTATATCCCTTTTCGACGAATGGCTCAATGGTAGAGCTCATTATTATTATTATTATTATTATTATTATTATTATTATTATTATTATTATTATTATTATTGTTGTTATTATTGTTATTATTGTTATTATTATTATTATTATTATTATTGTTATCGTTGAAACAAGAAGGTGCGGGGTTAAAATCAATCCACACAGTACCCTGTGCTTACATGTAGGACAAACAACATAATTTTAGTGCCAAGTGTAATAGAATTTTGCAAATAATCCGAATTTGTACTAAACATAATGTTTGATTTTTTTCTTGGGACCATTTGTTCGCAGGCGTAAATTGTGACAATTGTTTCCGAAGGAGGTACCACTCAAAGTACATCAAACTTCACTGCGTTACGTATCGCAGTTATTTAGGGGTATCCTGTCCATTATTGATTTATTATGAGAACCATGACGAACACGTTAGACCTATCGTCCCTGGGAGTACTTAGGGAGGCAGAGAGGGATTCAACTTCGCGATGCACTACCGCAATGAGCAACCAGCCCATTTGTTTTCCTCTCTCTCCCCCCCCCCCCCCCCCCCCCGCTCACCTCACTCCCCCCCATCCCCCCCCCCCCCCCCCCCCCCTCACCTCAACCCCCCCTCATCCCCTCCCCAGCCCCTTGACAACAACAACATGGATACAACCTTCAACGCCTATGATCTGTCGCCACAAGGGGAGGAGTATGGTATTCCCCCCCCTCCCGCATATGGCTCTGTGCACGAGCATGACACCGCCACATACGACCATGGTAGCGGTCAGTTCACTAACAGTCGTCAGGGCTCCCCAATCAACAGTCGCAATGGCGGCGCTGCTATGGAGTTGAACAGCTGGAAAGTAAGTGCTTGGGTAGGGGAGGCATGGGGTGGGGTAGAGTAAGGTGGGGTGGAGTGGGGTGGGATGGAGTGGGGAAGGTAGGTTAGGGTGGTTGGGGAGAGATGGAGTGGGATGGAATGAAGTGGGGTAAGGTGGGTCAGGGTGGTTGGGGAGGGATGGGGTGGGATGGGGGTGGGGTGGGATGGGGTGAGGTATTCCCCCCCCTCCCGCATATGGATCTGTGCACGAGCATGACACACCGCCACATACGACCATGGTAGCGGTCAGTTCACTAACAGCCGTCAGGGCTCCCCAATCCACAGTCGCAATGGCGGCCCTGCTATGGAGTTGAAAAACTGGAAAGTAAGTGCTTGGGTAGGGGAGGCATGGGGTGGGTGGAGTAAGGTGGGGTGGAGTGGGATGAAGTGGAGTGGGGTAAGGTGGTGGAGTTGGATGGTATGGAGTGGGGTGGGATGGAGAGTGGTAAGGTGGGGGAGGGTGGTTGGGGAGGGATGGGGTAGGGGAGGGGTAGAGTGGTTGGGGAGGGATGGGGTGGGGTAGAGTTGGGTGAGGTGAGGTGTGGTGTGGTGGAATGGGGTAACGTGGTGGGGAGGGGTGGCAGGGGTGGGGTGTAGGGTGGTGTAGCGTAGGGTGGTGGTGTCTGGTGTAGGGTGGTGAGAGGTACTATGCCTGTATGCTGTGTGTGTTTATGTGTATGATGCGGTGTGTAGTGTGGTGGGATGTGTTGGGTTGAGGGAGAAGGGTGTGTGTGTATGTGGTGTGTGTGTGTGTGTGTGTGTGTGTGTGGTGGTGGTGGGGGGGGGGGGGGGGCAGTGTGTGTGTATGTTTTGTGTGCGTGTGGGGGGGGGTGTACGTTATATGACTATACTTAAATGGCATGAGCGTGGCTCTGCCACCTGGAACTCCAGGAGTGCATGTGTATGAACACACATTCACACATTCATGCATTCATGCATTGTGTGCATTGACACATTCACACATTCATCTGTCGGTGACACCGACAAAATCCTTGAGTCTAGGGCTAGTGCATGTGGACCCTGAAACATGTGAAACTTGCATTCATTGTGTGCATTCACACATTCACACACTCACACTCACATTTTCATACATTCACACAATTACATTCACATTTCAAACAGTCACACAATCACATTCACGCAGTCATACAGTCTCTTAATCACATTCACACATTCATGCATTCACACAATGACATTCGCACATTCATACTGTCATACATTCACATTCACATTTTCATTCGCCTGCCTGCTCTCCTCTTAGCCCGGCGGGTCCACCCCCGGCGCATCACCCGCCCTACCCACCTAATACACCCAACCTAACCCATCCACCTACCACCTTACCCCACCCACCCAAAAAACCCACCCTACTCCACCCACCCATCACTGCATGCACCGACCCCACCCCACCCACCTATCCTGTACCACCCACCTACCACCCTACCCTACTCCACCCACCCATCACTGCATGCACTGACCCTACCCCACCCACCTGCAGGCCCCCCGCGCATCACCCCAGCCCATGCTGCATGACATGGACATCTCAGCAGCCATGCAGGCCCCCCCCGGTCTGTCCAAGTACCCCACTGTGTCCGGAGATGTACTGCCCATGGGGGGCGGTATAAGCACATCGATGATGTCAGCAGCAGGGGGGGGGGCTAGCATGATGGGTGCGGAGCTGCGCATCCAAGTAGTGGTGGGCACTCCTATCAAGCTTACAGGCCCTTCTCAGCTACCAGGTGTGGGGCTGTTGAGGGTGGGGTGGGTGTGGTAGTGTGGGGTGGGTGGGCCTATCAAGCTTACAGGCCCTTCTCAGCTGCAAGGTGTGGGGCTGTTGAGGGTGGGGTGGGTGGGGAGGTGTGGGTGTGGGTGTGTGGGCACAGGCTTGGTGACAGCATCGATGCGTGCTTGATGTACACACTATTTTCAAAAATGCGTGCTTGATGTACACAGACAAACACAAACAGAGTGGAGTGCTACATGAGCTACCCAGTGACCCCCCCCCCCCCCCCCCCCCCCCCCCCCCCCCCCACACACACACCACCCATCCACCACCCATCCACCCACTCTACTCACTCTACACACCTGCACACCTGACTGACCCCAGGTGCCTTTCCCCAGGTGTCGTGGAGTACTACATGAGCTACCCAGTGACCCCCCCCACCCCCCCCCCCACCACCACCCCCATTACCCATCCACCCACTCTACACACTCTTCCCACCTGCACACCTGACTGACCCCCTGCATTTCCCCAGGTGTCGTGGAGTACTACATGAGCTACCCAGTGACCCCCCCCCCCCCCCCCCCCCCCCCTTCCCACCCTCCATCCACACACTCTACCCACCTGCTCACCTGACTGACCCCCTGCATTTCCCCAGGTGTCGTGGAGTACTACATGAGCTACCAAGTGCCCCCCCCCCCCCCCCCCCCCCCCCCCCCCCTTCCCACCCCCTTCCCACCCTCCATCCACACACTCTACCCACCTGCTCACCTGACTGACCCCCTGCATTTCCCCAGGTGTCGTGGAGTAATACATGAGCTACCCAGTGACTCCCCCCCCCCCCCCCCCCCCCTTCCCACCCTCCATCCACACACTCTACCCACCTGCTCACCTGACTGACCCCCTGCATTTCCCCAGGTGTCGTGGAGTACTATATGAGCTACCCAGTGACCATCATCACGACGTTGCCTAGCTACTCCGCCCCAGAATCAACTGTTAGGCGTCGCTTCAGAGATTTCGTGGCCCTGCAAGAATTGATTCATGTAAGTGTGGATATTGGAGGCGGAGGGTAGTGTGTGTGTGGTGTGTGTGTGTCTGGTGTGGGTGTGTGGGTGTGTGTGGGGGGGCATATAGGTGTCAAGAGCTGATGCACCTACGATGAGTGCACATACGTACGCACATGCATGTAGGTTTGAAGGCTGGATGGGTAGGGGTAGATAGGGAAGGGGTTGCTGCAAGAGTTGATTCATGTAGGTGTGGATATTAGAGGCGGAGGGTGGTGTGTGTGTGTGTGGGGGGGGGGGGGGGGGGGGGGGGGGGGGGGGGGGCACATAGGTGTCAAGAGCTGATGCACCTACGATTAGTGCACCTATGTACGCACATGCATGTAGGTTTGAGGGGTGGATGGGTGGGGAATTGATAGGGGAGGGGTTACTGCATGTAATGGTGGATAGTGGAGGCAGAGGGGTTGGGTTGGGTTGGGGGGGGGCGTAGGTTTCAAGAGCTGATGCACCTACGATTCGTGCACCTACGTACGCACATGCATGTAGGTTTGAGGGGTGGGTAGGTAGGGGGTAGATATGGAAGGGGTTACTGCAAGGGTTACTGCATGTATTGGTAGATAGTGGAGGCGGAGGGGGTGGGTTGGGGGGGGGGCGTAGGTTTCAAGAGCTGATGCACCTACGATTCGTGCACCTACATTCGTACATGCATGTAGGTGTGAGGGGTGAATGGGTACTGGAGATATAGGAAAGGGGTTACTGCAAGCGCTGATGCATGTAGGAGTGGATGGTGGAGGCAGAGGGTGTGTGTTAGTGTGTGTGTGCGTGTGTGGGTGTGTGTGGGGGGGCTACGTACGTACATGCATGTAGGTGTGGATAGTGGAGGCAGTGTGTGTGTGGCGGAGGGGAAGGTGGTGGGGGGATACGTATGTACATGCATGTAGGTGTGAGGGGTGGATGGGTAGGGGATTGATAGGTGAGGGGTTACCACAAGACCTGATCCATGTAGGTGCACTAAACGTATGTGCATCAGCTCTTGACACCTACGTGCCCCCCCCCCTCTTCCGCCTCCACTATCCACACCTACATGCATGTACGTAGGTGAACTCAACGTAGGTGGCATCAGCTCTAGGCACCTACATCCCCCCCCCCCCCCCTCTCTCTCTCTCCCTCTCTCTCCCCAGATCCTGTACCCAGGCTTCACCATTGCCCCTCACCCTAATTACTGACAGCCCCCTCCTCCCCCCCCCCTCCGTCTCCCCTGATCCTGCACCCAGGCTTCACCATTGGCCCCTCACCCTAAATACTGACAGCCCCATACCACCACCCCCCCCCCCCCCCCCCCCCCTCTGTCTCCCCTGATCCTGCACCCAGGCTTCATTATCCCCCCTCATTCCCAGCCCACGCAGCATCCTATTCCCCCACGCACCCACACCCACCCCATCCCTTTTCCCTGCCCACCCCTTTTCCCTGCCCCCACCCCCCTCCCCTGTCCACTATCCCCTCCAAAGATCCTGTACCCAGGCTTTGTCCTCCCCTCTCGCTCTCGTTACTGACAGCCCCCTCCCCTTCCCCTCCCCCCCCCCCCCCCCCCCCCAGATCCTGTACCCAGGCTTTATCATTCCCTCTCGCTCTCGTTACTGACAGCCCCCTCCCCCTCCCCTGCCCCTCCCTTCCCCTTCCCCCTCTCTCCTCCCAGATCCTGTACCCAGGCTTCATCATTCCCTCACGCTCTCGTTACTGACAGCCCCCTCCCCTGCCCCTCCTCCCCCCCCCTCTCCCCCAGATCCTGTACCCAGGCTTATCATTCCCTCTCGCTCTCGTTACTGACAGCCCCCTCCCCCTCCCCTGCCCCTCCCTTCCCCCCTTCCCCCTCTCTCCTCCCAGATCCTGTACCCAGGCTTTATCATTCCCTCTCGCTCTCGTTACTGACAGCCCCCTCCCCCCCCCCCCCTCCCCCCCCCCTCTCACCCAGATCCTGTTCCCAGGCTTCATCATTCCCCTCTCGCTCTCGTTACTGACAGCCCCCTCCCCTCCCCCCCCCTCCCCCACCAGATCCTGTACCCAGGCTTTAATCATTCCCTCTCGCTCTCGTTACTGACAGCCCCCTCCCCCTCCCCCCCCCCCCCCCCCCCCCCCCCCCCCCCTCTCACCCAGATCCTGTTCCCAGGCTTTATCATTCCTCTCTCGCTCTCGTTACTGACAGCCCCCCCCCCCCCCCCCCCCCCCCCCCTCCCCCCCCTCCCCCCCTCCCCCCCCTCTCCCCCCAGATCCTGTACCCAGGCTTTATCATCCCCCCCCTCGCCCCAAGCGCAATGCAGTGGAGGGCCGCCGAATGCTGCCTTCATTTATAGAGGATCGACGTGCTTCGCTGGAGCGATACCTGACACGCTTGGGCAGGCACCCTGTTCTTGGACGCTGTCAGGTGAGAGTCCTGGCCACACCCATCATATACACCACATCCTCCACGTCCACCACACCCATCACATCCACCACATCCTCCACATCCACCACACCCATCACATGCACCACATACACTACAGACACTACAGGCATCAACTACACCAGATGCGCTGGAGCGATACCTGACACGCTTAGGCAGACACCCTGTTATTGGACGCTGTCAGGTGAGAGTCCTGACCACATCCACCACATCCACCGCAGACACCACGTACAATCCATACACCACATCCACCACATCCACAACAGACACCACGTACAATCCATACACCACATACACCGCAGACACCGCAGACACCACATACAATCCATACACTGCAGACACCGCAGACACCACATACAGTCCATACACAGCAGACACCGCAGACACCACATACAATCCATACACCACATACACCACACACACCAGATTCGCTATAACGGTACCTGACACGCTTGGGCAGACACCATGTTCATGGACGCAGTCAGTTGAGAGTCCTTCACAGCTGCTATGCCCAACTCGACACACCCATCACATACACCACATCCTCCACATCCTCCACATCCACCCCATCTGGGTAGACTTCGTACTGTGTAAGATGTCCGGACAAAGTTAAGTATGATCTTCATGAACTAGTTCTATGCAGCGTCGCATGCGACGCTAAAAAGTGGCGGAGAGTTTTCGGGACGGGGCATCAGGTAGCAACGGAAGCAAGTTAGTTACGAGACCGTTGGCTGACGTGTCAGGCTTCGTCTTGGGGGGGCGGTCAGACGGTTAGACAGACGGGCAAACGGGTAACCCTGGCCCCAGTGGGGGCTCCCGCCCCCTTAAAGAGGGGGCTCTGCCAAATATCAAGCTCAATATCGAGCTCTGGCTGGATGGTATAGTAATAACCAGCATCAGACGGGTCTGCGGTTCAAGCCCTGGTCAGGTTCACAAATTTCAGACTTGCCGACTTGGAAGAGGTAGAGTCCTTCCCTCCGTGCTGTCGCGCAGTAGCCCCAGCTCAGGCGCAGTGGCGGTCTGCGAAAACAAATAAACCTAACATAGTAGCCATTCCCCAGTATGTACGGTACATACAAACAGAAAGATTCCTTGAATCTTCCGTCCTGTGGCAGCTTGGATTACTTTTTTTGTTGGCAGAGCCCCCCCTTCCTGGGAGGCGAGAGCCCCTAGATTCACCCCTATGTCCGTCCGACTGACCAACAACCAAGACAAAGGCTGACATGTCAGCCAACTGTCTCATAACTAACTGGCTTCGGTCAGCTCCATTGTTACCTCCTGTCGTTCCGTTGCCAACACACTCCGCCAATTTCCCGCGTCGCTTGCGACGCTGCGTAGGACTTGTAATTTTTTAGTATGATCCTGCTGGGCTGAGAAACCTCGACCTCAGCAGGGTCACCCTCCCTGTCCTACTTCCAGGCCCTTCAGCCCAGGGATTGTTTTCCACCATACATAATGTTCGCTACTTTTGACCCCGTTTTTGCCCAAATTGCTGCTATAATAATTTATAAAACCTTTCTGGCCCTAAATGGCCCTATAACAGCTAGAAACAGCTATACAAATGCTGTCCCTGGAGGAGCTCTTAAACCATCAAGCTAGAAAAAACACTTTCAGATTTGAAAACAAGATCCCTGCTTCAGCTGTTCCTCGAATCCAACGGCGACCTATGACACAACAGTGACAACATACCAGCGCTCATCACCTCCCCCCCACTAAAACACATCCCCCCCCCCCCCCCCCCCCCCACACACACACACACACACACAAACACCCCTCCCCTCCCCTCCCCTTCAGGCCCTTCAGCTGTTCCTCGAATCCAACGGCGACCTAGGCCACAACAGTGACAGCATACCAGCGCTCATCACCTCCCACCCACTAAAACACATCCCCTATCCCCCACCTCCACCCCCACCCCCCACCCCCTACCCACCCACCCCCACCCCCACCCCCACCCCACACAACAAAAACAACCCCTCCCCTCCCCTCCCCTCCCCTTCAGGCCCTTCAGCTGTTCCTCGAATACAACGGCGACCTACGCCACAACATGACAGCATACCAGCGCTCATCACCTCCGACCCACCAAAACACATCCCCTACCCCCCATCTCCTATCCCCCACCCTCTAACCCCCACCCCAACACAACAACCCTCCCCTCCTCTCCTCTCCCCCTCCCCTCCCCTCCCCTCCTCCCCTTCCTCCCCTCCCCTCCCCTCCCTCCCCTCCCCCTCCCCTCCCCTCCCCTCCCCCCCTCCCCTCCCCTCCCCCTCCCCTTCAGGCCCTTCAGCTGTTCCTCGAATACAACGGCGACCTACGCCACAACAGTGACAACATAACAGCGCTCATCACCTCCCACCCACTAAAACACATCCCCTACCCCCACCCTTCACGCCATAGCACCCACCCACCCCACCCACCCTTTGTCCTTCAGGCCCTTCAGCTGTTCCTCAAATCCAACGGCGACCTAGGCCACAACAGTGACAACATACCAGCGCTCATCACCTCCCACCCACTAAAACACATCCCCAACCCTACCCCCCTACCCCCACCCCCCACCCCCACCCCCCACAACAACACAACAACACCCCTCCCCTCTCCTCCCTTCAGGCCCTTCAGTTGTTTCTCAAATACAACGGCGACCTACACCACAACTGCGACTGGCTGCGCTTGCACCCCGCTAACAAGAATTTCATTGGTGTGCCCCCCCCCCCCCCCAAAACCGCCTACCCCCCCCCCCCCCCACAACAACACCCCTCCCCTATTCTTCAGGCCCTTCAGCTGTTTCTGGAATACAACGGCGACCTACGCCACAATTGTGACTTGCTGCGCTTGCACCCCGCTAACAAGAATTTCATCAGTGCCCCCCCCCCCCCACTCCCCTCAAACCCCAAACCCATCTCCCCACCCCACTTACCCTGTCCCTCAGGCCCTTAAGCTGTTTCTCGAATACAACGGCGACCTACGCCACAACAGCGACTGGCTGCGCTTGCACCCCGCTGACAAGAATTCCATTAGTGCCCCCCCCCCCCACCCCCCTCCACCACCCTCCCTCTCCTTCAGGCCCTTCAGCTGTTTCTGGAATACAACGGCGACCTACGCCACAATTGTGACTTGCTGCGCTTGCACCCCGCTAACAAGAATTTCATCAGTGCCCCCCCCCCCCCCACTCCCCCCAAACCCCAAACCCATCTCCCCACCCCACATACCCTGTCCCTCAGGCCCTTTAGCTGTTTCTCGAATACAATGGCGACCTACGCCACAACAGCGACTGGCTGCGCTTGCACCCCGCTGACAAGAATTCCATTAGTGCCCCCCCCCCACCCCCCTCCACCCCCCTCACTCTCCTTCAGGCCCTTCAGCTGTTTCTGGAATACAACGGCGACCTACGCCACAACAGCGACTGGCTGCGCTTGCACCCCGCTAACAATAATTTGATCGGTGCTTCCCCCCCCCCCCCCCCCCCTCCCCCAAACTGACTAACCTCCCCCCCCACAACAACACCCCTCCCCTCTTCTTCAGGCCCTCCAGCTGTTTCTCGAATACAACGGCGACCTACGCCACAACAGTAACTGGCTGCGTTTGCACCCCGCTAACAAGAATTTCATCGGTGCCCCCCCCCCCAAACTGACTAATCTCCCCCCCCACAACAACACCCCTCCCCTCTTCTTCAGGCCCTCCAGCTGTTTCTCGAATATAACGGCGACCTACGCCACAACAGCGACTGGCTGCGCTTGCACCCCGCTAACAAGGGTTTCATCAGCGGCACTGCCAAGCTGTTCCGCCAGATGGTGGGCAAGGAGCGCAGGGTGCTCTCCCCCACTGACATCACTCAACCCTCAGGGGCAGACCCCCTGCGTGCCATGAGAGAGAGGGTGTCCTCCATGCAGGTGGGGGGCTGGTGGGGTGGGGTGGGTGGGGTGGGGGCTGGTGTGGGGGGTGTGTGGAGTGTGTGTGGGGGGGGTGGGGTGGGTGGGGTGGGGGGTGTGGGGGGGGGGTAGACCCCCTGCGTGCAATGAGAGAGAGGGTGTCCTCAATGCAGGTGGGTGGGTGGGGGTGGGGGGGGGATGGGTAGGATGTCGAGAGTGGGTGGGTTGGTGGGGTTGGTGTGTGTGTGTGGGGGGGGGGGGGGGGGGGGGGCAGACCCCTTGCGTGCCATGAGTGAGAGGGTGTCCTCAATGCAGGTGTGGGTGGGTGGGTGGGGAGTGGGGGGTGGCTGGGAGTGGATGGTGGTGGGGGTGGGGGTGATGGGTAGGTTGTCGAGAGTGTGGGTGTGTGGGTGGGTGGGTGTGTGTGTGTGTGGGGGGGGGGGGGGGGCAGACCCCCTGCGTGCCATGAGAGAGAGGGTGTCCTCCATGCAGGTGGGTGGGTGGTGTGGTGTGGGGCTGGTGTGGGGTGTGTGTGTGTGTTGGCAGGAAATGGGGGGGGGGGGGGGGGGGGGGTAGGTTGTGGAGAGTGTGGGTGGGTGGGTGTGGGGGGTCTGGTAATGGGTGGTGGTGTGTGTGTGTGTGTGTGTGTGGGGGGGGTGGGGGGGGGGGGGGGTGGGGGGTCTGGGAATGGGGGGGGGGGGGGGAGGGTAGGTTGTCGAGAGTGGGTGTGAGGTGTGTTTGGTGGTGGTGGTGGTTAGGGGGGGGGGCAGACCCCCTGCGTGCAATGAGAGAGAGGGTGTCCTCAATGCAGGTGGGGCGGGCTGGGAGTGGATGGTGGTGGTTGTGGTGGTGATGGGTAGGTTGTCGAGAGTGGGTGGGTTGGTGGGGGTGGTGTGTGTGTGGGGGGGTGGTGTGTGTGTGTGGGGGGGGGGGGGGGGGGGGGGCAGACCCCCTGCGTGCCATAAGAGATAGGGTGTCCTCCATGCAGGTGTGTGTGTGGGTGTGTGTGTGGGGGGGGAGTGGGGAGCAGGGTAGTACACAGCGCACGCGGCAGGGCGATTTTGCGCATGCTTTTTGAGCCCCACTGCGCATTTTGCGCAGTTTTTCAAGCCCCTGTGAGCGCAGGGCGCAGTTTTTGCGCTTTTTGCACCACAAAGCGCTGACCAATTTGACAAAATGTAGTAACCTGGTGGGGGGGGGATGGGAATTGGGGGGGGGGGGGGGGGGGGGGGGGTCTAGGTTGTCTGGAGTGCATGTGTGTGTGTGCGTGTGTGGTGTGGGTGTGGGTGTGGGTGTGGGGGGGTGGGGGACAGAACCCCTGCGTGCAATGGCACATACACAAACACACACGCACCAAAAGGACGTCACGCACACACACACTCATACATACATACACCCAGACACACACTCACACCACCTGCAGGGTGTGATGAAGCATGCACCAGTGAGCAAACAGACCACAAACCTACCTTGCCCCCCCCCCCCCCCCCCCCCCCCTCATACACACAAAGACACACACACATGTACACACAGACACACACTCACACCACCTGCAGTGTGTGATGAAGCATGCACCAGTGAGCATACATACTACAAACCTACCCCCCACACACACACCACCCCCACCCCACCCCACCCCACACACACACATAAACACACACCCTAAGGCAGGCACGCACACCAGGACACACACCAAGACACACACTCCCTAACGCACACACACACACACTCACACACATACTCACACCACCTGCAGGGTGTGATGAAGCATGCACCAGTGAGCATACAGACCACAAACAGACCCTGCCCCCCCCCCCCCCCCCACCCCACACACACAGACACACACACACACACACACACACACACACACACAAACACAAACACACACAAAAACACACAAACACACACACACACACACACACTCACACACACACAAACACACACACACACCAAACACACACAAACACACCCTAAGTCAGGCACACACCTAGACACACACTCCCACCATCCGCAGGGTGTGATGAAGCATGCACCAGTGAGCGTGCATGAGAAGCAGTTGCGGGAGGAGGCCGTGGGTGTGGAGGAGGTGCGACTGCGGCTCAGCCACATGTCACGATGCTGCGAGGACCTGGTGATCCGAATTAGTGACCGCAACCACGCTCTAGGAGACCTTGCTACATCTATCATGGTGAGTTGTGATGAGTGGTTGTGTTGGTCAGCTGTTCCGCCAGATGGTGGGCAAGGAGAGCAGGGTGCTCTCCCCCACTGACATCACTCAACCCTCAGGGGCAGACCCCCTGCGTGCCATGAGAGAGAGGGTGTCCTCCATGCAGGTGTGTGTGTGTGTGGTGGGGGTGGGGGTGGTGGTGGGGGGAGGGTGCACCCACGCTCTAGGAGAGCTTGCGACATTTATCATGGTGAGTGGTGATGAGTGCTTGTGTTGGTAATGATAAGGAGGAGGAGGGGGAGTTGTGACCGCACGCTCTAGGAGACCTCGCAACAGCTGTCATGGTGGGTGGTAATGAGTGGTTGTATAAGTATGGGGCAATGGATATGTTGGTAATGATAAGGACCTGGTGATCCGGAGTAGTGATAGCAACCACGCTCTAGGCGACCTTGCAACATCTATCATGGTGAGTGGTGATGAGTGGTTGTGTTGGTAATGATAAGGAGGAGGAGGGGGAGTAGTGACCGCAACCACGCTCTAGGAGACCTCGCAACAGCTGTCATCGTGGGTGGTAATTAGTGGTTGTAAAACAATGGGGAAATGGATATGTTGGTAATGATAAGGAGGAGGAGGAGTGACCGCACCCACGCTCTAGGAGACCTCGCAACACCTGTCATGGTGAGTGTAATTACATTACATTACATTACATTACATTACATTACATTACATTACATTACATTACATGTTAAAGTCTACTTGACACCGCGAGGGTGTATGAGACTCTGTGCTTTAAACAAAAAGAAAAAGCACCCACAAAGCAAAAAACCCCATTACATCAGGGGTGTGTCGAGGACAAACAAACCAAACTCCCAAGCACCGTTTCATGGTGAGTGTAATTTGTAGGTAACGGCATTATGATATCATACTCGCCTTTGGTCTACATCGTATGATATGCCGGTCCCTAGTAATGAGTGGTTGTGAAATTATAGGGCAATGGATATGTTGGTGATGATAAGAAGGAGGAGGAGAAGCAGTGAGCGCACCCATGCTGTATGAGACCTTGCGACAGCTGTGATGGTGAGTGGTGATCAGTAGTTGTGTTGGTAATGATAAGGAGGAGGAGGAGCAGTGCAACCACGCTCTAGGAGACCTTGCGACAGCTGTGATGGTGAGTGGTGATGAGTGCTTGTGTTAGTAATGATAAGGAGGAGGGGGAGGAGGGGGACCGCACCCACGCTCTAGGAGACCTTGCGACAGCTGTGATGGTGAGTGGTGATAAGTGCTTGTGTTAGTAATGATAAGGACGAGGGGGACTGCGCCCATGCTGAATGAGACCTTGCGACAGGTGTGATGGTGAGTGGTGATCAGTAGTTGTGTTGGTTCTGATAAGGAGGAGGAGGAGCAGTGCATCCACGCTCTTGGAGACCTTGCGACAGCTGTGATGGTGAGTGGTGATGAGTGCTTGTGTTAGTAATGATAAGGAGGAGGGGGACTGCACCCATGCTGTATGAGACCTTGCGACAGCTGTGATGGTGAGTGGTGATCAGTAGTTGTGTTGGTAATGATAAGGAGGAGGAGGAGCAGTGCAACCACGCTCTAGGAGACCTTGCGACAGCTGTGATGGTGAGTGGTGATGAGTGCTTGTGTTAGTAATGATAAGGAGGAGGGGGAGGAAGGGGACCGCACCCACGCTCTAGGAGACCTTGCGACAGCTGTGATGGTGAGTGGTGATGAGTGCTTGCGTAAGTAATGATAAGGAGGAGGGGGAGGAGGGGGACCGCATCCACGCTCTAGGAGACCTTGCAACAGCTGTGATGGTGAGTGGTGCTGAGTGCTTGTGTTAGTAATGATAAGGAGGATGTGGAGTAGTGACCGCACCCATGCTGTAGGCGACCTTGCAACAGCTGTGATGGTGAGTGGTAATGAGTGCTTGTGTTGGTTATGTTAAGGAAGAGGGGGAGGAGGGGGACCGCACCCACGCTCTAGGAGACCTTGCGACAGCTGTAATGGTGAGTGGTGATCAGTAGTTGTGTTGGTAATGATAAGGAGGAGAAGGAGCAGCGCAACCACGCTCTAGAAGACCTTGCGACAGCTGTAATGATGAGTGGTTGTGTTGGTAATGATAAGGATGATGTGGAGTAGTGCCTGCACCCATGCTCTAGGAGACCTTGCAACAGCTGTGATGGTGAGTGGTGATGAGTGCTTGTGTTAGTAATGATAAGGAGGAGGGGGAGGAGGGGGACCGCACCCATGCTCTAGGAGACCTTGCAACAGCTGTAATGGTGAGTGCTTGTGTTGGTAATGATAAGGAGGAGGAGGAGGAGTGACCGCACCAACGCTCTAGGAGACCTTGCGACAGCTGTCATGGTGAGTGGTGATCTGTAGTTAACAACAATTTGATATCATATGATATCATACTTGCCTTTGGTCTACATTGTATTATATGCGGGTCCCTAGTAATGAATGGTTGTTGAACAACGGGACAATGGACATGTTGGTGATGATAAGGAGGAGGAGGAGGAGGAGCAGCAGTGATCGCACCCACGCTCTAGGAGACCTCGCTACAGCTCCATACCCCCGCAGGGGTAGCACGCATCACCAAGGGTGGTGCTTGAAAGGGGGGCGCCCAGATACAGGGGCCGGTCCTGCTTTAAACGAGCGGGTACGCCCAGTAAGTAAGTAAGTGGCCCCCTAAACAATTATTGGTAAAGCCGTTGGGAATACTAATCACCTCTTAGGGGGATAAGTCTGGTGCTTGATAGAACCTCTGGGGCTCCAATGCGACTGCCCATCCTCTTGCGACTGCCTTCCCTAGGGCCCACTTGAAAAGAAGTGGTGTAGATGAATCCGCTGCGAGTTAAGGTAAAGGGTTAAAACGAGGATCCGCAGCGAGTTAAGGTAAAGGGTTGAAAGGAGGATCCGCTAGGAGTTAAAATAAAAGATTGAAATGAGGATCCGCTACTGTGACCTCAAGTTTCAAAGATGGTACTAGATATCCGACTCGCAGTATTTGTATACAATTTTGGACAGCCCCAATAAAAGCTGCCTAAGACTTGCTAGTATTGCCAAAAGACTCAGACAGCCTTCTGTTAGCTACCTGTCAATTAAGCGAGGCATTGAAAGTCCCTAAGGAAGGCATCGCCACAGAGAAGGCATTTGAGGCAGTCCAAGTACCGGCCCCAGAGGTTTTCTAACCTAAACAATTTGATAAAAGAGAAAACAGTCCAGAAACACAGCTAAGTTAAGTTAAGTTCTAGTGCTTATAATATGAAACGGTGTCGTTAAACTTATAAGGTCGAATTTGTTTTGCCTTTTGCCTTTTAGATAAGATGGTGGGTGAGTGGTAATGAGTGGTTGTGTTGGTAATGATAAGGAAGAGGGGGAGGGTGAGCGCACCCACGCTCTAGGAGACCTTGCGACAGCTGTCATGGTGAGTGGTGATCAGTAGGTAACGGCAATATGATATCATATGATATCATACATTCATACACGCCTTCGGTCTGCATCATATGATATGCGGGTCCCTAGTAATGAGTGGTTGTAAAACAACAGGGCAAAGAACGTGTTGGTGATGATCAGGAGGAGGAGGAGGAGGAGGAGTGCAACCACGCTCTAGAAGACCGTGCAACAGCTGTGATGGTGAGTGGTAATGACTGGTGAGTGGTTGTGAAACAACGGGGCAAAGAATGTGTTGGTGATGATAAGGAGGAGGAAGAGGAGGAGGAGGAGGAGTGAGCGCACCCACGCTGTAGGATTTCTTGCAACAGCTGTCATGGTGAGTGGTAATGACTGACGAGTAGGGAGAGGCATCGATATATATAGAGATAGATCTACATGTATCTATATACATCTTTATAGATATATATTGGCAAAGATTGATTTTTGAAAATCGGCATAGGGCACCTTAGTACAAAAATCAAAATCTGGTTTTACAATTATGGCATAGGGCACCATATCATATTGCAGGCGCTTCGACTGGATTTTCCGGTGTCTATCTGATGTAACTGCATATGTTGTAGATATAAACAATATATAGATTTGCTATATATAGATCTATATAGATCTATATTTTGGGGCAATATAGATCTATTTGCGGCCCCCTACTGATGAGTGGTGATGAAACAACGGGGCAATGGATATGTTGGTGCTGATAAGGAGGAGGAGGAGGAGGATGAGGAGGAGCAGTGACCGCACCCATGCTGTAGGCGACCTTGCAGCAGCTGTGATGGTGAGTGGTGATGAGTGCTTGTGTTAGTAATGATAAGGAGGATGTGGAGCAGTGACCGCACCCATGCTGTAGGCGACCTTGCAACAGCTGTGATGGTGAGTGCAATGGGTGGTGGTGGAACAACGGGGCAATATATATGTTGGTGGTGATGAGGATGATGTGTAGTTGTAACCGCACCCTCGCTGTAGGCGACCTTGCTACAGCTGTGATGGTGAGTGGTAATGGGTGTTAGTGAAACAACAGGGTAATGAAGATGTTGGTGATGATGAGATGGAGGAGTGCAACCATGCTGTAGGCGTCCTTGCTACATCTGTGATAGTGGGTGGCAATGAGTAGGCAACGGTAATAAGATATCATGTCATCATATGATATTGTATTATATCGTATGATGCCGGCAGTCTGACAAGCCCAACGTGACCTTTTATATACAATATCTGGTTAAGAGGAGGTGGAAGAAGGGGAGGGGGAGGGAGGAAGAAGGGGAGAGGGAGGGAATCTGTGGTGGGGGGGGAGGACTCCGGGTGCCGGGTGCTGTGTCGGAATAATTGGCTATTGCTAAGATGTTTGGGGGTTTTATTAGTTATGCCTCAGTTTTTTTTTTTTGTGCCGTCCTACGTTTTCTTTTGAGGTCTGAATGACTTTTTCCATGTTCATTCCTCTGCGTTTCGTGGTCTTTATTAAAGCCTTGGCTGTGTCTTCATCGTGTTTTTTTGTCTTACTCTTTTGCTTAATCACTCACCACCTGGGGGCCTCACTCACTCACACCCACCCAAGCACACATTCACTCACCCACATACGCACCCACTCACGCCCGCCCACTCAACACACTGGCACTCACCCACCAGCATACCCACCCACTTAAACCCACCCACTCACACATTCACTCAACCACTTATACACCCACTTACAACCTCCCACTCACACCCACCCACTAACATCACAAGACACGTGCACCCCATACCCACCCACTTAAACCCACCCACTCACACATTCACTCAACCACAGACACACCCACTTACAACTTCCCACTCACACCCACCCACTCAACACACAAGCATTCACCCACACACCCACCCACTCGCACCCTTCCACTCACACCCGCCCACTCAACACACAAGCACTCACCCACATGCCCACCCACGTAAATCCGCCCTCTCACACATTCACTCAACCACATACACATTCACTTACAACCTCCTGCTCACACCCGCCCACTCAACACAAGCGCTCTCCTGCAGGTCCGACCACTTAAACCCCCCCACTCACACCATCACTAACTACTAACAAACCACCACTTACAACTTCCACTGACACCCGGCGTCAACAACAACACTCACCCCACATTCCACCAAACTCATCAGCCCAGTCACCACCTTTATCCCACCCTCAAGATATCCCCCCCCTTATCAAACTTACCCCACTCACCACAAAATCACTTTCAACACCACACCATCCACCACGTCATCATACCCTACCCCATTACCCTTCTAATCACAAAGCCAGTCACCTACTCCCACCACTGTTAACAGCACTCCATTTTTTTTTCCAATACACCTAAACCCCTTATCTGTTCGCACCCCAACTCAACACACACAGACCAATCTGACACCACCTCAAACCACCAACTTTGTACACTGCACCCACACGCCTACACACCTAAAAACTCAACCCACCCCCCACCACCCATTCCGCACCCACTCACTCAAACAGTTCCTATCGCACACACATGAAAACCCATCAACTCAACTGAACCCACTCACGGCAGTCACTCACCCCACTAACACATCCCCCTACCAACTGACTCACAGACCATTCCCCAACCCACCTCAACCATTCACTCACCTTGTTACCTCACACCCACTACTTACATGAACACCCACCACAATTTGTACCACCCCTCACCAGTCACTCGCCCACCGACCCACCCACTCACATATCCATCATCTACTACCTTCCTACCCACCCCCCCACCCCAGCCACTCACCCTCCACTCACCCCACCAAACCCACTTATACCCAGCCACCCCTCACCTCCACCCACCCATTTGCCACCACACCCTCACACGTCCACCACCCCCAACCCCTCTCCCCGCTTTCCCCCTTGCCCAGTACATGTCCCACATACCCACCTCCTCACACCCACCCACTCAACCACTCGCACCCACTCACCCACTTACCCATCCACTCACCCACCTACCCATTCACCCACCCACCCACTCACACCCACCCACTCATCCACCAACCCTCTCCCCGCTTTCCCCTTGCCCAGTACATGTCGAAGTACGAAGAGACCCGGGGCAACAACTTGTATTACACAGAGCAGGCAGTCTCTGAGACGTGTGGGCAGGTAGGCAGGTCGTGGGTGTGGTGGTTATGGTGGTGGTCATGGTGGCCAAAAATACCCGGGGCAGTAACTTGTATTACACAGAGCAGGCAGTCTTTGAGACGTGTGGGCAGGTAGGCAGGTCCTGGGTGTGGTGGTCATGGTGGTGGTGGTGGTCATGGTGGTGGTGGTCGTCGTCAAACATACCCGGGGCAGTAACTTGTATTACACAGAGCAGGCAGTCTCTGAGACGTGTGGGCAGGTAGGCAGGTCGTGGGTGTGGTGGTCATGGTGGTGGTGGTGGTCGTGGTCAAAAATACCCGGGGCAGTAACTTGTATTATACAGAGCAAGCGGTATCAGAGACGTGTGGGCAGGTAGGCAGGTGGTGGTGGTTATCGTGGTGGTGGTAGTGTGGTGTCAAAAGACATGGTGGCTTGGGTTGGGGAGATTGTGCTCATGCGCAGTGGGGGGGGGGGATGTGTTCATGGTGGGTGTTGGTTTTGGTCGAAAGGGACGGGTGGTGGGGTGTGGGGGGGATTGTGTTTCATGTGGTGCTGTGTGTGGGGGGGGTGGGGGGTGGGGGGGGGGGGTGGGGGGGGTCATTGTGTTAGTGGTCGGGGGTCAAAAAGACAGGGTTGGTGGGGTGGGGGGAGGATGTGTCATGGTGTTGGGGTGTGTGGGTGGGTGGTGGTGGGGGGTCCCGTGGTGTTGGTCGTGGTCAAAAGAACCCCAAACAAAACCACCCCGCTGCCTGGGTTGGGTTGTTGTGGGGGTCGTCTTTTTGTTTCCTAGTTGTGTGGTGGGTGGTTGGTAGGTGGTGTGTGGGTCTGGTGGTGTTGGTGGTCGTGGTCACAAAACGGGTTGGTTGGTGGGGGGAGGCATAGTTGTTCCTGGGTGGTGGTGGTGGTGGTGTTTTGTTTGTCTTTTTTTGTTGATTTCTTTTGCTGCTGTTCTTTTTCTATGTCTTACTTCTATATTTGACTATTTAATAGGAAATTTGTTTTTGTTTTCGTGTTCTTGTGTTCCTATTGGTGGGTTGGGCGGTGGTGTGGGGTCCTGTGGTGGTGGTCGTGGTCAAAAACAGGTGTTGGGTGGGTGGGGGAGGACTATTGTTCATGTGGGGTGGCTTTGAGGTGCGTGGGAGTGGGGGGGGGGGCTTGTGCTCATGTGGTTGGTGGGTGGTTGGTGTGGGGTCATGTAGGTGGTGGTCGTGGTCCAACAACAGGGTGGGTGGTGGGGGAGGATCGGTTCATTTGGGGGGGGCTGGGGTGGGGGGGGTTGGTGGGGGGTATTGTGTTTCATGTGGTGGTGGGTGGGTTTGATTGGTGGTGTTGGGTCATGGTGGTGGTGGTCGTGGTGCAAAACGACAAGGGTGGGTGGTGGGGGGAATAGTGTTTCATGTGGGTGGGGGGGGGGTGGGGGTGGGGATTGTGTTCATCATGTGGTTGGTGTTGTGTGTTGTGGGGGGGGGGGGGGGGGGGGGGGGGGGAGTGTGGGGGGGGGTAGGGGGTCATGGTTGGTGGTTGTGGTGGTCGTGGTCAAAATACCCGGTGCAGCAACTTGTTTGACACAGCAGCAGGCGGTCTCAGAGACGTGTGGGCCCATTAGGCAGGTGGGTGGTAGTTCAAGAAT
>JACBWV010000364.1:5444919-5597419 GCA_013435795.1 Chlamydomonas sp. ICE-L
CACCCCAAATTCACACACCACCACCCAAACACCCCCCCCCCCACCCCCCCCACCTTGCAGTATGACTTTACCCATCCCTTGCCCTTATCCCACCCATCCCGCACCAGACCCACCCATCCCTCCCAGCCACCCATACCTAACCCTACCACCCATCCCTCCCCCGCCCACCATCCCTCACCATAACCCACCAATCCTGCCCGACCACCACCCTTCAACCGACCACACAATCCCTAACCCGACCCACCCATCCCAAACCCTACCCACCCATCCCTCCCGCGCACCCCATCCATCACCCTACCCACCCATCACTCCCCGGCCCCACCATCCCCACCCGACCCCCCACCCATCCCTCGCCCGACCCACCCATCCCTCACCCTTCACACCCATCCCTCCAGCCCACCCATCCCTTCACCCGGACCCACCCAATCCCTCCCCTGCCCACCCATCCCTCAACCGACCCACCCATCCTCACCCGACCCCACATCCCTCACCGGACACACCCATCCCTCCACGCCCCCCCCCGCGCCACCCATCCCTCACCTACACACCCATCCCCCCCGGGTGCACCACCCATCCCTTCACCTACCCACCCCATCCTCCCGCCACCATCCCTCCCCGGACCACCCATCCCTCCCCCACCCAAACCATAACTCCCCGCACACCATCCCTCACCCTACCCACCATCCCTCCCCGCCCACCAAATCCCTCAACCTACACCCCATCATCCCGCCCACCCAATTCCCTCATCCTACCCACCATCCCTCCCCAGCCCATCCATCCCTCACCTTACCCACACATACCTCCCCGCCCACCCATCCCTCACCCTACCCACCAATCCCTCCCCGCCCAACAATCCCTCACCCGACCCACCCATCTCCTTGCCCGACCCATACCACCCTCAACCTACCCACCACCCTCCCCAGGCCACCCATCACTCACCCTACCCACCCCATCCCTTGCCCGACCACCCCATCCTCACCCCCCGACCCACCCATCCCTCGCCGATCCCACCTCCCTCACCATAACCCACCAATCCTCACCCTACCCAACATCCTAACCCTACCCATCATTCGTAACCCTACCCTCCCGCCCTGGAAGTTGCCTCTTTGCGCACCGTGGAGAGCGTGAAACCTGACTTAATTACCCTGGAGCTGGACCTAGACGAGCCAAGGGGCGCATGGTGATATCTGGCGGCGGGTTCCTGCACAGTTCGAAAAGGGGGTCTCTCCATCCCACACACCCTTCCGTCCGCACCCCACCACAAACATCAACCACACACACACAATTAACCCATGCTCACCGTGAGCGTGTGAACCTGACATCCATCGACCCTGGAGTTCGATACTATCATAGCCAAGGGCCGCATGGTATGATCTCATGCGGCGGGTCCTGCACAGTTCGAAAGGTGGGTCTCCCCTCCCACACACCCTTCCTTCCCGCACCCCCACACAAACATCCACACACACCACACACTTACCCATGCTCACGTGAGCGTGTGAACCTGACCTCCATCGCCCTGGAGTTCGACCTATCACTAGCCAAGGGGCGCATGGATGCTCTCATGGCGGCGGGTCCTGCACAGTTCGAAAAGGTGGGGTCTCCCCTCCCACACACCCTTCCTTCCCGCACCCCCACACAAACATCCACACACACACACACTTACCCATGCTCACCGTGAGCGTGTGAACCTGACCTCCATTGCCCTGGAGTTCGACCTATCACTAGCCAAGGGGCGCATGGATGCTCTCATGGCGGCGGGTCCTGCACAGTTCGAAAAGGTGGGTCTCCCCTCCCACACACCCTTCCTTCCCGCACTTCCACACAAACATCCACACACACACACACTTACCCCATGCTCACCGTGAGCGTGTGAACCTGACCTCCATTGCCCTGGAGTTCGACCTATCACTAGCCAAGGGGCGCATGGATGCTCTCATGGCGGCGGGTCCTGCACAGTTCGAAAAGGTGGGTCTCCCCTCCCACACACCCTTCCTTCCCGCACCCCCACACAAACATCCACACACACACACACTTACCCATGCTCACCGTGAGCGTGTGAACCTGACCTCCATCGCCCTGGAGTTCGACCTATCACTAGCCAAGGGGCGCATGGATGCTCTCATGGCGGCGGGTCCTGCACAGTTCGAAAAGGTGGGTCTCCCCTCCCACACACCCTTCCTTCCCGCACCCCCCACACAAACATCCACACACACACACACTTACCCATGCTCACCGTGAGCGTGTGAACCTGACCTCCATCGCCCTGGAGTTCGACCTATCACTAGCCAAGGGGCGCATGGATGCTCTCATGGCGGCGGGTCCTGCACAGTTCGAAAAGGTGGGTCTCCCCTCCCACACACCCTTCCTTCCCGCACCCCCACACAAACATCCACACACACACACACTTACCCATGCTCACCGTGAGCGTGTGAACCTGACCTCCATTGCCCTGGAGTTCGACCTATCACTAGCCAAGGGGCGCATGGATGCTCTCATGGCGGCGGGTCCTGCACAGTTCGAAAGGTGGTCTCCCCTCCCACACACCCTTCCTTCCCGCACCCCCACACAAACATCCACACACACACACACTTACCCATGCTCACCGTAGCGTGTGAACTGACATCCATACCCTGGAGTTCGACCTATCACGAGCCAAGGGGCGCATGGATGCTCTCATGGCGGCAGGTCCTGCACAGTTCGAAAGGATGGGTCTCCCTCGATCCCTGAAACTCCCCCCCCCCCCCCCCCCCCCCCCCTTACACACACACACACACACACACTTTTCCCACGCACCCTCAGCTCCCCACCACCCCTAATCCCCTCTTCTGCAGCGACAGAAGTGTGAGGTTGAGGTCGCCCAGATGGAGTCGTCCCTTCACCCCCTCACCACCACCACACACGCACAAACACCCCTGAAACTCCCTCCACACCACAACTTGTGCAGCTACAAAAGTGCGATTGTGAGGTTGCCCAGATGGAGTCATCCCTCCAAACCGCTCCCCTACCCCACCCTACACGACCCTACACGACCCTACACTACCACCCCCTGAAACTCCCTCCACACCTCAAATTGGGCAGCGGCAGAAGTGCGATCGTGAGGTTGCCCAGATGGAGGTATCCCTCCAAACCGCTCCCCCTACCCTACCATACACTGCACCACACTACACTAAACTACACGACCCTACACCACCACCCCACCCCCTCCCCTGCCCCCCACCCCACCCCACTTGTGCAGCGACAGAAGTGTGAGGGTGAGGTTGCCCAGATGGAGTCGTCCCTGCAAACGGCTCGCTCTGAGTACAGCCACATGTGCGAGCGTAACCTAGAGGAGCTGGCTAAGTGGAAGGTGGACATGAAAGTGGACCTGGTCAACATGCTCAAGGAGTTCACTATTGTGCAAGTGGGTGTTCGCAGCTGATGTCCGGTTTATATTTGGTTATTTTAGTTTTTTGTTAAGTTGGTTCATTGGTTGGCTGGTTGGTTGGCAGGTGAAGTTGTAGGTGGAGTGGAAGGTGGGCATGAAAGTGGACCTGGTTAACATGCTGAAGGAGTTCACCATTGTGCTGGTGGGTGCTTGCATTTATTGATAAATAAATCAGTAGATAGTGCGCCTTATTATGAGGCGTGAGGTTGAGGGGGCCAGCCCGTTTGCTTGCACTGGGGGCAACCACTGAACCATCAAGCAGTTGGTTGGTTGGTTGGTGGAGTAGAAGGTGGGCCTGACAGTGGACCTGGTCAAGGAGTTCACCATTGTGCAAGTGGGTGATAACAGCTAATGTCCGGTTTATGTTTTTTTTAAGTTAGATAATTGGTTGGTTGGTGGAGTGAAAGGTTGGTGGAGAAGAAGGTGGACCTGAAGGTGGACCTGGTCAACATGCTCAAGGAGTTCGCTATTGTGCAAGTGGGTGATAGTAGCTTATGTCCGGTTTATATTTGGTGTGTCTTAGCTTTTTTAATGAAGTTAGATGACTGGTTGGCTGGTAGGCTGGTTGGTGGAGTGGAAAGTTGACCTGGTCAACATACTCAAGGAGTTCACCATTGTGAAGGTGGGTGCTTGCATTTATTGATCAATAAATCAGTAGATAGTGCGCCTTACTATGAGGCGTGAGGTTGAGGGGGCCAGCCCGTTTGCTTGCACTGGGTCCAACCACCAAGCAGTTGGTTGGTTGGTTGGTTGGTTGGTTGGTTGGTGGAGTGGAAGGTGGACATGAAGAAGTTCACCATTGTGCAAGTGGGTGATAGCAGATTATGCCCGGTTTATGTCTGGATTATGTTGGGTTTTTTTAAGTTAAATAATTGTTGGCTGGTAGCATGGTTGGTGGAGAAGAAGGTTGACCTGAAGGTGGACCTGGTTAACATACTGAAAGAGTACTTGTCCCCCACCAAGCAGTTGGTTGGTCGGTTGGTTGGTTGGTGGAGTGGACGGTGGGCCTGAAGGTGGTCCTGGTTAATATACTGCAAGAGTTCACCATTGTGCAAGTGGGGGATAGTGGCTTATGCCCGGTTTATGTTGGGTTTATGATAGCTTTTTGTATGAAGTTAGATCATTGGTTGGCTGATTGGTTGGTTGGTGGAGTGGAAAGTGGACAAGAAAGTGGACCTGGTTAACATGCTGAAGGAGTTCACCATTGTACAGGTGGGTGCTTGCAGTTATTGATCAATTAATCAATAGTACGCCTTATTACGAGGCGTGAGTTTGAGGGAGCTAGCCCATATGCTTGTACTTGTCCCCCACCAAGCAGTTGGTTGGTCGGTTGGTTGGTTGGTGGAGTGGACGGTGGGCCTGAAGGTGGACCTGGTTAACATGCTCATGGAGTTCACCATTGTGTAAGTGGGGGATAGCAGCTTATGTCTGGTTTATGTTAGCTTTTTTTATGAAGTTAGATAATTGGTTGGTTGGTTGGTAGGTGAAGTGAAAGGTGGACCTGGTTAACCTGCTCAAGGAGTTCACCATTGTGCAAGTGGGTGATAGCAGTTTTCGGTTGCTGGATTTTTAGAAAGTCTAATAATTGGTTGGCTGGTTGGCCAGACGGTTGGTTGGTTGGTCGGAAGGTGGGCATGAAGGTTTACCTGGTTAACCTGCTCAAGGAGTTCACCATTGTGCAGTAAGGAGAACGCCAGGGTAATTCAAAGCGCGCGCTTTTGCGCTTTTGAGCGCTGACTTTTTGCCCCCCTCTGCGCTTTAAGCGCAGTTTTTTGCAACCCCTTGTGGGCGCTGCAAGCAATTTTTGCGCTTTCTGCACTACAAAGCGCAGTTTTTTTGTTTTCAAGTGCGCTAAAGCGCTGGCCAATTTGGCCATTTGAAGTATCCTGGAGAACGCCTGTTGGGGCGTGGTATTAAGGGAACCCCGACTTACGGCAGTAGAGAACGGGCTGCTACTTTACCTGGACAAAGCTACCATGGAGGTTGACAGCAACCTTTTGCCTTGTATGTATGTTACAGTTCAGGGATAGGCCAAATAGGCTAAAGTATATTGCCTTGCCAGGTTGCTTTAGAGCCAAAGGCCCAGGAGGACCTGAGGTCAAGTACTATTAAGATGAGTGCCTAACATATGCGTA
Organism: Chlamydomonas sp. ICE-L; assembly: GCA_013435795.1. NCBI lineage: Eukaryota > Viridiplantae > Chlorophyta > Chlorophyceae > Chlamydomonadales > Chlamydomonadaceae > Chlamydomonas > Chlamydomonas sp. ICE-L. The sequence continues at coordinate 5,450,479 of JACBWV010000364.1, forward strand.
TTGTTCTAAACGGCCTCTACCCCTTGCCTTGCCAGGTTGCTTCAGGGATGAAGGCCCAGGAGGACCTGAGGTCAAGTACTATTAAGATGAGTGCCTATCATATGCGTATTGTTCTAAACGGCCTCAACCCCTTGCCTTGCCAGGTTGCTTCGGAAAAGAAGGCCCAGGAGATGTTTGAGTCGGTGGTGGCTGCACTCCCTCCCGTTGGGGAATGAAGGGGGATTAAGGACTATTCCTAGTGTGTGCTTGTATGTGTGAATCGTTGGTGGCTGCACTCCCCCCCGTTGGGGAATGAAGGGGGTCAGCGACAACTCCTAGAGTGTGTTTGTATGTGGGAGTCGTTGGTGGGTGCACTCCCTCCCGTTGGGGAATGAAGGGGGTCAGCGACAACTCCCAGAGTGTGTTTGAATGTGGGAGTCGGTGGTGGCTGCACTCCCTCCCGTTGGGGAATGAAGGGAGGGGCAGTGAATACTCCTAGTGTGTGCTTGTATGTGGGAGTCGTTGGTGGGTGCACTCCCTCCCGTTGGGGAATGAGGGGGGGGGGGGGGGGGGGGGGGACAATTCCTCGTGTGAGTGGGTGTGTTGTATGTGTGAGTGGGTGGTGGCTACTGCACTCCGTTGGGGAATGAAGGGGTCCCAAAAAACCCTCCTAGTGTGTGTGTGTGCTCGTGTTTGCTCGTGCTTGCTTGAATGTGTGAGTCGGTGGTGGCTGTGCTGCACTCCGTTGGGGAATGAAGGGGACATAACAACCATTCCTAGTGTGTTCGTGTGAAAGTTTGTGCGTGTGAGTCTGTATGTGTGTGTGTAAGTTTGTTTGTGTGACTCTGTGTGTGTGTGTGTAAGTTTGTGAGTGTGAGCCTGTGAGTTTGTGTGTGTGTGTGGGGGGGGGGGGGGGGGGGGGGGCACAGGGGCATTAGTGTGTGTGTGTAAGTTTGTTCGTGTGTGTGTATGTGAGTCTGTGTGCGTGGGTTGGGAGATGCAGGATCATTAGTAATAACCTTGGTTGGTCAGTGATTGTATGAGGACATCGGATAGCATATTTTATGGGTACGGTACATGATCTTGTAGAGAAGTAGCCAGACGGCTGCTAGACCGTCAGGTCGCCCACTATCGTTGGACGGAGGATAAAATGGGCTGACGGCTGCTAGACTGTCAGGCTGCCCACCGTCGAAGCCCACAAGTAGCTGCCCACTGAAGCTGGAAGGAAGGGAGGGAAGAAGCTAGAAGTAGCTGCCCACCGTCAGTGGACGGAGTATTACTGGGCATTTGATTACATTTTCCTAAAACTTGAACTTGAACTTGGTAACGTAGCTCCAGCCAGCAATTTGGCTGCTCGCTTACATTTACCTGGCAATTATGTTACTGATACTGCTGAAGACAGCGAGCAGCCCAAGTGCTGGATGGAGCAATTTAACCAAGTTCAAGGATTAATGAGCATTATACCATGTTATGTATTTAGCCTACTTGGTTACCCCCTGGACTGTCATATACACACCTTCAGATAGACGCATAAGAACCCTAGTCGTAGACAGTCGATAGATTACTGTAACAAGGCTGTTGGTCACTAAGACGCGTAGACAGTCGAGAGATAGATACATCGGAGGTCATGGTAACACTGACCCATAGATAGTCGCGGGATAGATGTTACAAAGCTCATAGACAATCGAGAATTCGAGAGATAGATGCAACAGAGCTCGTTGTAACAAAGGCGCATAGACGGCCAGGAGATAGATGTTACCGAGCTATTGGTAACAAACTACTCATCTACAGACGATAGATATATACAACAGAGCTCATGACAAGAAAAGCTCGTAGACAGACGAGTGGTAGGCGTAGCAAAGCCAATGGTAACAAAATAATTGCAGACAGTCGAGAGAGATATGCAACTTGAACTTGGTAACATCGCTCTAGCCAGCACTTTGGCTGAGCGCCGTCTTCAGCTCATGCAGCTCTTATTTAGCTGTATGGATTTCTGTCATGCAGACAGTTTGGGCACTGTCAGCGATTTTGGCGGTTTCGGGGCCAGATTCTCTTCTTGAATGAAAGGGTTGTAGGCGCTAGAGCAGTGGGGATCGACGAGGGAGATAATCGCAACCTCGGGACTATTTATTTGCACAATTCTGCGTACTGCTTTCTCTCTTCCTTTCTGACATGAGGGACCTCTATAATACCCGCCCGAAACCACGCTCACCAGCGGTTGGAACCAGAGTCCTCTGGTTGGGACATACCCCCAAGCCTCCCATATTTTTCCTACATACTTCTCGAATCACCTCGCCCCTCTAGCTCTTAGTTTCCTTAAGTATCAATGACCTGTATTATTGCTGTTTAATAGCGTTGCCCCCTTTGACGTTATGGTCGATAAAACGATTTTCTAATTTTGCACAAGTTGCAGAGATGTCTGGCCAGAAAACCTATAAAATTGCTGTTTAATAATGAACTGGACATGACTTTTAACTGTCGGCACTCTTCAGCCCCGTGACTACACTCTGTACCCAGGAGTTGTTTTCCTTTTTTCCGGAGTGTGGTGCATCAGTAGTGCTAGTGCTACCCATCAGTGTTGTTCACAACGGCATGCTTCACGTCTCAAATGCAGATTTGGAGGGTCCATTAACACACATGAGTACATGACACATACATGGGGAACGGCAGTATGATATCATATTACATTACATTAAATTTCATGTTAAAGTCTACTTGACACCGCGAGGGTGTAAGAGACTCTGTGCTTTAAACAAAAAGAAAAAGCACCTACAAAGCAAAAAACCATTACATCAGGGGGGTGTCGAGGACAAACAAACCAAACTCCCAACCACCGTTTTGGTGGCGTAGGTATTGAACCCCCTAGAGCAGGACCCATATCTCAACCACGAACAGTGGCGGAGGTAAGAAGCCAACAAATGAGAAGTCACAAGAAAAAAGAAGAAGAATAAATTACGGTGCCACCAAGCAGTCCAGGGCTTCCTGTCTTGTTCTTCTACAAGTATAGAGATAGTCGGCTAGGTTGCTCCAAAAGTCTTAGTGCCATTTCCATTCATAAAGGTTCTGAATGTGGAATCGCAGAGTTCCACATTCCATACGGTTAAGTCGGTATCCTCATGGACATGCCTATAAATATCTGTAAACAGCTTCTGGTAGCGGAGGCGAATATCATTATAAAAAGGGCACTCTTACATATGCATCAGGGTACTTTAAATGGCCAAATTGGCCAGCGCTTTAGCACACTTGAAAACAAAAAACTGCGCTTTGTAGTGCAAAAAGCGCAAAAATTGCTTGCTGCGCCCACAGGGGGGTGCAAAAAACTGCGCTTAAAGCGCTGAGGGAGTCAAAAAGTCAGCGCTCAAAAGCGCGCGCTTTGAATTACCCTGATATGCATTTCATCCTCAGGTTTTGGAACCCACACAGTTGACAGTGTTTCATTGAACTAGGGATGTGTGCTCCATCCACCACTCTCATTCTTTCAGTGTTCAGCCAATGGGAGCCCACTCTAAACTGTGCTATAGAACGAATCTGATCCTGCTTATGTAAGGCAGATGTAAAGCGAATCAAGCCATTCCCATCATTACTGTTGGCTGCTTACCATTTCTGGTATCGGAGGCGTTTAAAGCCAACCCTTCTCTCATTAGGGATGTCTCTAACTGCATTGGTGTCACTCGGGTACTTAAACCTCCATGACTAAAAAACTTCAGACATAATACCTTCGACATCGACAGCCTCCAAAATGTTGAGGTTTCTACTGAATCCTAGCTTGTGGAGATATGAGATCATGTCATCATATGAGAGCATATGATGACGGCAGCCTGGCTAGGCCATAGTTACCATTTAAATACAATATATTATGAATTTATGATGCAATGTGCATGATATCAGACTCACATTTGGCCATATAAGATCTAAAAAAAGATAAGAATTTTATGCCAGATGTTGGATAATAATAGACTCAGCTTTTGCATTCCTATAACCCTTTAAGTAACTCCTTTGCAACCCTTAGGTTGGACCGCTAAGGCGGTCTAGTTGGACAGCCTTTTAGGCTAAAATCATATGATCCCGACACATACATGTTGGCTCATGAGTCGTTCATTATGGGCCTTAGGCCCACGAAACGTAGCTTTTTGCTCATGGAACGTAGCTTTAAGAGTGGTTACATCTCTAGAAGAAGATTTTGAAGCATCCTTGAACAACTCTGCTACCCATGTCTACTCTTCCCACAGACGGTACGCAGCTGGAGGGCTGACAAACCGCGCAAACAAACAAACCAAACATACAAAATATACAGCACTATCAGTTGTATCACTCTATCTGTCTGTATGTACCAGTTGCATCACTCTATCTACACCAGTTGCATAACTCTACCTGTACCACTTGCATCACTCTATCTGTACCACTTGCATCACTCTATCTACACCAGCTGCATCACTCTATCTGTACCACTTACATCAGTTGCATCACTCTATCTGTATGTATGTATCACTTGTAACACTCTATCTACAACCTCTCACATCTCACTGTCCTGGGGACTGTTTTTTTTACACAACTGCGGTCACATCTAAAATGCAAGCAACACATCCCCAGTGCCCCCCCCCCCCCCCCCCCCCCCCCCCCCCCCCCCCCCCCGAGCTATACTAGCGACATCAGAAAGCAGGGCCAGGCTCCCCCAGGGGTGCCCGATCACAAATGCGCTCACGTCTCAAATGCGCTCACGTCTCAAATGCCAACAACACATTCCCGGCGGTCCCCCCCGAGCTATACTATACTAAACTATGCTCCTTCCAGCACTGCACGGGACTTGGAATTGGAAGACTGCGAGTGGCCCCGAGTTGGCTGAAACAGCATGGCACATTCAAATGCTATCAAGGGCACACAAACAATGGCGGTCATCGGGTTGAAGCAGGTCGGCCTTTACCCAAGTGCCCCCCCCCCGGGGGTGGCCGATCACAAATGCGATCACATCTCAAATGCCAGCAACACATCCCCGGTGGCCTCCCCCCGAGCTATACTAGCCACATCGGAAAGCAGCGCATCGAAGCGGCCCCGTGGAAACATTGGGCGCTTCAGCACAAGGGCGCACAAACGTTGCCGATCCTCGGGTTGGAGCAGGTCCGCCTTTACCCCAGGGACCCCCCCGGGATGGCCCTGGATGTCTTGCGCGAACCAACTGCTTGCAGCTGCACCGAAGGTGGCGCTGGACAGAAATCCATAGATACAGCCGGATAGGGAGCGGAGGGAGCCACGGGGGCAAGAGTCACAGAGGGAGGTGCACAGCGCGCTCATCACACGCTCACCATCGGCAGACACACTGGAGGTTAACCTGGGAAGGGGTGGGGGTACATGCTACATGGTACATGGTACATGATGTAGGGATGGTTGTGGGTGTGATGAGCGGAGGTGCGGGGTTCAAATCCCTGCGGGTGTGCTTTAGTGGTCGCGGTCGCTGTCAACTACCATGGTAGCTTTGTCTCCCCCCCCCCCCCCCCCCCCCCCCCCCCCCCCCCCCCCATCACCACCCACCCTACCACCACCCACCCCAACACACACACACCTTGCAGCAGGTCAGAGCTATCTCCTACCATCCTCGCTGTCAACTACCATGGTAGCTTTGTCCAGGTAAAGTAGCAGTCCGTTATCCAATGCCGTAAGACGGGGCTCCTTTAATACCCCGCCCCACCAGGCGTTATCATGACAAACAGAACAAGTCCTATGCAGCGCCGCAAGCGACACGGAAATTGGCGGAGTGTGTTGGCAACAGAACGACAGGTGGCAATGATGGAGCTGACTGAAGCTAGCTAGTTATGAGACAGTTGGCTGACGTGTCAGGCTTTGTCTTGGTTGTTGGTCAGTCGGACGGACAAAGGGGTGTGTCTGGGGGCACCTGCCCCCCAGGAGAGGGGGCTCCGCCAAAAAGTAGCAAGGACCATCGCTCAACTAGTTATCTGCTGCTCATGGTGTACCAGCTCATGGTGTACCAGCTCATGGTGTACCAGCTCATGCAGCAGACGACAGTCTTATCAACACTGCTACATGGGTCCCCAGGTGGAAAGCACAGCGAGCACAGTAATATACATACACACACACGTACACACACACATACGTACATACATACATACATACATACGCACACACACACACAAACATACATGCATAATTACATACAAACAGAAAAGGTAGCAAAGACCATGATGGCTTACCATAATACTTGTTGTGCAGTTTCAGGTTGCATGCCCCCTACTCACCTTGCCAATTGCTGTACAGTTTCAGGTTGCATGCTTGTCAGGCAAGGCTATGAAGTGCGATTTAATACTGCCGCGCCCTGCTCACCTTGCTAATTGCTGTGCAGTTTCAGCTTGCATGCCTCCTGCCAGCGTGCCAGGCAAGGCTATGAAGTGCGATATAATACTGCCGCGCCCAGCTCACCTTGCTAATTGCTGTGCAGTTTCAGCTTGCATGCCTCCTGCCAGCGTGCCAGGCAAGGCTATCAAGTGCGATATAATACTGCCGCGCCCTGCTCACCTTGCTAATTGCTGTGCAGTTTCAGCTTGCATGCCTCCTGCCAGCGTGCCAGGCAAGGCTATCAAGTGCGATATAATACTGCCGCGCCCTGCTCACCTTGCAAATTGCTGTGCAGTTTCAGCTTGCATGCCTCCTGCCAGCGCGCCAGGCAAGGCTATGAAGTGCGATATAATACTGCCGTGCCCTGCTCACCTTGCTAATTGCTGTGCAGTTTCAGCTTGCATGTCCCCAGCCAGCTTGTCGGGCAAAGCTATCAAGTGCGATATAAAAGACAGCACCTGCACACAGCAGGAGTGGAGGGTCAGAGGCAGCTGGGGGGACAGATGTACACACTGGCACACACACCGTGACACACACACTGGCATACACAAACTGGCACACACACTGTGACACACACACTGGCACACACACCGTGACACACACACACACACTGGCATACACACAGAAACACACACTGGTACACCCACACACTGGCACACACACACACTCACACACACTAAACAAATGTACACACACCAATACAAGTACATGTACACATACACACACAAATACATATACAGATGGATACATGCATACATAGGCCCCTTTAGCCTATTTTGCTACCCCTGGACTGTAACCCGCAACAACAACGTATGCATATACATATGATTATATAAAGATACATATACACATAAAGATACATGTACCCATACATGCACATATACAGATACATGTACCCATATACATGTACATATACCCATACATGCACATATACATATACATGTACCCAAACACATGTACATGCACATCTACATGTACCCATACTTGCACATGTACATATACATGTACCCATATACATGTACATGCACATATACATATACATGTACCCATACATGCACATATACATATACATGTACCCATATACATATACATATACCCATACATGCACATATACATATACAGATACATACGAAGACACCTAAACATATACATATGAAGGTACATATACTAATACATGCACAAATACAGATACATATGAAGATACCTAAACATATACACATAAAGATACATATACATATACATATACATATTACAGATGCAGATACACATGCAGGTATACATACACACGCCAAGGTAACCCGAACCACCTATTGCTAACAGGGGCAAGACCTACCCCAGCCACAGAATCTCTCTCTTTCAAACCCATGCTTACTGTGGTCAAGCCAATTAGTGCCAACAAGGGTGAAACCCACCTCGGCCACGGGCTTTCTCTCTTTTTATACCGTGTCCACTGTGGCCAAGCCAACTAATGCCAACACGGGCGAAACCTACCTCGGCCACGGGCTCTCTCTCTTTCAAACCCATGCTCACAGTGGCCAAGCCAAACAATTGTGGTAGCGCGGGTGAGGCGAGCAGAATGTCTCTTGCAAACACTAGATACCTGTAAGCCAGTGAAAGGGGGGGGGGGGGGGGGGGGTAAAGGTGGTGGTGGTGGTGGTATTGGTGAAGGTGGTGGAGGCGGTATTGGTGTAGGTGGTGGTGAAGGTGGTGGTGAAGGTGGTGGAGGCGGTATTGGTGTAGGTGGTGGTGAAGGTGGTGGTGGGGGCTGTTGGTGAAGGTGGTGGAGGCGGTATTGGTGAAGGTGGTGGTGAAGGTGGTGGTGAAGGTGGAGGGGGGTGGCGAAGGTGGTGGCGGTGAAGGTGGTGGTGGACAAACTGCACGTGAACTTCATTATTCTAATTATTATTATGATGATTGAATAAGACCACATAGACGCACAGGCTACATGTCGGCCTGATCATTATCATTCTTCTTCTTTTTCTTACTACACACATGCTACACACACAAGCACACATACTACACACACATAATACAAAACACACGCATGCTACACACACAGCGCACCTGTCAGCCATGCAGAACAGCCCCCGCACCAGCTCCGCACATGCTACACACACAAATACAACACACACACATACTACACACACACATACAACACACACCCACACACATACTACACAGCACACACACACATACAACACGGGGCACCTGTCCGCCAAGCAGAACAGCCCCCCCCACTAGCTCTGCACAGCTGTCTTTGTCATACTGCTGCACACATACTACACACACACACAGCGCACACGCACACTACACACATACACGTACACACGTACTACACACACACGCACAGCACACACACACATGTACACACGTACTACACACACACACACACAGCGCACACGCACACGTACTACACACACACACAGCGCACACACACACACTACACACATACACACATACTGCACACACACACAGCGCACACACACGTACACACATACTACACACACACACACACTACACTCATACACACACACATACACACATCCTACACACACTCACAGCACACACACACGAACACACATACTACACACACGCACAGCGCACACACACACTACACACATCGCACACGTACACACATACTACACACACAGCGCACACACACTACACACATACGTACACACATACTACACACACATTCACACACACAGCACACACACACACGCACAGCGCACCTACACACGTACTACACACACACGCACAGCGCACACACAGACACTACACATATACACACATACTACACACACACGTACACACTAGCTACACACACAGGCACAGCGCACACACACACACTACACACAAGCACACGCATACTACACACACACGCACGGCGCACACACACACGTACACACGCACTTCACACACACGCACATAATACACACACGGTGCACCTCTCCACCATGCAGAACAGCCCCTGCACCAGCTACTACGCACATACTACACACACAGCGAACATACTACACACACACAGCGCACCTGTCAGCCATGCAGAACAGCCCCCGCACCAGCTCCACACAGCTGTCTATGTCCTGGTGCTGCATGTGCTGCTGTATACACACACACACTTGCTACACACACAGCGCACCTGTCAGCCATGCAGAACAGCCCCCGCACCAGCTCCGCACAGCTGTCTATGTCCTGGTGCTGCATGTGCTGCTGCACACACACACATGCTACACACACAGCGCACCTGTCAGCCATGCAGAACAGCCCCCGCACCAGCTCCGCACAGCTGTCTATGTCCTGGTGCTGCATGTGCTGCTGCACACACACACACATGCTACACACACAGCGCACCTATCAGCCATGCAGAACAGCCCCCGCACCAGCTATCTATGTTGTGGTGCTGCATGCGTACCACACACACATACAAACACACGGCGCACCTGTCCGCCATGCAGAACAGCCCTCGCACCAGCTCCGCACAGCTGTCTATGTCGTGGTGCTGCATGCGCTGTTGCACACACACACATGCTACACACACACACATACTACACACACACAGCGCACCTGTCCGCCATGCAGAACAGCCCCCGTACCAGCTCCGCACAGCTGTCTATGTCGTGGTGCTGCATGCGCTGTTGCATGTGTTCGGCAGACGCCCCACACATGGTGGCGAGTGCCTGATGCTGAAGAGCCTGTGCCTCAGGGTGGGACTTGACCTCACCAAAGACCTCCACAGAGGTTCCCAACACATCGCAGCAGGATGCATGGAGGGACTCCTTGAAGATTGAGAGGACGGAGACGATGAGGGTTGACAGGAGGGGGCGGGCGGCGGACTTGGCAGAGAGGACGGCTCTCTGAGGGGCAGGATGGTGTGGTGTGGTGTGGTGTGGTGTGGTGTGGGGAAGTTTGAAGTTGGCTGGGTTGGGTTGGGTTGGGTGGGAGTAGCGGGGATGTGTGGAGGGACTCCTTGAAGAATGAGAAGACGGAGGCGATGGGGGTTGACTGAAGGGGGCGGGCGGCGGACTTGGCAGAGAGGACGGCTCTCTGAGGGGCAGGATGGTGTGGTGTGTGTGTGGTGTGGTGTGAGGTGGGGAAGTTTGAAGTTGGCTGGGTTGGGTTGGGTTGGGTGGGAGTAGCGGGGATGTGTGGAGGGACTCCTTGAAGAATGAGAGGACGGAGGCGATGGGGGTTGACTGAAGGGGGCGGGCGGCGGACTTGGCAGAGAGGACGGCTCTCTGAGGGGCAGGATGGTGTGGTGTGGTGTGGTGTGGTGTGGTGTGAGGTGGGGAAGTTTGAAGTTGGCTGGGTTGGGTTGGGTTGGGTGGGAGTAGCGGGGATGTGTGGAGGGACTCCTTGAAGAATGAGAGGACGGAGGCGATGGGGGTTGACTGAAGGGGGCGGGCGGCGGACTTGGCAGAGAGGACGGCTCTCTGAGGGGCAGGATGGTTTGGTGTGGTGTGGTGTGAGGTGGGGAAGTTTGAAGTTGGCTGGGTTGGGTTGGGTGGGAGTAGCGGGGATGTGTGGAGGGACTCCTTGAAGAATGAGAGGACCGAGGCGATGGGGGTTGACTGAAGGGGGCGGGCGGCGGACTTGGCAGAGAGGACGGCTCTCTGAGGGGCAGGATGGTGTGGTGTGGTGTGGTGTGAGGTGGGGAAATTTGAAGTTGGCTGGGTTGGGTTGGGTTGGGTGGGAGTAGCGGGGATGTGTGGAGGGACTTCTTGAAGATGACGAGGATGGAGACGATGAGGGTTGACTGAAGGGGGTGGGCGGCGGACTTGGCAGAGAGGACGGCTCTCTGAGTGGCAGGATGGGGTGGGGTGGGGTGGGGAAGTTTGAAGTTTTGTTGGTTTGGTTTGGGTGGGTGAGAGTAACGGGGATGTGTGGAGGGACTCCTTGAAGAATGAGAGGACGGAGGCGATGGGGGTTGACTGAAGGGGGCGGGCGGCGGACTTGGCAGAGAGGACGGCTCTCTGAGGGGCAGGATGGGGTGGGGTGGGGTGGCGAAGTTTGAAGTTTTGTTGGTTTGGTTTGGGTGGGTGAGAGTAACGGGGATGTGTGGAGGGACTCCTTGAAGAATGAGAGGACGGAGGCGATGGGGGTTGACTGAAGGGGGCGGGCGGCGGACTTGGCAGAGAAGACGGCTCTCTGAGTAGCAGGGTGGGGTGGAGTGGAGAGTGGGGTGGGGTGGGAAAGTTTGAAGTTGGTTTGGTTGGGTTTGGTTGGGTTGGGTGGGAGTAGGGGATGTGTGTCGAGGGACTTCTTGAAGATGGTGAGGACGGAGGCGATGGGGGTTGACTGAAGGGGGCGGGCGGCGGACTTGGCAAAGAGGAAGGCTCCCTGAGTAGCAGGGTGGGGTGGAGTGGAGAGTGGGGTGGGGTGGGGAAGTTTGAAGTTGAGTTGGTTTGGGTGGGTTGTACTAGGTACACCTGACACAGAGCCTCCACCATGCGTGTGTGTATGTCACGTGGATGTGCATGTTGTGTGTGTGTGTGCGTATGTGTGTGTATGTGTGCGTGTTTGTGTGCGCAGGCGAGTGTGTTAGTGTGTGTTGTGTGCGTATGTGTGTGGTGCAACCCATCGTTCCTGGTACACCTCACACAGAGCCTCCACCACATTCGGGTCCCGTTGACAGATGGGCACCTGAGAGACCGCGGACAGGATTGGCCAGGCCCCCTCTAAAGTCTGTGAGGTGCATGTATGTGTATGTGTGTGTGTGTGTGTGTGGGGGGGGGGGGGTGAACTGCTCCCAATCGTACCTGGTACACCTCACACAGAGCCTCCACCACATTTGGGTCCCGTTGACAGATGGGCGCCTGAGAGACTGCCGACAGGATTGGCCAGGCCCCCTCTAAAGTTTTGAGGGCAGGATGCTGACCCTCGGGCGGAGCCCCCCCTGAGCCTGGGTAGTCTAGGAATCGAATAGCCGCCGCCATCAAGCGTAACTCCGTCGATAGCTGAGTCAGCTGCTCGGGAGTGGTACCTACGGAGGAAGGGCAGGTGGCGTGGTCAGTGCTCTGCAGTGATGAGAGCCCTGTGGAGCAAGGGCAGGTGGCGTGGTCAGTCGTCAGTGGTGGAGAGTGTGGTTGTAAGCTGCCTACCCCCACCACCACTGTGCCTGGGTAGTCTAGGAATCGAATAGCGGCAGGTATCAAGCGTAACTCTGTCGATAGCTGTGTTAGCTGCTCGGGGGTAGTACCTGTGGAGCAAGGGCAGGTGGCGTGGTCAGTTGTCAGTGGTGGAGAATGTCCCTGTATATGTGTATGCTGCAGTCCAGGGGTAAGCCAAATAGGCTCAAGGGACTTCCCCACCCGTAACCCGCCCTAACGCTAGCCCCACCCCAACCCTTTCCGCTCACTCAACCATACATGCAGTCAAGGCACCCTGCATGTGTGAATGCTACAGTCCAGGGGGTAGGCCAAATAGGCTAAAGGGACTTGCCCAACCGAAACTTGCTCTAACGCTAGCCCCACCCCAACCCTTTCCGCTCACTCAACCACACATGCAGTCAAGGCGCCCTGTGTGTGTGTATGTTGCAGTCCAGGGGTAGGCCAAATAGGCTAAAGGGACTTGCCCACCCATAACCTGCCCTAACGCTAAACCCACCCCAACCCTTTCTGCTCAATCAACCACACGTGCAGTCAAGGCGCCCTGTTTGTGTCAGGAATAGCTAGGCTACGGGAGCTCTTTAGGACATCTAGACCTAGAGGTCCTAAAGAGCTCCAGTAGCCTAGCTATACCTGACAGTTTATGTGTATGTTGCAGTCCAGGGGTAGGCCAAATATGCTAAAGGGACTTGCCCAAATGTAACCTGCCCTAACGCTAGCCCCACCCCAACCCTTTCTGCTCACTCAACCACACGTACAGTCAAGGCGACCTGCATGCTTGGGAGCCTCCTGGGTCAGGCCAGTTGGGACTGGAGGGCCAGATCTAGCTGCATCGCTCAAATCGCTTTCATCTTATAGCGATACATCGCTAAAACAAACTGTTGGGAGGTTGATGGTGGTTGATGAATCTAATGATAATTTACAGCCAGTACGGATGCAGAATTGTGAAACTGTGGCTGCCCTTGATATGCTTCGGTGGAGAGAGGGGGATGGAGAGAGAGAATGAAGATATGCTACAGTCCAGGGGTAGGCCAAATAGGCAAAAAGGACATGCCCAACCGTGACAGGAAGAGCTAAAAATAAAAAGCATTGATGAACTGAGCCCCAAACAATTGTTTTACCCAAGGGGAATCTGATTTCGTGCTACAGAAATCATTTAATTATTAAGTCAAGGCAGCATGACCCGCCTGCATGCGCTAATCACTGCGCCCTTAGTACCCCCCTGCCCCACCCCAACCCCTGCACCAAGATACCAAACCAACCAATCAACCAATTGATCCAACGGTGGTTGGCATCAGTGCAAGCAAACGGGCTGGCCCCCTCAACCTCACGCCTCGTAATAAGTCATGCTATTCATTTATTTATTTCTGTATTTATCGATTTAATTGATCCAACCCTGCTACCCACCTGCATGCGCTAACCACTGCGCCCTTTGTACCCCCTCCCCCTCCACCACTCTTGCACCGAAACAACCAACTAACCAACCAATTGATCCAACCCTGCCACCCACCATCTTGGGCGAATCACTGCGCCCTTATTACCCCCCTTCCCCTCACCCACCCCTTCACCGAAACAACCAACTAACCAACCAATTGATCCAACCCTGCTACCTACCTGCTTTGCGCTAATCACTGCGCCCTTAGTACCCCCCTTCCCCTCCACCACCCCTGCACCGAAATACTTAACCAACCAACCAAATGATACAACCCTCCCACCCACCTGCGTGCACTAATGACTGCGTCCTCTCAACAATTAACCGGATGCGGTCAGGTGGTGAGACCAGTGGAAGATAGAGCCCCCCCCCCCCCCCCCCCCCAAACACACACAGTCATCATTGCCCCCTCCACCACCCACCTGCATGTGCTAACGACTGCGCCCTCTCCACAATGGGCCGGATGAGGTACAGTCCCGCCTCAGCCGCAGTTGCTGGTGGCAGGCCCGCGATGACACGTGCCAGGCCCTCCACCACTGCCAGCCTGTCATCCAGCTCCATCGCCACGCTGGCCGCCAAAGTGCCCGGGGCTGGTGCAGGAGCAACCGCCCGAGCTGCCAAGTCCATGAGGCCAGTTAGGGCCTACATCAGGGTCAACAGTATTAAATTACATTACATGTTAAAGTCTACTTGACACCGCGAGGGTGTATGAGACCCTGTGCTTTAAACAAAAATAAAAAGCACCCACAAAGCAAAAAAACCCATTACAAGTCAGCAGTATGGATGAGGGAATGCTTACTACTGTATGTCGTTGGAGAATTCTTATCGGCTTCAAGTTCGCTTAAATACAAAAAACAATTATGGATTCCTGCTGGCTTTGCTCATGCCTTCCTGACATTATCACACAGAAATGCTGAAGCTTGATGGTACATTTTTCTAGTAGAGCAATTATCGGTGTGCGTCTGTGCTGCCAGGTCCAAGAGGCCAGTTAGGGCCTGCGCCGGGTTCAGGAGAAGGGATGAAGGAATCCTAAGCACTGCATGAATGTTAGAGCACATGAAAATGTCAATGCTTGATAGCACATTTTTCTAGTAGAGCAAATATCGGTGTGTATATGTGCTGCCAGGTCCAAGAAGCCTGTTAGGGCCTACATCAGGTTTAGAAGAAGGGAGGAAGGAATCCTAAGCACTGCATGAATGTTAGAGCACATGAAAATGTCGATGCTTGATAGCACATTTTTCTAGTAGAGCAAATATCGGTGTGCATCTGTGCTGCCAGGTCCAAGAAGCCAGTTAGGGCCTACATCAGGTTTAGGAGAAGGGATGAGGGAATCCTAAGCACTGCATGAATGTCAGAGCACATGAAAATGTCGATGCTTACTAGTACATTTGTCTAGAAGAGCAAATATCTGTGTGTATTTGTGCTGCCAGGTCCAAGAAGCCAGTTAGGGCCTACATCGGGTTTAGGAGAAGGGATGAGGGAATCCTAAGCACTGTATGAATGCCAGAGCACATGAAAATGTCGATGCTTGATGGTACATTTTTCTAGTAGAGCAAATATCGGTGTGTATATGTGCTGCCAGGTCCAAGAAGCCAGTTAGGGCCTACATCAGGTTTAGGAGAAGGGATGAAGGAATCCTAAGCACTGCATGAATGCCAGAGCACATGAAAATGTCGATGCTTGATACTGCAATTGCCAAGTACAGCAAATCTGTGTGTGCGTCTGTGCTGCGAGGTCCATGAGGCCAGTTAGGGCCTACGTCAGGTTCAGGAATAGGGATGAGGGAATCCTTACCAAGGTAATGATAACGCCTGGTGGGGCGTGGTGTTAAGAGAGCCCGTCGTACGCGGGTGGGGAGCGGTCTCCTACCTCAACTGGACAAGCTACCATCGGGGTTGAAAACGACCTGCAACGCCAAGAGCGACCGAAGGGGGAGTCTAATCCCCGACTCTTCATCCTCAAGCGATTAGGTCTACCACTAGACCATAGTATATCACTGAAAGGGGCTAATCCTCACCATGTTGATGCTTGATCAGGGTACTACGAAGCGCGCGCGGCAGCGCGTTTACACGCTGCCTTTTTGAGCAACAGTGCTTGTTTTGCGCAGTTTTTTCAACCCCCTGTGGGCGCAGCGCACAGTTTTTGCGCTTTTTGCACTAGAAAGCGCTGGCCAATTTGACGTTTGTGCGCTTTAAGCGCTGGCCAATTTGACAAAATGCAGTACCCTGTGCTTGATTGTACATTTGTCTAGTAGAGCAAATTTGTGTGTGCGTCCGTGCTGCTAAGTCCATGAGGCCAGTTAGGGCCTACACCAGGTTCAGAAATTTTCTGTGTGCGTTTGTGCATATGGTGTGATAAATCGTACGATAGCGTGTGATATATCGATGTATCGTACAGTACATCAAATATGTAGGGGTCAGCTATGTTATATAAGATTAGTGAATAAATAATATTAAATAACATTAGAAGGACGAGCCGTCTCACCAGAATTTTGAATGTATTTGAAAAACTAACAGTATTATAACACTATAATACCGTAATATTAGCTTTCCAAACACTAATATTAGTTGCCGTTCCCTACGTATATGCGTATGATATTGTACAATATCATATGATCTACTGTTCCTTACATTGATACATCATTCGATATCGTATGATATGCTGGTCTATAATCTTGGAACCAGGTCGGTATTAACACCAATAGTGATGCTTCATGTGACATAGCTACATGCATTTATTCAGCTACATGTGACGTAGCTAAATATGTCACACTCACCGTCCCTCTTAACACTTGATCTTTTCAGCGGACACAGCTGCATGCGATAAAGCTACATCCAGCCACTCAGCTACATGTGACATGGCTACATGCAGTCACTAAGCTACACGTGACGTAGCTAAATGTGTCACACTCACCGTCCCTCTACACAGTCGATCCTTGCGGCAGATACAGCTACATTAAATCACACAGCTACATTTGACATAGCTACCTGTGTCACACACACCGTCCCTCCACACAGTTGAGCTAGGCAGCAGACACAGCTACATATACTCACTTAGCTACATGTGACATAGCTGCATGCAGTCACTCAGCTACATGTGACATAGCTACATGCAGTCACTCAGCTAAATGTGACACAGCTACATGCAGCCACTCAGCTACATGTGACATAGCTACATGCAGTCACTCAGCTAAATGTGATATAGCTACATGCAGTCACTCAGCTACATATGACACAGCTACATGCAGCCACTCAGCTAAATGTTACATAGCTACATGCAGTCACTAAGCTACATGTGACACAGCTACATGCAGCCACTCAGCTACATAAGACATAGCTACATGCACTCACTCAGCTAAATGTGACACAGCTACATGCAGTCACTCAGCTACATGTGACATAGCTACATGCAGTCACTCAGCTATATGTGACATAGCTACATGCAGCCACTCAGTTGAATGTTACATAGCTACATGCAGTCACTCAGCTACATGTTACACAGCTACATGCAGTCACTCAGCTACATGTGACATAGCTACATGCAGTCACTCAGCTATATGTGACATAGCTACATGCAGCCACTCAGTTGAATGTTACATAGCTACATGCAGTCACTCAGCTACATGTGACAGCTACATGCAGTCACTCAGCTACATGTGACATAGCTACATGCAGTCACTCAGCTACATGTGACACAGCTACATGCAGTCACTCAGCTACACGTGACATAGCTACATGCAGTCACTCAGCTACGTATGATATAGCTACGTGCAGTCACTCAGCTACATGTGACATAGCTACATGCAGTCACTCAGCTACATATGATATAGCTACGTGCAGTCACTCAGCTACATGTGACATAGCTACATGCAGTCACACTCACCGTCCCTCCACACAGTTGATCTTTGCAGCGTACACACACATTGCGAAATGCATGTGCCGCGTGGCTCCAGCTCATCGGTAGGCACAACGCATGCAGAAGCACGCGCAACGCTTCCTCCAGTGGCACCTAGGTGTTGGGGGTAGGGGTAGTGGTGGTAGGTGGGTGGTGGGGGCGGGGGTGGGAGTGGGAAGGTAGGCGGGTGGTAGGTGTGGCGGTGTTAGTGGTCGTGGTGTGGGGTGATCAGATAAGTGGTAGGCACTAGGCTTGTAGAAGCACTCGCAACGCTTTCTTCAGTGGCACCTAGGTGATGGGGGTAGGGGTAGTGGTGGTAGGTGGGTGGTGGTGGTGGGAGTGGTGTGTGTGTGTGTGGGGGGGGGGGGGATATGATGAGTGGTAGGTAGAGCGGCACACTCAGGGGTTGGAAAGGAACGCAGTGGCACACGCAGGGTTTGGACAGCAACTGTTGCTCGCATCTCCTCCACACGACACGTTACAGATGGCCACACAACACACCCCACCCTACTCCGCCCCGCTTCTCCCCACCCAGCTGGTCTGACTTTCCAAACCATGCCGCACACTCTCCTATCAGATATCACATGACAAAGAGAACGTCACACCCAGGGATTGGGCAGGAACGCAGCTGCAGCACTGCTGCTCGCATCCCCTCCACACAACACACACCACCCTACTCCGCCCCATCCTACCCACCTGGTCTGCCTTTCCAAACCATGCCGCAAACCCTTCTATAAGATATCACATGACAAGTGGAGCGGCACACCCAGGGGTTGGGCAGGAACGCTGCTGCAGAACTGCTGCTCGCATCCCCTCCACACAACACACTTTGGCCAAACAACACAGCCCACCCCACCCCACCCTACTCCGCCCCACCAAACACACCTGGTCTGCCTTTCCAAACCATGCCGCAAACTCTCCTATCAGATGACAAGTAGAGCGGCACACGCAGGGGTTCGACAGGAACGCTGCTGCAGAACTGTTGCTCAGATCCTCTCCTCACGATACACTTTGGACAGACAACACAGCACACCCCACCCCACCCTACTCCGCCCCACCAAACACACCTGGTCTGCCTTTCCAAACCATGCCGCATACTCTCCTATCAGATGACACGTGGAGCGGCACACCCAGGGGTTCAACAGGAACGCAGCTGCAGCAATGTTGCTCACATCCCCTCCACACAGCGCACCCCACCCCACCCACCCTACTCCGCCCCACCACACACACCTGGTCTGCATTTCCAAACCATGCCCCATACTCTCCTATCAGATATCACATGACAAGGAGAGCGGCACACCCAGGGGTTGGGCAGGAACGCTGCTGCAGCAATGTTGCTCACATCCCCTCCACACAACACACCCCATCCTACTCCGCCCCATCCGACCCACCTGGTCTGCCTTTCCAAACCATGCCGCATACTCTCCAATCAGATGACAGGTAGATCGGCACTCCCAGGGGTTCGACAGGGACGCTGCTGCAGCACTGCTGCTCACATCCCCTCCACTTAACACACTTTGGCCAAACAACACAGCGCACCCCAACCCACACTATTCCCCCCCACCCACACACCTGGTCTGCCTTTCCAAACCATGCCGCATACTCTCCTATCAGATGACTCGTAGAGCGGCACACCCAGGGGTTCGACAGGAACGCTGCTGCAGATTTGCTGCTTGCATCCCCTCCACAGGACACGTTGAAGATGGCCAGCAACTGGCTATGGGCCTCCGCGGCGGCCCTAACTGTCTCTGGGTCCCCACTGCGGCTGGTTGGGGGTTCCCCGGTACGCCCTAAGATCCGAGCCTTGACTCGCAGGCTAACAGCTCGGATGCAGTACAGAACCACTTCGTACTGCTGCCAGGTTGTCGCTGACGAAATGGCGGAGTGCATGGTGGTCAGGTAGTCGGCCTTCATCATGTTGTACGTGGTTTCGAGGACGTCCGCCAGCTGGACATCACGGAACCTGGGTGAGAGTATGGGGTTAGGTCTGTATGTGCGGTCGTGGTGGGGTGAGGGGGCCGGACTGGCCTACATCATGAAAGCGGTTCTGAGGACGTCGGCTAGCTGGAAATCACGGAACCTGGGTGTGAGTGTGAGGTTAGGTCTGTCTGTCTGTATGGTGGTGGTGGTGTGTGAGGGGGGGGGGGCTGGCCTAAATCATGAAAGAAGTTTCGAGAACGTCCGCCAGCTGGACATCACGGAACCTGAGTGTGGGTGTGGGGTTAGGTCTGTATGTTTGGTGTGGGTGGGGGTGGGGTGGGGGCTGGCCTAAATCATGCAAGCGGTTTCGAGGACGTCCGCTAGCTGGAAATCACGGGAACTGGGTGTGAGTGTGAGGTTAAGTCTGTCTGTCTGTATGGTGGTGGTGGTGTGGTGTGTGTGAGTAGGGGGGGGGGGGGGGGGGGGAGCCTAAATCATGAAAGCGGTTTCGAGGACGTCCGCTAGCTGGAAACCACGGAACTTGAGTGTGGGTGTGGGGGTAGGTCTGTATGTTTGGTGGGGGTGGGGGTGGGGTGGGGGCTGGCCTAAATCATGAAAGCGGTTTCGAGGACGTCCGCTAGCTGGAAATCACGGAACTTGGGTGTGAGTGTGAGGTTAGGTCTGTCTGTCTGTCTGTACGGTGGTGGTGGTGTGGTGTGTGTGAGGGGGGTGGGTGGGTGGGGGTGGGGGGGCCTAAATCATGAAAGCGGTTTCGAGGAAGTCCGCCAGCTGGACATCACGGAACCTGAGTGCAGGCGAGGGCGTGAGTGTGGGAGTGGGGATAGGTATGTAATTAGGGGGGGGGGGGGGGGGGGGGGGGGGGGCTGGCCTTCAGCATTGATTTGACTCCTCATGCATATATATATATATATATATATATATATATATATATATATATATATATACACGAGACACAATAATCGCACCTGTGAAATGAATCCTCATCCTCTTCAGCCTCCGCCCAAGATGTGAAATCCGCCGGGAACATGGCATGTCGCATGAACAGGGGCAAGGCGTTCGAGTACAGCTGGACGTGTAGCTGAATGTGGCGTTCAGCTACCGGCACAGTGTTTACCATGAGGAAATACTCTGACGCAGCCTCCGCAATCTTTTGCTCGGAGCGAGAGAGACAAGCGAGCATGAGCTCTGCAAGGGGTACTGTCTGTATGGAGAGGGGGGGGTGGGGGTGTGGTGGGCTTATGGAGGTGGTGGGGGTGTGGGGGGCATGGTGGTATGGAGTTGGTGGGGTTGGTGGAGGTGGTATGGAGGTGGTATGGTGCGGGCAATGTTTTGCTCGGAGCAAGAGAGACAAGCGAGCGTGAGCTCTGCAAGGGGTACTGTCTGTGTGGAGTGGTGGGGGTGGATGGGGTGTGGTGTTGGTGGGGGTGTGGAGGTGGTGGGGGTGGGGGTGGTGAGTTGGTGGAGGTGGTATGGAGGTGGTATGGTGGAGGTAATCTTTTGGTCGGGGCGCGAGAGACAAGCGAGCATGAGCTCTGCAAGGGGTACTGTCTGTATGGAGTGGTGGGGGTGGGGGTGTGGGGGGCTTGTGGAGTTGGTTGGGGCGTGGTGGTATGGAGTTGGTGGAGTTGGTGGTGGTGGTATGGAGGTGGTGTGGTGTGGGCAATCTTTTGCTCGAAGCGAGAGAGACACGTGAGGGTGAGCTCTGCTAGGGCTACCGTCTGTATGGAGTGGTGGGTGTGGGGGTGTGGGGGCGTGGTGTGGAGGTGGGGGTGGTGGTGTGGAGTTGGTGGAGTTGGTGGTGGTGGTATGGAGGTGGTATGGTGCGGGCAATGTTTTGCTCGAAGCGAGAGAGACAAGCGAGCGTGAGCTCTTCCAGGGCTACCGTCTGTATGGAGTGGTGGGGTGGGGGTGGGGTGGGTGTGTGGAGGTGGTGGGGGTAGAGTTGGTGAGTTGGTGGTGGTGGTACGGATTTGATTTGATTTAGGCAATCTTTTGCTCGGAGCGAGCGAGACAAGCGAGCATGAGCTCTGTTCGGGCTACTGTCTGTATGGAGTGGTGGGGGAGGGGGTGGGCGTAGGGGTGGGGTGGGGGTGGTATGGAGATGGTGGAGTTGGTGGGGGTATAGAGTTGGTGGTGGTGGTGGTGTGGAGTTGGTGGTATGGGGGTGGGTGTGTGGTGTGGTATGGTATGGTCTGGGCAATCTTCTGGTCGGAGCGAGAGAGACAGGAAAGCATGAGCTCCGCCAGGGCGACAGTCTATTTGGAGTGGTGGGGGTGCAGGGTGGGAAGTTTGGTTTGGTTCCTTAGGGTTTGGTATGGTATGCTAGGGCTACTGTTTGTATGGAGTGGTGGGGGTGTTTTATTGTTGTCTAATCTACTCTTGACATGTTCATATTCTTTATTTGGATATGGTATGGTATGGTATGGTATAGAGTGGAGTGGAGTGAAGTGGGGTATCAGTACTTGTATTTCATGTAGGGAGGGGTGTATCAGTACTGGTATTTCATATAGGGAGGGGTGTATCAGTACTGGTATTTCATGTAGGGAGGGGTGTATCAGTACTGGTATTTCATGTAGGGAGGGGTGTATCAGTACTGGTATTTCATGTAGGGAGGGGTGTATCAGTACTGGTATTTCATGTAGGGAGGGGTGTATCAGTACTGGGATTTCATGTAGGGAGGGGTTGTAATCAGTAACTGGTATTTCTGTAGGGAGGGGTGTATCAGTACTGGTATTTCATGTAGGGAGGGGTGTATCAGTACTGGTATTTCATGTAGGGAGGGGTGTATCAGTACTGTATAGTATGTATCATGTAGGGAGGGGTTGTCTCAGTACTGGTATTTCATGTAGGGGAGGGGTGTATCAGTACTGGTATTGTCATGTAGGGGAGGGGTGTATCAGTACTGGTATTTTCATGTAGGGAGGGGTGTATCAGTACTGGTATTTCATGTAGGGAGGGGTGTAATCAGTACTGGTATTTCATATAGGGAGGGGTGTATCAGTACTGGTATTTCATGTAGGGAGGGGTGTATCAGTACTGGTATTTCATGTAGGGGGGGGTGTATCAGTTACTGGTATTTCACATGCATGGGGAGGGTGTATCATTACTGGTATTCATGTAGGGAGGGTGTATAGTACTGGTATTCATGAGGGAGGGGTTGTCATCAGTACTGGTATTTCATGTAGGGAGGGGTGTATCAGTACTGGTATTTCATGTAGGGAGGGGTGTATCAGTACTGGTATTTCATGTAGGGAGGGGTGTATCAGTACTGGTATTTCATGTAGGGAGGGGTGTATCAGTACTGGTATTTCATGTAGGGAGGGGTGTATCAGTACTGGTATTTCAATAGCTTTGATGTTTCCTTTAGTTGGTTCTCTTTGGTTTGTTTGCTAAGTTTTTGTTTAGCTTTATTTTCTTTTTATCAACCCTCCCCAGTCCAGTTGACACTCACCTGTTTGCCTTTTTTTTTTTTTGCTTTTTATTGTTCTGTTTTTTTCTTTTTTGATCCACCATCCACCGTCCATTTGACGCTCACCTGTTCATCTTTTTTGTTTTTTCAATTCATATTGTCCTGTTTCGTTTTGTTTTGATCCACCATCCACCGTCCATTTGACGCTCACCTGTTCGCATTTTTGTGTTTTTGTCTTTCACTTTGTATTATCCTGTTTTGTTTTATTTTGATCCACCATCCACCATCCATTTGACGCTCACCTGTTCGCATTTATTTGTTTTGATACATCATCCATCGTCCATTTGACGCTCACCTGTTCGCCTTTTTTTTGCCTTGTGTTCTCCTGTTTTGTTTTATTTTGTTTTGTTCTGATCTACCATCCACTGTCCATTGCCAGGGTGGTGGCAGCAATCATTTTTGATCCACCATCCACCGTCGATTTGACGCTCACCTGTTCCCCTTTTCTTTGCTTTATATGTCCTGTTTTGTTTTGTTTTGTTTTGTTTTGATCCAACGTCCATTTGACGCTCACCTGTCCGCCTTTTTTTTTTTTTTTTTTACTTTGCTCTGTTATGTTTTTTGCCTTGTGTTGACATTTTTTTTTTTTAATCTACCATCCACCGTCCATTGCCAGGGTGGTGGCGGCGATCATTTTTGATCCACCATCTACTGTCCATTTGACGCTCACCTGTTCCCCCTTTTTTTTGCTTTGCATGTCCTGTGTTGTTTTGTTTTGTTTTGTTTTGATCCAACGTCCATTTGACGCTCACCTGTTCCCCGTGTGGGTCCACCACCAGCTCAGTGTCCCGCTCAATGATCGCCGCCGCCACCCTGGCGATGGCGGTACACATTCCCTCCGCACCCTCTGCCGTCGACGGCACCGCCTCTCGCAGGGCCAGCAGGCCAGCTATGGCCGCACGCAGCGCAGCTGCATCCTCCCCAGGGTTTGGGGAGTTCTTACCAGGCCCTAGGACCTCAACCAGGAGGTCGGTTGCTGAGCTGGCAGCGGATTCATAGCTGGCACCAGCGGACAACGGGAGCCTCAGGATTCCGAGTAGGCCTGGAAACAGGGGACCGGAAGCCGAAGCAAAAGCACCAGGGGAGAGGACGAGGGTTCCATCGTTGTCAGGGTCTAGCTTAAGCCACGCCAATAGACACTGGCAGGCCAAAGCGGCGGCGGCTGGCCCACTGCCAGAGTCCATGTTCAGCACCACCTGAACCATGAGCAGTGTGTGTGTGTGGGGGGGGTGGGGTGGGGTGGGGGGGGGGGGGGGGGGGTATGGGTGAGTAAGTGGGTGTGGGTATGTGGGTGTGGGTGTGTGGGTGTGTGGGTGGATGGTTGATTGATTGGTTGGCAGGCCCCCTGTTGGACGTCGGGTTCAGCACCACCTGTTCCATGGTTCGGTGGGTGCGTGTGGTTCGTGGGGTTGTTCGGTAGGTGGTGGTAGGTGGATTGGAGGGTTGCTTGGAGGGTGGGTGGGTGGGGATGGGTGGTTAGGTGTTAGGGGGTTAGGTGATGGGAGAAGAGGGGGGTGGTCAGGTGGGTGGTGGGATGGTAAGTTGGTTCTAGGTGGTGGGTGTGTATTAGGTGGGCAGGGTATGGGGTGGGGGGTATGTGGGTGGGTGGGTATGTGGGTTGTCATGTGGGTTGGGGGGTATGGGGTTGGGTGGGAGGGTCTTGGGTGGTTGTGAGTATGTGGGTCGGGTGGGTCCTGTGGGTGGGTGGGTCCTCGTGTGCTGTGTGGGTCTCGGGTGGGGTGGGTTCTGTGTGTGGTGGGTCTCGTGGGTGGTGGGTCTGTTGGGTGTGTGGTCCATGCGGGTGGGTGGTACTGTATGTGGCGGGTCTGTCGGGTGGGACGGGTATGTGGGTGGGTGGGTCTGTCGGTGGGGCGGGTAGTGGGTGGGTGGTTCGGTGGTTTGGTGGGTCTGTCCGGTGGGCGGTCTTTTGGTGGGTGGGTCTGTGTTGGGGTGGGTATGTGCTGGGTGGGTGGGTATGTGGGTGGGTGGGTATGTGGGTGGGTGGGTCTGTCGGTGGGTGGGTCCTTTCGGTGGGGCGGTCTGCTTGGGGGGGTGGGTCTTTGGCTGGGTGGGTGGGTCTGTGGGTGGGTGGGTTGTCGGTGGGTGGGTTCTGTCGGCTGGCGGGTCTGTTTTGGCTTTTTGGTCTGTGCTTGGTGGGTGGTCTGTGGGTGGTCGGGTCCTGTGGTTGGGTGGGTCTTCGTGGTTGGGTTGGTCTGTCGGTGGGCGGGTCTGTTGGTGGGTGGGTCTGGTGGTGTTTGGCGTCTCCTGGGGGTTGCGTGGGTCTGCCGTGTGGGTGGGTGGGTCTTTGGGTGGGTGGGTCTGTGGTTGGCTGGGTCTGTGGGTGGGATGGTCTGTCGGGGTGGGCGTAGTCTGTTGGGTGGGTGGTTCTGTTGGGTGTGTTTTTGGGTCTGTCGTGGCTGGTCTAGTGGGGTGGGTGGGCTGTGGGTTGGGTGGGTTCTGTCGGGTTTGGTGGGTCATGTGGGTGGGTGGTGTCTGTGGGTGGGTTGAGGCTACCTTGGGTGGGTGGGTCTGTCTGTGGCGGGTCCTGTGGGTGGGCGGGTCTTGTTCGGTGAGGGATGGTTCTGTCGTGGGCCGGGTCTGTGGGGTGGGTGGGTCTTTGGGTGGGTGGTCTCGTCGGTGGGGGGTCCTGTGTTGGGTGGGGTCTCGTGTTGGGTCTGTGGTGGGTGGGCCCTGTGGTGGTGTGTGTCCTGTGGGTGGGTGGGTCTCCGTGGGTGGGTCTGTGGGTGGTGGGTCTGCGGGTGGGTCTGTGGGTGTGTGGGTGGGTCTGTGGGTGGGTCTGTTTTGTGTTTCTGTGGTGGCGTGGGTCCTGTGGGTGGGTCCTGTGGTGGGGTGGGTCTGATGGGGTGGTCTGTGGGTGGGGTCTGTTGGTATTTGGGTTCCCTGTGGGGTGGGTGGGTCCTCGTGGGTGGTTCTTGGGTGGTTCTGTGGTTGGTCTGTTGTGTGGGCTGGGTATGTGGGTGGGTGGGTATGTGGCTGGCAGGTTTGCTGGTTCACCATTTCAAATGGCCGCACTTATTTAGGTTGGGATAGTTGGTTTACAAACACCCTCACCCACCTGCCCTCACCCCCTCCCCCCTCTCACTCTCCCCCACTCACACTCTCTCCCCCTCCCCACTATCCTCCCTTCCCACCCCGCCCCGCACCTTCTCCTTTACACACCTGCTGCACTAGATGCATCACTTTCTCCATATGCTGACAAAGCTTTTTTGGTCCCTCCCTCCCCCCCACCTCCTCTCTCCCCCCTCCCCCCCCCCCCGCCCTCTCCACCTCCCCTACCCCACCCCCACATGCCTTTAAACACACCTGCTGCCCAAGATGCATCACTTTCTCCATATGCGGACAAGTTCTTTTGGGTCCTCCCTCCCCCCATCCTCCCCCCCCCCCCCCCCCCCCCGCCTCCCCATCCCCCTCCCCATCCCCCCCCCACAAACACAACAAATACAAACACACACAAACACGCACACCATCCCCCCCCCCCACCACCACCACCACACACACACACCCCTCCTTTACACACCTGCTGCACCAGATACATCACTTTGTCCATATGCTGGCATAGTCTTTTGCCCCCCCCCCCCACCACCACCACCACCACCACACACACACATCCCTCCTTTATACACACCTTCTGCAAGCCCAGATGCATCACTTTCTCCATATGCTGACACAGTTTTTTGCCCACACACACACAAACACAACACCATCCCCCCCACCCTACACACACAGACACCACAATCACACACACACACAGACACACACACACAAACAAATACAAATACACACAAACACAACACACCATCACCCCACTCCCACCTACCACCACCACACACACAAACACAAACATCCATTGGCCCCCCCCCCCCCCCCCCCCCCCCCCCCCCCCCACCCCCCCCCCCCCCCACACACACACACACACACACCACACACACACACACCACACAAACAAATACCACCACACACCACCACACACACCATCCCCCCCCCCCACCACCACCACCACCACCACCACCACCACACACACACACTCCTTTACACACCTGTTGCACCAGATGCATCACTTTCTCCATATGCTGACATAATCTTTTGGCGAGAGCAGTTTTGCGACGGCTGTCTAAGCCTAGGGTCTCTTCTGCTACATGCAGCAGCATGTGTAGAGCATACTGGAGTACTGCCTGCAAGGATTGGAAATAATTCAAGATTTATCTCATTCTAAAGTCTCTTCTGCTAGATGCAGCAGCATGTGTAGAGCGTACTGGAGTACTGCCTGCAAGGATCGGAAATAATACATGTGTGTATTTCACTGAACATTTAGTGTGTCTTCGGCACCCTTTTCTGCGCCTGTGCAAAATACAGAAAACATGACACCCAGAATAATTTTACACACAGGATAATTTACACCCAGAACAAGTTTCACGGCACATTGAGGGGGCCTTCAGCACCCTTTTCTGCGCCTGTGCAAAATACAGAAAACATGACACCCAGAATAATCAACACACAGAATAATTTACACACAGAAAACATGACACCCAGAACAAGTTTCACGGCACATTCAGGGGGTCTTAAGCACCCTTTTTGACGCCTGTACAGACTACAGAAAACATGACACCCAGAATAATTTTACACCCAGAATAATTTACACCCAGAGCAAGTTTCACGGCACATTTAGGGGGCCTTCCACACTAGTCTTCGGCTGTACAAACTACAGAAAACAAGACACCCAGAATACTTTTACACGCAGAATAATTTACACCCAGAGGAAGTTTCACTGCACATTTAGGGGGCCTTAAGCACCCTTTTTGGCGCCTGTACAGACTACAGAAAACAAGACACCCAGAATAATTTTACACGCAGAAAGATTTACACCCAGAATAATTCACACTCAGAATAAGGTTCACGGCACATTTAGGGTGTCTTCAGCACCCTTTTCTGCGCCTGTACAGACTTCAGAAAACATGACACCCAGAATAATTGTACACACAGAATAATCGACACCCTAAATAAGTTTCACGGCACATTTAGGGGGTCTTCAGCACCCTTTTCTGCGCCTGTACAGACTACAGAATAATTTTACACACAAAATAATTAACACCCAGAATAATTTACACCCAGAATATGTTTCACTGCACATTCAGGGGGCCTTCAGCACCAGTCTTGGCCTCCCTTTTCTGCACCCCTACTGCACCCTTGAACACCCAGATGCTGGCATCGCAATTGAATTCATGTGTGTGTGTGTATGTATGTGTGTATGTATGTATGTGTGTGTGTGTGTGAGAGAGAGGGAGAGAGAGAGTGTGTCCGTATGTGAGAGTGAGAGAGTGTGTGTGTGTTGTTTCTTTCCATTTTTTATTTTTTCTATCTTACCGTGTCCTGCGTGGCAGTTGCTGCTGCCATTGAAAATGAATTCATGTGTGTGTGTGTGTGTGAGTGTGGTGTGTGTGTGTGTGTGTGTGTGTGTGTGTGTGAGTGTGTGGTGTGTGTGGTGTGTGTGTGAGTGTGTGTGTGTGTGTGTGTGTGTGTGTGTGTGTGTGTGGTGTGTGTGTGTGTGTGTGTGTGCGCGTGTGTGTTTCCAGTTTGTCCATGTTCATCTATCTTACCGTGCCCTGTGTGGCCGTTGCTGCTGCCATTACAAATTAGTTCATTTGTGTATTTGTATGTGAGTGTGTGTGTGTTTCCAATTCCTCAATGTTCAACTATCTTACCGTGCCCTGTGTAGCAGTTGCTGCTGCCATTGAAAACGATCGTCCCACCAAATCCTCGGATGCATCTGGGCCCGAAACGACAGCAACGGCCGACATCACCATAGCTAGTCGTTGGACCACGAGGGCATTGCCACTATCCATCACCCATGTATCGAACTTGGAGCTGCACAGGGGATGGGAGTGGGTGAGTGGGTGGGGATGCGGGGTGGGGTGTGAGTGGGTGAATGGGTGAGTGGGTGGGGATGCGGGGTGGGGTGTGAGTGGGTGAATGGGTGAGCGGGTGGGGATGCGGAGTGGGGTGGGAGTGGGTGAGTGAGTAGGGATGCGGGGTGGGGTGGGAGTGGGTGAGTGAGTGAGAGAGTGGGGATGCGGGGTGGGGTGGGAGTGGGTGAATGGGTGAGAGAGTGGGGATGCGGGGTGGGGTGTGAGTGGGTGAATGGGTGAGTGAGTAGGGATGTGGAGTAGTGGGAGAGTGGGTGAGTGGGTAAGTGGGAGAGTGGAGTAGTGAGTGGGTGGGGATGCAGGGTGGGGTGAGAGTGGGTGAGTGGTTGAGAGAGAGAGTGGGTGAGTGGGAGAGTGGGTGAGTGGGACAGTGGAGTAGTGAGTGGGTGAGTGAGAGAGGGGTTGAGAGGGAGAGTGGTTGAGAGAGAGAGAGAGTGGGTGAGTGGGAGAGTAGATTAGTGGGTGAGTGAGAGAGGGGTTGAGAGGGAGAGTGGTTGAGAGAGAGAGAGAGGGAGAGTGGTTGAGAGAGAGAGAGAGAGAGAGAGAGAGAGAGAGAGAGAGAGAGAGAGAGAGAGAGAGAGAGAGAGAGAGTGGGGTGAGTGGGAGAGTGCGTGGGTGGGAAAGTGCATGTGTGAGTGGGCAAGTGTGTGAGTGGGACGAGGGCGTTGCCACCGCCTATCACCCATGTATCGGATGGGTGGGCGGGGGTGGGGGCATAAGGGATGGGTGGGATGGGTGGTGGGGCTGCGTGTCGTGTCCCATTGCTTTTGCTCCCTTTCCTCACGTCTCACTCCTCATGTCTTATTGCATATGCTCCCATACTCCATGACCCATGCCCCCAGTGCCCTCATTCCCCTTCCTCACGCCCGATTGCTCGTGGAATCATGGCCCCTTTCACCTTGTCTCATTCCCGATGTCCCATTGCAATAATTTCCACTCTCCATTACCCATGCCTCATGCCTCCATCACCCCAATCGCCCTTATTCCCATTCCTCACATCCGATTATTGATGTAGACATGGCCCCTTCCCCCTTGTCTCATTCCCGATGTCCCATTTCATGAATTCCCAAACTCCATGACCCATTTACCATGTGCCATTTACAATGCCCACCGTTGCATATGCTCCCATACTCAATGACCCATGCCCCCACTGCCCTTATTCCCCTTCCTCACGTCTTACTGCTCATGGAGACATGTCCCCTTTCCTCTTGTCTCATTCCCGATGTTCCAGTGCATGATTTCCCAAACTCCATCACCCATTGCCCATGCCCAATGCCCCATCACCCTGATCGCCTTTATTCCCCTTCCTCACGTCCGATTGCTAATGGAATCATGGCCCCTTTCACCTTGCCTCATTCCTGATGTCCCAGTGCAAGAATTTCCAAACTCCATTACCCATGCCCCCATCACCTTGATCGCCCTTATTCCCCTTCCTCACGTCCGATTGCTCATGGAGTCATGGCCCCTTTCACCTCGTCTCATTCCCGATGTCCCATTGCAAGACTTTCCAAACTCCATTACGCATGCCCCATGCCCCGGTCACCCCGATCGCACTTATTCCCAAACTCTATCACCAATTGCCCATGAAACATACTGCATCCAACACACTGTACACAACATAACACAACACAACACAACACAACATAACACAAAACAACATAATACAACACAAAAGAACACAACACAACACAACACAACACAACACAACACAACACATGCACCATGCTCCCACCGCCACCCCCGTAGGAAACACATGCACACGTACCGATATGCAACGCATGCGCGCACTCACAAGTGTACACATACTCGGATGCTTGTACATGCTTGCCCACACATGGGCCAAAACAAGAGCGCATGCAGACACACACATGAGCACACACGCACACATACGAACATGGGAACACTTTAGCAAAAGCATGCAACTCTCACTGAAACACACCCAAACACACACATGTATGAACATACAAATCACCATAGCACTCGGAGTCAAACACAAATCACACCAGCCCCTAGCACACTCCACCCTTACACTCCAGACTGTGACCCTGGACCTCCACGACCGCCATCACCACCACCACCACACCACACTACACCCACAACCCCCTCCCCACACCACCACCCCCATCACCCTACTACCACCACCATGATCTGATGTATTGTCATGCTTAGGGAATGCCCTGGAGAGTCAGACCTTGCCAAGCACACACCAGACTACACACACCTTACTGCCACCCTAAGCTGCTCCCTCTGCTCCGGTGTCAAATGGCTCCAGTCCACGCTCTTCGTCTTTTTCAACAACACGTTGGCGCTGAAGAAGGCGAACTCGGTGCGCTCATTCGAGCCGAGGCAAGATAGTGCTGCTTCCCATGCCACCTGCTGTTTCTGGAAGTCATTCAGCCACAAGTTGGCCTGCTGCTGCAGCGCCGGGGCACCACCGTAGAGCGCCTCCAGAGCCTGTCGATATTCCCCAGCCATGCGATAGATATATCGTCGATGAACGGATGGATGAAGGGTCCTGGCTTCGGTTTATGAGGAACGGTTGGAAGTGAACAGAGAAGTCTCTGGAAGTGAACGTATTCGGACGGGACTTGAAGGATGGGATCAAGGGATCTCCGCGTTCAAGGGAGGGGTATCGGCACTTTGATTGCGCGCCTTGAATTAAGATCGCGTTTGTATTTGTAATTTTTGTAATTTGTATCGGCTGAGGAAGGACAGACAAGAATGGACGACAGGATGCGATTCGAAAGAGATGAAAGGACAAAATGAAGAGAGGGGTAAAGGAAGGACGTAAGCGAGGGAAGCGCGAAAGGAAGATATAGGGAAGGAAACAGAACGCCAATCGGCTTGTATCCGAACACCACGCCACCGCCGTTGTGTTATTTTTCGCCGGAGGGAGCTTGTCGATGGTTACTTAAGTTGGTCAGTCTTTTAGTCAGAGGATCTGTCGCCCGTCGGGGATTGAAAGAGGGGAAGAGGGGGGGGGGGGGGGGGGGGGGGGGGGGGGAGATGCGAGGCAGGGATGGCGAGAGAGAAGAGGTCCAGTCGCCGGGCCGGGGGCCGACCCACGACGATAACACCGCCAAAAGGGTTTCCCACCAATGACCACCTTGAACTTGGATCTTGGTCGTTCGAAGCCACCTCTATTTATCCACGAATGTAAGAAGAGATTGGATCAAGGATATGTTGATAACAATGTTTGTTTCTTTTTTTTACGTTTAATTTTTCCCTGGTAATTAATTTGCAGATGGCGAGCAGCCACATTGCTGGCTGAAGCTATGTAACCAAGTTCAAGTTCAAGAGCAGCCTTAAAGACTTGAGCGATGTAACACAGTTAAGTTGAAGAATCTCGACTAACTTCAAGATGCTCGTTGCCCGCTCGTTGCTATCTTTAATATTATGATCTGGATATTTTCACATGTGTTTCACCTGTCTGCACCCATGTGATTGCTGTTACGTTTAGTACCGTACAGCTAGACATGCGAAAGCGTGTGACATTGCACTTCATATGCAAGAGTGTGGCTTAGGGGTCTCCCAACTACCAATCCTGGATTCGCACAGGGGGCAATGTATTGTTGATACTGCCCAAGCTTGAATCGCACGTACAAGGTAGGGAGTGTGGCGTTGGTTCTACCCATGCTCGATTATATGGATGTGTGTGTGTGTGTGTGTGGTGGTGGTGGGGACTGATTATAAGGTGGTTGTAGAACTACTCAATTTAATTAAATGGCGGAGGGGACACAAAATGGGGGGCCTAGAAGCCAAGGGATGATTTAATTATGAATTAATGTTAGTGGAAATTACTTAATTAAATAAATACAGCTAACGTGGACTTGTAATAACTTGTAATAAAAACTATACTTGCACATACCACCCATGCCCACTTCTCACGTGGATGGCGAGCAGCCTAGAGGCCTTGGATCTTTTTAGAATAAAATGATTTTTGGCGCAGCCCCCCCTTCTGGAGGGCGCGAGTCCCCAGGGTCACCCCGCTGTCTGTCCGTCAAACCACACGAAGCCTGACATGTAAGCCAACTGTCTCGTAACTAACTGGCTTTGGTTCACTCAATTCCGTTGCCACCTGTTGCTCCAATAACAATCCCTGCCAATTTTCCGTTTGCGACACTGCCTAGGATTCGTCTCCGTTGGCATTATTGTGTGATATTTTCAAATTTGACCCCAACAAGTGACAGAGCGCGGATGGATAGGATAAAACAAGAGACTGGTAAAAACACCCAACTACCCAAGAGGATCCATCTAAAGCTGTGACGACCATGTATGGTAAACATTTGGGTGGTTGGCCCCAGTGCAGGCAAATGGGCTGGCCCCCTCAACTGGGTTTGCCCCAGTGCAGGCAAATGGGCTAGCCCCCTCAACTGCACGCCTCGTCATAAGGCGTACTATTTATGTATTTATCCAAGCAATCCAAATCAAGATGCTCCCCTCTCTCTTTAATAGCTAGGCTCCGGAAGATCCATCTCCTTGGAGAGTTTGACCTGCACAATTTAAAAGCAGAGTGGGTTGATGGGTTTCCTCATGCTAGCAAAAGAGTGGGTTGATGGGTTTCCTCATGCTAGCAAAAGAGTGGGTTGATGGGTTTCCTCATGCTAGCAAAATAGTGGGTTGATGGGTTTCCTCATGCTAGCAAAAGACGGGATGACCATGTAATTTAACCAATCCAAAATAAGACGCTCAATCTGTCTTTCTCTGTAGTAGCCAGGCTCCGGTAGGTCCATCTCCTTGGAGAGTTTGACCAGCACACGATAAAAGCAGAGCTGGTTGATGGGTTTCCTAATGCTAGCAAAAGACAGGATGACAATGTAATTCAACCAATCCAAATCAAGATGCTCTATCTCTCTCTCTCTCTCTCTCTCTCTCTCTCTCTCCTTCTCCTTCTCTCTCTCTCTCCTTCTCTCTTTCTCTCTTTCTCTCTCTCTCTCTCTCTCTCTCTCTCTCTCTCTCTCTCTCTAATAGCTAGGCTCCGGAAGGTCTATCTCCTTGGAAATTTTGACCTACACAATTTAAAACCAGAGCGGGGGAATGGGGCTGGTTGGTGCGTGAACAAAGCAGCGACCCAGGCCTGGCCAGTTTGGTGCCAAGCCAACTGCCCTTGCTTTTCACCCCAGGAGGTGGGACCTCTTGCAAAAACCAGCGCTCACCAGGATTCTGAAAGAAAGGCGGCTCGTAGGCTAAAACAAAGGAGTTGCGAGGATGGCAACTACAGGGGCACTAGGTTGGGCTAGGTCTGAATGCATCCAGGGTACTAAAAAGCGCACGTGGCAGCGCTTCTGGGTGTATTATGGGTGCGTTATGAGTGTTTAAGGGTGTATACGAGTGTATTTTGGTTGTATTATGGGTGTATAAGGGTGTATTTTGGTTGTTTTCTGGAGTATCAGGGCGTATTCTGGGTGTGTAAGGGTGTATTCTGGGTGTATTTTGGGTGTAATAGGGTATATTTTGGGCGTAAAAGGCAGGATTATGGGCGTATTAAGGTGTATTATGGGCGTATTCTGGGTGTTTTAGGGTGTATTGTGGGCGTATTGTGGGTGAATTTTGGGCGAATTGGGGTATATTTTGAGCGTATTATGGGCGTATTCTGGGTGTATTTTGGGCGCAGTAGGGTATATTTTGGGCGTAAAAGGCAGTATTATGGGCGTATTAGGGTGTATTTTGGGCGTATTAGGGTGTATTGTGGGCGTATTCTGGGTGACTTTTGGGCGAATTGGGGTATATTTTGAGCGTATGAGGGTGTATTATGGGCGTATTCTGGGTGTATTTTGGGCGTTTTAGGGTGACTTTTGGGCCTATTTTGTGTGTATTTTGGGCGTATAAGGGTATATTATGGGCGTATTCAGGGTGTCTTTTGGGCGTATAAGGGTGTATTTTGGGCAGATTAGGGGGTATTTTGGGCGTATTGAGGTGTATTATGGGCTCATTAGGGTGTATTATGGGCGTATTATGGGTGTATTTGGGGCGTATTAGGGTGTACTTTGACGTATTAGGGTGTATTTTGGGTGTATTTTGGGCGTATTAGGGTGTATCATGGGCGTATTAGGGTGTATTTTACGCGTATCAGGGTGTAATTGGACGTATTAGGGTGTATTATAAGCGCATTAGGGTGTATTATGGGCGTATTAGGGTGTATCTTGGGCGTATCAGGGTGTATTTTGGGCGCATTAGGGTGTATTTTGGGCGTATTAGGGTGTATTATGGGCGTATTAGGGTGTATTATGGGCGTATTAGGGTGTATTATGGGCGTATTAGGGTGTATTATGGGCATATTAGGGTGTATTATGGGCGTATGAAGGTATATTTTGGGCGTGTTAGGGTGTATTTTGGGCGTATTAGGGTGTATTATGGGCGCATTAGGGCGTATTATAGGCGTATTCTATGTGTATTTTGGGCGTAATAAGGTGTATTTTGGGCATTGTGAGGTGTATTATGGGCGTATTAGGGTGTATTATGGGCATATTAGGGTATATTACGGGCGTATTAGGGTGTATGTTAGGCGTATTAGGGTGTATTAGGGGGTATTAAGGTGTAATTTAACAAATTTTGGTGTATTATAAGTGTATTCTAGGTTAATTTTGGGCGTGTTAAGGTGTATTATGGGCGTATTCTGGGTGTATTTTGGACGTATTAGGGTGTATTATGGGCGTATTCAGGGTGTATTTTGGGCATATTGAGGGGTATGTTGGGCGTATTAGGGTGTATTTTGGGAGTATTAGGGTATTCTATGGGCGTATTGAGGTGTATTTTGGGCGTGTTAGGGTGTATTATGGGCGCAGTAGGGTGTATTTTAGGTGTATTTGGGTGTATATTGGGGGTATTAGGTTGTATTTTGGGCGTATTAGGGTGTATTAGGTTGTATTTTGGGCCTATTAAGGTGTATTTTGGGCGTATTAGGGTGTATTTTGGGCGTATTATGGGTGTATTATGGGCATATTAGGGTGTATTATGGGCATATTAGGGTATATTACGTGCGTATTAGGGTATATTTTGAGCGTATATTTTACGGGCGTATTATGGGTATATAATGTGCGTATTCTAGGTGTATTTTGGGCGTATTAGGGTGTATTTTGGGCATATTAGGGTGTATTATGGGCGTATTAGGGTGTATTATGGGCGTATTAGGGTGTATTTTGAGCGTATTGAGGTGTATTTTGGACGTATTCAGGGTGTATTTTAAGCGTATTAGGGTGTATTTTGGGCATATTGAGGTGTATTTTGGGCGTATTCAGGGTGTATTTTGGGCGTATTAGGGTGTATTTTGGGCGTAATAGGGTATATTATGGGCGTATTTGGGTATATTATGGGCGTTTTCTAGGTGTATTTTGGGCGTATTAGGGTGTATTAGGGCGTATTATGGGCTATTCAGGGTGTATTTTGGGCTATTCAGGGCGTATTAGGGTGTATTATGAGCGTATTAGGGTGTATGATGGGCGTATTAGGGTGTATTTTGGGCGTATTAGAGTGTATTTTGAGCGTATTAGGGTGTATTCGGGCGTGTTAGGGTGTATTATGGGCGTATTAGGGTGTATTTTGGGCGTAATAGGGTATATTATGGGCGTATTTGGTTATATTATGGGCGTTTTCTAGATGTATTTTGGGCGTATTAGGGTGCATTATGGGCGTATTAGGGCGTATTATGGGCTATTCAGGGTGTATTTTGGGCTATTCAGGGTGTATTAGGGTGTATTGTCGGCGTATTAGGCTGTATTATGGGCGTTTTCTAGGTGTATTTTGGGCGTATTAGGGTGTATTTTGGGCGTATTAGGGTGTATTTTGGGTGTATTAGGGTGTATTGTGGGCGTATTAGGGTGTATTATGGGCGTATTCTAGGTGTATTTTGGGCGTATCACGGTGTATATTGGGCATATTAGGGTATATTGTGGGCATATTAGGGTATATTTTGGGCGTATTGGGGTGTATTATGGGCGTATTCTGGGTGTATTAGGGTGTATCATGGGCGTATTCAGGGTGTATGTTAGGCGTATTAGGGTGTATTTTGGGCATATTGAGGTGTATTTTGGGCGTATTCAGGGTGTATTTTGGGAGTATTAGGGTGTATTTTGGGCATAGTGAGGTGTATATTGGGCGTATTAGGGTGTATTTTGGGCGTATGAGGGTGTACTATGCGCATATTAGGGTATATTACGGGCGTATTAGGGTATGTTTTGGGCGTATTAGGGTGTATTTTGGGCGTATTAGGGTGTATTTTTGGCGTATTAAGGTGTATTATGGGCGTATGAGGGTGTATTATGGGCGTATGAGGGTGTATTTTGGGCGTATTAGGGTGTATTATGGGCATATTAGGGTATATTACGAGCATATTAGGGTATATTTTGGGCATATTGGGGTGTATTATGGGCGTATTAAGGTGTATTATGGGCGTAATCAGGGTGTATTTTGGGCGTATTAGGGTGTATTTTGGGCTATTCAGGGTGTATTATGGGTGTATTAGGGTGTATTTTGGGCGTATTAGGGTGTATTACGGGCGTATTAGGGTATATTTCGGGCATGGTGGGGTGTCTTATAGGCGTATTCAAGGTGTATATACGGCTTTTCAGGGTGTATTTTGGGCATATTAGGGTATATTATGGGCGTATTAGGGTATATTTTGGGCGTATTGGGGTGTATTATGGGCGTATTCTGGGTGTATTTTGGGTGTATTAGGGTGTATCATGGGCGTATTCAGGGTGTTTGTTAGGCGTATTAGGGTGTATTTTGGGCATATTGAGGTGTATTTTGGGCGTATTTGGGTATATTGTGGGCGTTTTCTAGGTGTATTTTCGGCGTAGTAGGGTGTATTACGGGCGTATTAGGGTGTATTATGGGCATATTAGGGTATATTACGGGCATATTAGTGTATATTTTGGGCGTATTAGGGTGTATTTTGGGTGTATTAGGGTGTATTTTTGGCGTATTAAGGTGTATTATGGGCGTATCAGGGTGTATTATGGGCGTAATCAGGGTGTATTTTGGGCGTATTAGGGTGTATCTTGGGCGTATTGGGGTGTACTTGGGGCGTATTAGGGTGTATTATGGGCGTATTAGGGTGTATTTGGGCGTAGTAGGGTATATTATGGGCGTATTCAGGGTGTCTTTTGGGCGTATTAGGGTGTATTTTGGGCATATTAGGGTGTGTTATGGTGTATCTTGGGCGTATTGGGGTGTATTTTAGGGGTATTAGGGTGTATTTTGAGCGTATTAGGGTGTATTTGGGCGCATTAAGGTGTATTATGGGCATATTAGGTTGTATTTTGGGCGTATTAGGGTATATTATGGGCGTATTAGGGTATATTATAGGCGTATTAAGTTGTTTTTTGGGCGTATTCTGGGTGTATTTTGGGCGTATTGAGGTGTATTTTGGGCATATTAGGGTGTATTATGGGAGTATTAGGGTGTATTTTGGGCGTATTAGGGTGTAATTTGGGCGTATTAGGGTGTATTTTTGGCGTATTAGATGTATTATGAGCGTATCAGGGTGTATTATGGGCGTATGAGGGTGTATTTTGGGCGTATTAGGGTGTATCTTGGGCGTATTGGGGTGTATTTGGGGCGTATTAGGGTGTATTTGGGCGTAGTAGGGTATATTATGGGCGTATTCAGGGTGTCTTTTGGGCGTATTAGGGTGTATTTTGGGCATATTAGGGTGTATTATGGTGTATCTTGGGCGTATTGGGGTGTATTTTGGGGGTATTAGGGTGTATTATGAGCGTATTAGGGTGTATTTGGGCGTATTAGGAAGTATTATGGGCATATTAGGTTGTATTTTGGGCGTATTAGGGTATATTATGGGCGTATTAGGGTATATTATAGGCGTATTAGGTTGTATTTTGGGCGTATTCTGGGTGTATTTTGGGCGTATTGAGGTGTATTTTGGGCGTATTAGGGTGTATTATGGGAGTATTAGGGTGTATTTTGGGCGTATTAGGGTATATTATGGGCGTATTCTAGGTGTATTATGGGCGTATTGAGGTGTATTATGGGCGTATTGAGGTGTATTATGGGCGTATTAGGGTGTATTCGGGCGTGTTAGGGTATATTACGGTCGTATTCGGGTATATTTTGGGCATATTGGGGTGTATTATGGGCGTATTTAGGTGTAATTTGACGTATTAGGGTGTATTTTGACGTATTAGGGCGTATTCTATGTTTATTTTGGGCGTATTAGGGTGTATTTTGGGCGTATCAGGGTGTATTATACATGTATACTGGGTGTATTTAGGGCGTATTAGGGTGTATTAAGGGCGTATTCTGGGTGTATTTTGGGCGTATTAGAGTGTATCATGGGCGTATTCTGGGTGTATAAGGGTGCAGTAGCATTAACTAAGAATTTTTTTCTAAGACCCCCAAAATGTACAGTGTGATGTAAGCATGACTGGAAGTACAAGGGCTTGTAACAGTGAACATACCTTAATGGACTTCAGTTACCGGCTACCATGCGAGAGCATTTTGGCGGAGCCCTCCCTTCTGGGGGGCAAGAGCCCCCATAATCATTCTGTTGTCCGTCGATCAAAACAAGGAACTAAAGATTCCGCAGTGAACAAAATAGGACAGACTTTTCTTTCCCCGCATCTCTTCTTTCTACCTGGGACCATGTCATGTTGTTTTATGGAGCCCTTCTCTTCTAGTATCGAATGTTACCAGTGCGGACAAGAATTGATTAGCGGTCACCATTCCGAAGCCCCCCCCCCCCCCCCCTCGGGAGGGGCTATATGAAAAGCTGAAGATCTGGTAGCCAACAAATTGCAAGGTCCCACTGACCCACCTGCTCAGACGGCCACATCCAAAGCCAGCTACCCTTTGTCACACCCCTAGCAGCTTCTCCTGGCTGGATAGCTCTGCGTTGGTGACCCCCCCCCCCGCCCCCCCCCCCTCGGGAGGGGCTATATAAAAAAACACTTGAAGATCTGGTAGCCAACAAATCGCAAGGTCCCACTGACCCACCTGCTCAGCCGACCACCTCCATAACCAGATCCCCTTGGTCACATCCCTCGCAGCATCTCCTGGCTGGATAGCTCTGCGTTAGTGAAAACGTGAAGTTAGGTTATCTGAATATGACATTTCTGGATGACATATCTGAATAACGCTCAAGCTCAGGTCCTCCATTGTAAACTGTGAGTCTACCAATATTTTAGTCTGACCACGCCTCACCATTCCGTTGCTGCATGGGCCCGGCTAAAATAGTTGGAAATGCCCCCTTTCCCCCCCCCCCCACCCCCCCCCCACACACAACCCTAAACCTAACACCAGCAGTACAAAACGGGGAAGTACAGAATCCGCAGTGAATGTAATAGGACAGGCCCTCCTTTCCCCGCATCTCTTCGTTCTACCCGCAAGCATTGCTTTCAGTCAGGCCTTTCTGGTCTTCTAGAGTTGAGCTTCATTGTTTGAGGTTGGGCATGTCCCTCCAGCCTATTTGGCTACCCCTAGACTGTAACTTAAGTACATAACATACATGCATAACATAATATAAGCGCATAGCATAATATAAGTGCACTACATAAAATACGTGCATAACATAACATACATGCATACAGATGCATAGCATAATATAAGTACATAAAATACGTGCATAACATAACATACATGCATAGCATAATATAAGTGCATTACATAAAATAAGTGCATTGCATAACATACATGCATAGCATAATATAAGTGCACAACATAACCAACATAACATACATGCATAGCGTAATATAAGTGCATAACATAAAATATGTGCATGGCATAACATACGCGCATTACGTAATCTAAGTACATAACGTAACATACGTGCATGACAAAATCTAAGTACATAACATAACATAATATACATACATAACATAAAATACGTGCATAACAGAACATACGTGCCGATGTGGGCAGCCCAGGCATCTGGACGAGCAGCAACACAGAAGCAAAGACACAAAACCGCAATCACTCAAGAAGGCACACAGGCACATATGCAATCTAGGAAGCTACATTTTGCTGTTCATGTTCCTGCTCTATCTTTTCAGTCCGGCAGGCCCTGCCCACCCCCTTCTACTTCTCACCCTCCCTCCCTCCCTCCTCCCTCCATCCATCAATCAACCAATCCATCCACCCAAATATCCACCAATCCATCCATCCACCCCCCCCCCCCCCATCTATTAACCAATCAAGCAATCCATCCACCCATCTATTAACCAATGAAGCAATCCATCCACCCATCCATCCATCAACCAATCAATCCATCCACCCATCTATTAACCGACCAACCAATCAATCCATCCACCCATCTATTAACCAATCAAGCAATCCATCCACCCATCCATCCATCCATCAACCAATCCATCCATCCACCCATCTATTAACCAACCAACCAATCAATCCATCCACCCATCTATTAACCAATCAAGCAATCCATCCACCCATCCATCCATCAACCAATCCATCCACCCATCTATTAACCAACCAATCAATCCATCCATCCACCCATCCATCCATCAACCAATCAATCCATCTACCCATCTATTAACCAACCAATCCATCCATCTACCAATCCATAAATTAACAAATCAAGCAATCCATCTATCTGCACATCCATCCATTAACCAATCTATCTTCCCATCCTTGAATGAACCGATCAAGCAATATATCCATCCATGTACACATCCATCCATCAACCAATCCATCCATCCATCTATACACGAATAGATTTCTCACTTGCAGCTGGCATCGAAGTATCCAAGTGAACAAGAACGGGTACATCTTCCCGTTCCTGATCTCAGTCTGACTCATCAGCCCACCAGGGTACTACAAAGCGCGATTTCGCGCATGCTTTTTGAGCCCCACTGCGCATTTCGCACAGTTTTTTCAACCCCCTGAGGGCGCAGCGCGCAGTTCCGCGCTTTTTGCACTCAAAAGCGCTGACCAATTTGACATTTGTGCGCTTTAAGCGCTGACCAATTTGACGAAATGAAGTTCCCTTCTGCCCCCCCTTCCCTCCCTCCTCCCTCACTCACTCAAGCTAGCTGAGGTAGGGTCTACCAGGCTCTCTCACTACCCTCCCTCACTCGCTCACCACCCTCACCAACCACCCTCTCACCCTCCCTCCCACTTTTCATCATCCATCCCTCCCTCTCACCCTCCTCCCTCACTCAAGCCAGCTGAGGTAGGGTCTACCAGACCACTAAGGCAGACAAGGATGATGACCAGGATCAGGAAGGGTACATCTTCCCGTTCCTGATCCTCGTCTGACTCATCAGCCTGGCAGGCCCTACCCACACAAGTTGCAATACATCCAACCACCCATCTATCTATCACTCAAGCAAGCTGAGGTAGGGTCAACCAGGCCACTGAGGCAGACAAGGACGATGACCAGGATCAGGAAGGGTACATCTTCCCGTTCCTGATCCTCGTCTGACTCATCAGCCTGGCAGGCCCTACCCACACAAGCAATTCATCCACCCATCCATCTATCCATCAACCAATCAAGCAATCCATCCATCCACTCATCCATCCATCAACCAATCGAGCAATCCATCCACCTATATACCCATCCATTCAAAAACAAATCCATCCACCCATCCATGTATCCATCAAGCAATCCATCCATCTACCGATCCATCCCATCCATCCAACAACCAAGCAACCAATCCATCCATCTACCCTCCCTCCTACAACCAGTCCATCCATCCATCTACCCATCCATCCATCCAATAACCAAGAAAACAATCCTTCCATCTACCCTCCCTTCTACAACCAATCCATCTACCCACCCATCCATCCATCAACCAATCCATCCATACACCCATCCATTCAATAACCAATATATCTACCCATCAAGCAATCCATCCATCTACCCATCCATCCATCCAATAGCCAAGCAACCCATCCATCTACCCATCCATCCAATAACCAAGCAACCCATCCATCTACCCATCCATCCATCCAATAACCAAGCAACCCATCCATCCATCCAATAACCAAGCAACCCATCCATCTACCCATCCATCTACGCATCAATAGATTTCTTACTTGCAGCTGGCATCAAAGCATCCAAACGTCTTCCAGCCCTCCAGAGGAGCATCCTTTGAGGTTGCGCAGTAGACGCTTGCACGAGCACCTGCATAATTAATTCAGCAATTCATTCATTAATTGGAAGGCTTGAGCCATGCGCTGGGCTTCCAGTAGGGATAGGGATAGCGGCAGAAAGGTTGCGCAGTAGACGCTTGCACAAGCACCTACAGCATCAATGCAGTAATTCAGTCAGTCATCCAGTTGAAGACTTGAGCCATGCGCTGGGATACCAGTAGGCATAGCGGCATTTAGGTGGTGCAATAGACGCTTGCACAAGCAATGCAGTAATTCAGTTAGGCATTCAGTTGAATTCTTGAGCCATGCGATGGGATACTGGTAGGGATAGCGGCAGAAAGGTGGTGCAGTACATGCACAAGATGAGATGATGATTTAATTATATTGTAGAATTAAATGATCACTGTAGCACGAACTCAGGAGCCCCGTCGATAAAACAATTGTTTGGGGTTCAGTTCATCAGTGCTTTATCTTTTTAAGCCCTTCCTTATACGGTTGGGCAAGTCCCTTTAGCCTATTTGGCCTACCCCTGGACTGTAACACAGTACAGACACAAGCAACTGCGGCGTTCATTCAGTCATTCAGTCGAAGACTGGAACTTGGAACAAGGCAAACCGACCACAATTCCCTACTCCTGTAACATAGACCCTAGACTAGAACTTGGAACAAGGCACACCGACCACAATTCCCTACTCCAAACATACATAGAGCCTCGACTGGAACTTGGAACTACGCATGGAAAACTGGTTCAGAAACTTGATAAGGAACTGGAACAGGCAAAAAATATCTGACACTGATGAGCAGTTCTTAACCTTAATAAAGTCGACGAGCCATGCGCTGTGCTACCAGTAAGGACAGTGGCAGAAAGGTTGCGCAGTAGACGCTTGCACGAGCACCTACAGCGTTCATTCAGTCAGTCATTCAGTCGAAGACATAAGCCATGCGCTGGGCTACCAATAGGGATAGCAGCAGAAAGGTTGCGCAGTACATGCACAAGCACCTGCGGCATTCATCCAGTCATACAGTCAGTCGTAGACTGAGCAATGCCCTGGGCTAGCAGTAGGGATAATGGATGAAAGGGTGTGCAGTACATGCACATGCACAAGCACCCGCAGCATTCATTCAGTCAGTCATTCAGTCAAAGACTGAGCAATGCCCTGGGCTAGCAGTAGGGATACAAAGGGTGTGCAGTACATGCACATGCACAAGCACCCGCAGCATTCATTCAGCCATTCAGCCAAAGACTGGAACTAGGCATGGAAAACTGTGTCAGAAACTTGATATGGAACTGGAACAGACGAAAATATATGAAACTGATGAGCAGTTCTTAACCCAAATTTAGTCGACAAGCCATGCGCTGGGCTACCTGTTAAAAGTGGCATATCATAGTTATCAATATAATATCATAGTTCTCAATATAGTATCATAGTTAGAATTTGCCCCAGAACTATGATATTTATGCCTGAGACCTGAGAATTCTGTTAATTGTCAGAA
This sequence comes from Chlamydomonas sp. ICE-L, assembly GCA_013435795.1. NCBI lineage: Eukaryota > Viridiplantae > Chlorophyta > Chlorophyceae > Chlamydomonadales > Chlamydomonadaceae > Chlamydomonas > Chlamydomonas sp. ICE-L. The sequence goes on from JACBWV010000364.1 coordinate 5,495,146, forward strand.
AGTGTGCCTGCAAAAGTTTCGGTACAAACAACGAACTACAATACCCAAATCCAAATTATGCCCTGAATGACTGTAAGTACTTCATTCAGTCGTTTATCTATAGACCTAGGCTCATGCTGGGCTACGAGTAGGGATGGTGGCAGAATGTGAGGGAACACAAGAAAATTGTACCACTTCGCGTTCAAATACTGAGCCAAACCTACTCCACCCCATCCCACCCTACCTAAACTTACCCTACCTAAACCTAAACCCTCACCCCACCTCAAATTTAAAGACATAGCCACGCGCTGGGCTACAAGTAGGGATAGTGGCAGAATGGGCAGAAATAGAAGAAAAATGCACCACATTGAATTTGAATAATGAGCCATAAGCTGAACCATATGTACCCTCAGTTCAATAAATGAATAATCATAATAATTTAATCCCCGTACAACAAATGGCTCAATGGCTGAGCTCCTTGAACAACAAGGTACCGGGTTCTGATCCCCAGTGTTTTTAATTTCAGATTTCCGTAGCCCAGGTTGAGTAGCTACTTGGGCTACTCAAACCTGATTTCAGCATAGCCATCGCATGGCGGAGCTCGTAGCGCGGAGCCTGGGGGGGTCGGGGGGCAGCGCGTACCAATATCGGGGGGTCCGGGGGGTGTAGCATTCTACGGAATGGCGACGCGTCGTCGAAAAATGAAACACTGCTAATCCCCACGGGTTTGCTGTCAACCGCCATGGTAGCCTTGTCCAGGTAAAGTAGCAGCCCGTTCCCTACCGCCGTAAGACGGGGCTCCCTTAATACCACGCCCCGCCAGGCGTTATCATTACCCCTAAGGAGTGGAATGCCTGCTAAGGGGCAGACCATGAGGAAGCGCAGGCAACCATGCAGACGACCCTCTTGACATGTGGGCCACATGGACCTCCTTGGCTGACATAATCTCTGCGGTGAATAGAAATATGAATAGCACCCCCCACCCCATCTAAACCTTATCCCATCCCAACTTAACCCCGTCCTGCCACTGTTTTTTCCCGCGCGATGCGTCGCAAATTGAGCGATTTGGTGAGACCTCAATGCGACTCGCTGTCCCCCGGGGGGGGGGGGGGGGGGAGGGGATGGGCATTTCTGACTATTCTAGCCAGACCCATGCATCGCCATGCAGTGATTGAATGGCGATGCACCGCTCTAAAAAACAGTGTTCCATGATCTCGAACCCAACTTGCAAAGGTCCCTTGACCCCTGCGGAATGCTAAACGCGGAGCCCTGGGGGTTCGGGGTGGGGGATGGGGGGTGGGGGGCATTTCTGACTATTCTTGTCGGACTTCTGCAGCGATCGAATGGCGACGCACCGCACTAAAAACAGCGCTCCATGACCTCGAACCCACCTTGCACAGAGGTTGGCAGCCAAGCCCAGCCCAGACCAACCAGACCCAACGCAATCTGATCCCAGCCCTGGTACAGGACCCCCCCCCCCCCCCCCCCCCCCCCCCCCCCACACACACACACCACACACACCACCCCTACACACACACACACAACTACCCAACCCTACCTCACCCGGCTCCATCTGACCCCATCCATCGCTCGAGCTCCTGCACCAGGACCACAAACCCACCTTGTGAGGGGTTTTAGTACTGGGCCATACCCTGGGCCATCCCTACCCTACCCCATCCCACCCAAACCATACCCAACCTAAACCTGACCCAGGACCACAAACACGCCGTGTGATGGGGGTTTAGTACTGCGCCATACCCTACCCCACCCAAACCATATCCAACCTAAAACCGACCCTGCCCCAGGACCACAAACCCACCTTGAGAAGGGGTGAGCAGAATGAAGCTCATCAGGAACTTGTACAGTCTCTGCATAAAGTCAGGCAGTGTGCGCACCACATCTGTCAGCACCATGCCAGGGTGGATGGCAAACACCTGGGCATCATTTTTGGGTGGGGTGGGGTGGGGTAGGAAAATATTAGGGGCATCAATTTGGGGTGGGGGTGGGGGTGGGGAGGAGTGTAAGGGCATCCGTTTGGTGTGGTGTGGTGTGGGGGAGGTTGAGGTTGAGGGGCAGCCATTTGGTGTGGTGTGGTGTGGTGTGGTGTGAGGGAGGTTGAGGTTGAGGGGCATCCATTTGGTGTGGTGTGGTGTGGGGGAGGTTGAGGTTGAGGGGCATCCATTTGGTGTGGTGTGGTGTGTTGTGGGGGAGGTTGAGGTTGAGGGGCATCCATTTGGTGTGGTGTGGTGTGGTGTGGGGGAGGTTGAGGGTGAGGGGCACCACATCTGTCAGCACCATGCCAGGGTGGACGGCAAATACCTGGGCATCATTTTCGGTTGGGTTGGGTTGGGTTGGGTTGGGGTGGGGGAGGTTGAGGGGCATCTATTTGGGGTGGTGTGGGTTGGGTTGGAAGGGGTTGAGGGGCAACTATTTGGGGTGGTGTGGGTTGGGGATGGGGGAGGTTGAGGGTAAGGGGCATCAATTTAGTGTGGGGTGGGGGTTGGGGTGGGTTGGGGTGGGGGAGGTTGAGGTTGAGGGGCATCAATTTGGGGTGGGGTGGGGTTTGTGGTGGGGGGGAGGAGGGGGGTAGTGGGCGTTATTGTGGTGGTGGTGTCCCTGCCAGGGTGGACGCCCAACATCTGAGCATCATGTTGGGGTGCATGTGTGTGGGGGGTGGGGGTGGGGGTGGTGGTGGTGGTGGGGCATCATTATGGTGATGATGGTTGTGGTGGTGCCCGTGCCAGGGTGGAAGCCCAACATCTGAGCATCATGTTGGGGTGGGGGGGAGGAGGATGGTGGGGGTGGTTGTGTTCATGCCAGGGTGGACGCCCAACATCTGAGCATCATGTTGGGGTGGGGGGGTGGAGGAGGGTGGGGGTGGTTGTGTTCATGCCAGGGTGGACGCCCAACATCTGAGCATCATGTTGGGGTGGGGGGAAGGAGGAGGGTGGGGGGGGGGAGGAGGGTGGGGGTGGTTGTGTTCATGCCAGGGTGGGCGCCCAACATCTGAGCATCATGTTGAGGTGGGGGTGGGGGTGGGGGGGAGGAGGGTGGGGGTGCCCGTGCCAGGGTGGACGCCCAACACCTGAGCATCATGTTGGGGTGGGGGGGAGGGTGGGGGGGAGGAGGAGGGTGGGGGTGGTTGTGTTCATGCCAGGGTGGGCGCCCAACATCTGAGCATCTTTTGGGGTGGGGGTGGGGGTGGGGGTGGGGGGGAGGAGGAGGGTAATGGACATTATTGGAGTGATGGTGATGGTGCCCGTGCCAGGGTAGACCCCAACATCTGAGCATCATGTTGGGGTGGGGGGGTAAGGAGGGTAAGGGATATCTCTGTGGTGATGATGGTGGTGGTGGTACGTAGTGCCACCCACCCACCTGGATGTTGGTTTCAGGGCTGTCCATCCTGGCATGGACACCACCACCACCACCACCACCACCACAATAATGTCCATTACCCTCCTCCCCCCCCCCCACCCCAAAATGATGCTTAGGTGTTGAGCTTCCACCCTGGCATGGACACAACCACCAACACCACCACAATAATGTCCATTACCCCCCCCCCCACCCACCCACCCACCCACCCACACACCAAAATGATGCTCAGGTGTTGGGCGTCCACCCTGGCATGGACACCACCACCACCACCACAATAATGTCTATTACCCTCCTCCTCCCCCCCACTCCACCCCACCCCAAAATGATGCTCAGGTGTTGGGCGTGCACCCTGGCATGGACACCACCACCACCACCACCACCACAATAATGTCCATAACCCTCCCCCCCCCCCCCCCACACACACACACACTCACACACCCCAAAATGATGCTCAGGTGTTGGGCGTCCACCCTGGCATGGACACAACCACCACCACCACCACAATAATGTCCATTACCCCCCCCCCCCCACACACACACACACCCCAAAATGATGCTCAGGTGTTGGGCGTGCACCCTGGCATGGACACCACCACCACCACCACCACCACCACAATAATGTCCATTACCCTCCCCCCCCACTCCCACCCCAAATTGATGCCCCTCCCCCTCCTCCTCCCCCACCCCACCCGAAAACACAACACATATTACCCACCCACCTGGATGTTGTTTCAGGGCCCAACTTCTTCATCATCTCACTGGCACACATGACCTGGCAGTGCATGACTCAACACACATTACCCACCCCCCACCTGGATGGGTGTTGGTCTCAGGGCCTAGCCTCCTCCTCAATCTCACGGGCACACATGACCTGGCAGTGCATGACTCAACACACATTACCCACCCCCCACCTGGATGGGTGTTGGTCTCAGGGCCTAGCCTCCTCCTCAATCTCACGGGCACACATGACCTGGCAGTGCATGACTCAACACAACATATTACCCACCCACCCACCTGGATGTTGGTCTCAGGGCCTAGCCTCCTCCTCAATCTCACGGGCACACATGACCTGGCAGTGCATGACTCAACACAACATATTACCCACCCACCCACCTGGATGTTGGTCTCAGGGCCTAGCCTCCTCCTCAATCTCACGGGCACACATGACCTGGCAGTGTATTACTCAACACAACACGTATTACCCACCCACCCACCTGGATGTTGGTTTCGGGGCCCAATCTCCTCCTCATCTCACGTGCAAACATTATCTGGCACAGCTTGCTCTGGGCATAGAGTGTCTCAGAGGAGTAGCGGCTCTTGCTGTAGTGTGGGTCCGAAACCTTCACGCCGTCCGGCACGAGAAGGTGCATGGAAGATGCGACATGAACCACACGTGCTGAGCTGTTGGTGGCGTTTTCAGACGCAGCCCCCCTCTTGAGGGCAGGGACCAGGAGGAGGGTGAGCAGGTAATGACCGAGGTAGTTTGAGGCCATGTGGGCCTCGAAACCCTCTGATGTTTGCTCCCTCGAGACTGAGATGAGGTGAGAGAGGGAAGGAAGTGAAGAGGTGAGGAGGTGGGAGTGAGAGAGAGAAGGAGGTGTGGGTGAGGGGAGGAGGTAATGACCAAGGCAGTTTGAGGCCATGTGGGCCTCGAATCATTCTGCTGTCTCATCCCTCGAGACTGAGATGGGGATGAGGGTGAGGGAGGGAAGAGCAGGAGGAGGAGGAGGAGGAGGAGGAGGAGGAGGAGGAGGAGGAGGAGGAGGAGGAGAGAGGGGAGGAAAGGGTGAGGGTAAGAGATGGAAGGCGAGGTGAGGGTAAGAGATGGAAGGCGAGGGTGAGGGTAAGAGATGGAAGGCGAGGTGAGGTGTAAGAGATGGAAGGCGAGGGTGAGGGTAAGAGATGGAAGGCGAGGGTGAGGGTAAGAGAAGGAAATTGTCTGCTCTTTCCTCCCTCGAGACTAATATTGGGTGAGAGAGGAAAGGAAGTAAATAGGTGAGGTGGGAGTGAGAGAGGGAAGGAGGTGAGAGTGAGAGAGGGAAGGAGGTGAGAATAAAGGAGAGAATGGGGGTACAAGAGGGAAGGAGAGGACAAGGGTAAGAGAAGGAACCCATCTGCTTTCCCCCCCTCGAGACGAAGATGCGGGAGAGCGTGAGGAAGTAGATAGGGAGAGGGGCGAGGAGAGGAACCCTGGTGGGAGTGAGAGAGGGAAGGAGGTGATAATGAGAGAGGGAAGTAGGTGAGATTAAAGGCTGGAGACTGGGGGGTTACAGAGGGAAGTGAGAGGCGAGGGGAGAAGAGAAGGAACCCACTGCTGTTCCCCCCTCGAGGGATGCGCGGTGAAGAGGGTGGTGAGAGAGTGAAGGAAGTAAATAGGAGAGGAGGTGGGAGTGAGAGAGGGAAGGAGGTGAGAGTGAGGGAGGGAAGGAGGTGAGATTAAAGGAGAGGATGGGGGTACAAGAGGGAAGGAGAGGACGAGGGGAAGAGAAGGAACCCATCTGCTGTTCCCCCTCGAGACTAAGATGGGGTGAGAGAGTGAAGGAAGTAAATAGGAGAGGAGGTGGGAGTGAGAGAGTGAAGGAGGTGAGAGTGAGAGAGGATAGGAGGTGAGAGTGAGAGGGAAGGAGGTGAGAATAAAGGAGAGGATGGGGTACAAGAGGGAAGGAGAGGACGAGGGGAAGAGAGGGAACCCATCTGCTTTTCTCCCTCGAGACTAAGATGGGGTGAGAGAAGAAAAGAAGTAAATAGGTGAGGAGGTGAGAGTGAGAGAGGGAAGGAGGTGATAATGGTGGTACAAGAGGGAAAATAATGGGGGTGAGGAGGTGGGAGTGAGAGAGGGAATATAATGGGGGTGAGGAGGTGGGAGTGAGAGAGTGAAGGAGGTGAGAGTGAAAGAGGGAAGGGGGAGAGGATGGGGTAACAAAGGGGGATTTTTTTCAAATCAAAAAGAGGAAATCTTATTCCTTTTTGTTTTATTCCTCTCTATTTTCCTCACAAAACAGGATCTTTATTCCGTTTTTTTGTCAATTTGGGTCATTTTTAGTCGATTTCAGTAAGAAAAACTTTTAATATTTTTAGGTTTCTTATTCCGGCAATTTGGGCCAAAACGGGGTCTCGTATTCCGATCGGAATGTATTCCGGAAAAAATATCCCTGGTAACAAATGGGAAGAACAGGACAAGGGTGCAAAACGGCACGAGAGGATGAAGTCAAGAGTCGGGAGGTGAGGATGCGGATTAGAGTGTGTACCACAAGGGAAGGGAAAGAAAAGGTTCGAGATGTATGACAAGGATATAGCCCCTTTCAGTGATATACAGTGGTCTAGTGGTAGACCAAATCACTCTGAGGATGACGAGACGGGGGTTCGATCCCCCCTTTGGTCGCTCTTGGCGTTGCAGGTCGTCGTCAACCGCGATGGTAGCTTGTCCAGTTGAGGTAGAAGACCGCCCCCTACCCGCGTACGACGGGCCCCCTCAACACCACGCCCCACCAGGCGTTATCATTACACTTTTTTGACAAGGATATGAAAAGATAAGAGACCATTGCGCACCGGCCATAATAAAATTATAAAGTATAGAATTGCAAATATCTTATCTAATAGAGTACGTTGCTCACAGAGCTTTTTTTCGTTTCAGAGAGGGGGTCCTCCTGTAGCGATCAGGGATTTGGTGTCTTTCAAGGTTGAAGTCCTGGTAGCAATCCTAGTACGCTGCTCACCTGCCATGTTTAAGATGTGTTGATGCACAAGAGCTTATTCTCCCTAATAGCAGTGTGTAGGTGTGTGTAGGTGTGTATAGGTGTGTGTGTATGTCCACCTGCCATGTTGAAGATGCGTTGAGGCGCAAGAGCTCATTCTCCCCAGTGGCAGTGTGTAGGTGTGTATAGGTGTGTGTGTATGTCCACCTGCCATGTTCAAGATGCGTTGAGGCGCAAGAGCTCATTCTCCCCAGTGGCAGTGTGTAGGTGTGTATAGGTGTGTGTGTATGTCCACCTGCCATGTTGAAGATGCGTTGAGGCGCAAGAGTTCATTCTCCCAAGTAGCAGTGTGTATAGGTGTGTGAATGTGTGTAGGTGTGTATAGTTGTGTACAGGTGTGTGTTGGTGTGTATGCTCATCTGCCATATTGAAGATGCCTGCAATGTTGATCATTGTTGATCGTTGTTGAGTTTCATTGGTGAATTTCAAACATCCAATATAATCCTAGTACCCAGCACACCTGCCATGTTGAAGATGCCTGCATTGTTGATCATTGTTGAAATTCATTGTTGAATTTCAAACATCCAATATAATCCTAGTACACACACACCTGCCATGTTGAAGATGCCTGCATTGTTAATCAGGATATGGAGCTCCCTTCCACTCTTCTCCCAAGTGTCGGCGAAGTCACGCACTGACTTCAGGCAGGACACGTCCAGCTTCATCACCTGAGGGCAGTGTGTTAGTGCTTGTGATTGCTTGTGGTTGTGGTAGTGAATTTGTTGTGATGTGCTTGTGTTTGCCTTTGTGCTTGTGGTAGTGTTTTAGTGCTTGCGTCTCCCAAGTGTTGGCGAAGTCTTGCGCAGACTTCAGGCAGGACAAGGCCAGCTTCATCACCTGAGGACAGTGTGTTAGTGCTTGTGATTGCTTGTGGTTGTGGATGTGGTACTGTTTGTGATGTGCTTGTGTTTGTCTTCGTGCTTGTGGTAGTGTTTTAGTGCTTGCGTCTCCCAAGCGTCGACAATGTCACACACAGACTTCAGTCAGGACACGTCCAGCTTCATCACCTGGGGGCAGTGTGTTAGTGCTTGTGATTGCTTGTGTTCGTGTTTTAGTGCACTGTTTGTGATGTGCTTGTGTTAGCGCTTGTGGTAGTGTTTTAGTGCATTGCTACTCCCAAGCGTCGACAAAGTCACGCACAGACTTCAGGCAGGACGAGTCCAACTTCATCACCTGGGGGTAGTGTGTTAGTGCTTGTGATTGTGTTAGTGGTGGGGCAATGTTATCGATCGCGTTTGTTTTATGGTTGTATTCGTTTTTGTGTTAGTGCTTGTGATTCTGGTAGTGCACTGCTTCTCCCAAGTGTCGGCAAAGTCATGCACTGACTCCAGGCAGGTCACGTCCAGCTTCATCACCTGAGGGCAGTGTGTTAGTGTTAGTGTTTGTGATTGTGATTGCTGTAGCGCATTTTTATCGATTATGTTTGTTTTTATGTTTGTATTTGTTTTTATGTTAGTGCAAGTGATTGCTGTAGCGCATTGTTATCGATTATGTTTGTTTTTATGTTTGTATTTGTTTTTATGTTAGTGCAAGTGATTGCGTTAGAGCATTGATATCAATTGTATTTGTTTTTATGTTAGTGCTTGTGATTGCTGTAGCGCATTGTTATCGATTGTGTTTGTTTTTATGTTCGTATTTGTGTTGTATTTTTGTGATAGTGCTTGTAATTGTGGTAGTGCATTGTTATCGATTGTGTTTGTTTTATGTTTGTATTTGTTTTTATGTTAGTGCTTGTGATTGCTGTAGCGCATTGTTATCGATTGTGTGTTGTTGAAATGTTTGTATTTGTGTTTGTGTTTGTATTTGTTTTTGTGTTAGTGCTTGTGATTGTGGTAGTGCATTGTTATTGATTGTGTTTGTTTGTGTGTTTCTATTTATTTTATGTCAGTGCTTGTGATTGCTGTAGTGCATTGTTATCGATTATGTGTTGTTGTTATGTTTGTATTTGTGTTTGTATTTGTGTTAGTGCTTGCGATTATGGTAGTGCACTGTTATCGATGTTGTGTGTGTGTGTGTGTGTGTTCGTATTTATTTTTATTGCTTATGAATGTGGTAGTGCATGGTTATCGACTTGTTTTCTTTTTTTGTGATTGTGGTAGTGCATTGTTATCGACTGTGTTAGTCTTTATGTTTGTATTTGTGTAAGTATTTGTTTTATGTGTCAGTGCATGTGCTTGTGGTAGTGCATGGGGGTGGGTGGAGTGGAGTGTATGTAAGGGGGGAGTAAGGGGGGTTAAGGGAGGGGGTATTGGCATGGGGGTGGGTGTAGTGTAGGGTATGTAAGGGGGGTTAAGGGAGGAGAGGGGGTATTGACATGTGGGTGAGTGACTGAGTGTAGTGCATGTTAATTTAAGGGGGGGTAAGAGAGAGGGGGGGGGGGGGGGGGGGGGGGCAAAGGACAGACTGCAGAGCACTTGAAGGGGCCAAGCTGTACCTCAATCTTTGAGCCCTCATGGCCCAGGTCCTTTGCTTGCGCCTCCAACTTTGCCTTCAGCTCATCTCCTTTAGCAAGGTTGCGGCAAGCTAAGACGACCTTTGCTCCCCTACGCACCATGGCTGCCGCAGTTTCCAATCCAATGCCACTGCGTAGGAGGGGAACGGGGTGAAGGGGTGGGGTGGGGGGAGGGGGGTGGGGGGGGTGAAGGGGGATGGGGGGTCCAATCCGATGCCACACCGGATAGGAGGGGAGCAGGGGGTGGGGTGGGGAGAAGGGTGAAGGGGTGGGTGGGGGATGGGGGGGCAATCCGATGCCACACTGGATAGGAGGGGAACGGAGGGGGGGTGGGGGGTCCAATCTGATGCCACACTGGATAGGAGGGGAACGGAGGGTGGGTGGGTGGGTGGGTGGGGGATTCCGATCCGATGCCACTGGGTAGGAGGGAAAGGGGGGGGGGGGGGGGGGGGGGGGGCTGTTTGAATGAGGGGGGGGAGGGAGGGAGGGAGGGAGGGAGGGAGGGAGGGAGGGAGGGAGGGAGGGAGGGAGGGGGGGGGGGGAGGGAGGGAGGGAGGGGGAGGGAGGAAAGGGAAGGGAAGGGAAGGGAAGGGAAGGGAAGGGAAGGGAAGGGAAGGGAAGGGAAGGGAAGGGAAGGGAAGGGAAGGGAAGGGAGAAATAAGGGAGGGGAGGGAGGGAGGGGGGCAGGAATGGGGAATAAAGGAGAATGGAGGAGGGAGGGAGGGTGGTAGAAAGGGAGGGAGGGTGATGGTGGGGAGGAATTAAGGAGGGAAGAGCTACCAATGACCAGCCAGCGGCTACATCTAGCTACCAACCAACCAACCAACAATCAACAACAAAGTAAACAACCTTGTGGGCCCCGTGATGATGACGGTCAAGCCCTTAGCAGGTCCGCCCACAAAGTCAATGCCCTCCAGCTTGGACATGTCAAGTTTCTGTGATCAAAAGGTAGTGTTGAGCAGGGTTGTTCAAGATGTTTCACGTCACAAAAACAGGTTGGGGGTGGGTGGGTAGGTGGGTGAATGGGTGGGTGTGGTGTGGGGCTGGGGCCATACCTCCCTTACTCCCCCCTCCCCCCCCCCACATTCACGGGGTTGTTACGTTGGATAAGGTGGTCGTCCCCAGTGCAAGCAGACAGGCTGGCCCCCTCAACCTCACGCCTCGTAATAAGGCGTACTATTAATTAATTTATTTGCATTGGAAACGAAGATACTATCTCATGAGATGTAGATTTGGGCTCATAAAAAGCAGGTGTCAAGCAGGGCCTTTATTTCCGCTATATATAGCAATTGCTAGTTTTTACCCCGTTTTGGCAAAATCATCGCTATACAAATCTACAAAAAACATGTGTTTTTTACTTAAAATTAAAATGGCCCTAAAAAGCTATACAAAGCTATACAAGCTAAAAGGCACTAAACTGCTGTCCCTGGAGGGGGCCTAAAACATCATGAGATGTAGATTTGGGCTCATGAAAAGCAGGTGTCAGGTGCAGGGATTGTTTTCCAAATCTGAAAGTGGGTTTTTCTAGCTTCATGGTTTTAGACCTCCTCCAGGGACAGTTTTTTAGGGCCATTTTTTGGGGGGGGGGGGGGGGGGGTCTTTGTAGCCGCAAGTTGGGCCAAAACGGGGTCAAAAGTAGCAATAATTATGAAAATCAGGGTAAACATCCCTGTTCAGGTCATGAAGCACAGTTTCAGTAGCTTTTTAAGGCCATTTAGGGCCATTTATTTGGGAAGGGGGGGTCTTCATAGCGGCAATTTGGGCTATTTAGGGCCATTTATTTGGGAGGGGTGGGGTGGGGTGGGGGTAATAGTGGCAATTTGGGCCAATACAGGGTCAGAAGTGGCGTGTGGGAAATCCCTGGTCAGTTCATGAAGCACACTTTTTTCAGCTTTTTAAATCCATTTAGATCCATTAACCTGGGGGGGGGGGGGGGGGGGGGGAGGGGGTCCTTATAGCGGCAATTTGGGCCAAACGGGGTCAGAAGTGGCGGGGGGGAAATCCCTGGTCAGGTCATGAAGCACACTTTTCGTAGCTTTTTAAATCCATTTAGGGCCATTAATCTGGGGGGGGGGGGGGGGGGGGGGGGTCTTCATAGCGGCAATTTGGGCCAAAACGGGGTCAGAAGTGGCGGGGAGGAAATCCCTGGTCAGGTCATGAAGCACACTTTTTTTAGCTTTTAAAAGCCAATTAGGGCCATTAATCTGGGGGGGGGGGGGGGGGTCTGTATAGCCGCAATTTGGGCCAAAACGGGGTCAGAAGTGGGGGGGGGAAATTCCTGGTCTGGTCATGGAGCACATAATTTGTTAACAGCTACATCTTAAATATCCCGTTTCGACGAATGGCTCAATGGTAGAGCCCGTTGAAACAGGAAGGTGCGGGGTTCGAGTCCCTACGGGTGCACTTCAGTGTTAGCAGTCGCTGTCAACTGCCATGGTAGCACTGTCCAGGTAAAGTAGCAGCCTGTTCTATACTGCCGTAAGACCCGTGCATGCATGTTTGTATGTAAGAGTGAGAAATGGTGGGCGTCTGTGGCTGTGGCTGTGTGTGCCTGTGTGTGTGAGAGTGTGTGTGTCTGTGCTGTCATTCCTATGCACACATGTGTGCATGTAAGAGTGAGAAAAGGTATACGCATGTGGCTGTGGTTGTGTGTGTGTGCAAGTGTTTCTGAGTGTGTGTTTGTGCTGCCATACTCGTGCATGCATGTGTGCTTGTAAGAGTGAGAGAGGGGGTGCGCCTGTGGCTGTGGCTTTGTGTGTGTGTGTGTGTGTGTGTGTGTGTGTGTGTGTGTGTGTGTGTGTGTGTGTGTGTGTGCGTGTGTCTTTGTCTGTGTGTCTGTGTGTCTGTGTCTGTGTGTCTGTGTTTATTTGTTTGTTTGTTTGTTTGCTTGTTTGTTTGTTTGTTTGTTTGTTTGTTTGTTTGTTTGTGCTGCCATACCCAATGCATGCACGGGTGCAAGTAAGAGTGAGATTTTGTGTGCGACTCTGTGTGACTGTGTATGGATGTGTGCGTGTGTGCTAGACAAAGAGATAGAGCAAGTGCTTTCTTACCTGCAGCAGAGCCCCATACACATAGTTCATCATGAATCCATAGATGTACATGATGGTGTGGTTGCTTTTGATCGCCTTGCCCACGCGAGAGGCCATGATGAAGGCGAAGGCGAAGCATGCCAATTTGTACATCTCCTCACCCAGCCACTCCCCAAAGGCGAAGCCTGCTGGGGTGCCATCTGACCTCAGGTGCGGTAGTTCACGATCTGTTGGGGCATCTGGAGGGGGGGCAGATCCGCTCGCCTCTGCGGGCTCGGTTTCAGGCGGCGGCATGGAGGGTGGTGAGAGGGAGGGGAGGTATTGGTGGGGTAAAGAGGGGGTGGGGGAGTATGGTACTTGCAGTTGGTTTTGATGGCAGTGATCGTGCGACTTGGTTTTGTTGACCGACGCTGCGAGACAAGCCCTGGTGAGGGGGCATTGTAGGGGGCCTGGGACAAAGACTCTGCACCAAGCCAAGCCAAAGCCACATATTTTGCTGCCGCTCGGGCCAGGATAGTAAGATGCATCACTGACTGTACGCTCCCTTCTAATTTTTTATATCTTGATACTGCCCAGTAATAACCGAAGCGACTGGCGTGTCCACTTTGCTGAACTTTGTTTTCCCTACCACTCTAGAAACTTCACCCTCTTGTTAGCAGCTTTTTACTTTGATATAACTTCTGTAGATCAATGTCGCTACTGAAGAGCGCCCTCACGAGGCAGATCGTCCCCACGCAACAGCGAAGCTGTAGCTCTGTCGTTAAGCCTCGAATGAGTACTGCATGCTTCTCGCAGCCATCGTCCTCGGGCTCCGTCCCCCTGGATCGCCCTCCCCAGCCCCAGTACTACCCTGGTGCGTGCAAGCCTCGAGGCTATGAAGAAGCTTCTTAGGGACAGCCTTGGGATCAGGGGGGAAATCGCTGCCTATGGACGGGTATTGCTTCCGACACTTGGTGTAGTCACGTAATTGTTGCAACTCGCGCGGCCCCGCTCTGTCAACTTTTATTATCCTAAGTATTCGCAGCTATTCTGGCGTCCAGTGAGGAACTATGCGGATGTGCTGCGAATTGTGTCGTGAGTTACCCGCCCCCGGTGTTTTGTAACTCAACCATGGACAAGTGCGCTTTTTCTGCGCTCGAGCCGTAAAGCTTCCCTTGATCTCCATTAGCTTCATTGAGTACGAGATTGTGCTGCTTATCTAATTCGCTCTACTATCTCTCTACTATCTCCCTGTTGATAGGTTGGAGTTGATCTCGCGGCGCTTACGAAAAGCTAGCCTTTCTGCTTTGCTTTGTGCAATCCACGAGCTCGGCCCAAGCCAAGAGCAAGCTAGTATTTTAGCCCGACCAACAAACGGAAAAAAATGTGTGACTTGCCCTTGGCCCCTTCCACTCTGCATTGCAGACAAATGTACATCCTGACTCTCCTCTTTCCCTGGTGGATCCACTCTTCCCTGGCTTTAATGCTGAGGCTGATCATTATACCAGCTTTGGCACTCATTCGCAACCTCACTGGCTACCTTGGTGATTTGCTGCCGTAACTATCGGGAAATATGGCTTGTTAGATCAAGTGCATGTCTAAATGCACAGAAGGTGAAATATGTTGAACTATGAGTACCCAAGTGAGAGTTAGTTTGTAGACATGAGACGTGCACGTGGTGCTGCCTTCTGGATGATTTTAGTCCATACCCCACAAGTAGAAGTGTCATGGTTTTCACTGTTTCTTTGGGGGGCTATGCTTAGCAGCTTCTAGGCAGCTCCTTTCCCCCGTCCTTTGACCAAACCTGGAGCAAGTTAGTTTGCCTGAAACCTGACATGACAGGCGACCCAACGTAGCTGGAAGCATTGGGCTTGAACCAGTGGCTGGCTAATGTAGGTGGCCAGAAGCTATCATGTGTAGCCCAAAAAGGAAACAGTGCTGGATCCAGGCTCTCGGCTGGATCTCCTGATATAAAGCGCAAGCAGGATGATGGGTGGGCTGAGGTTAGCAATGAGTAGGGACCGGCATATCATATGATGTTGACTAAAGGCAAGTATGATATCATACAAATTGCATCGTATGGTATTGTATATATTTGGTCTATTTAGCCTGGTCGGACTGCCGGCATCATATGATGGCATGAAATGATATCATATTGCCGTTCCCTAGCAATGAGGTTTACCACAGTGCTTTGGAATTGAGGACTGGGCGCCTCAAGGTCCCACCTCACACCACCCGGACTCAATACCACCCCTGCACAAGTCATGCCACCCCTCACACATATGCAGACCACCCGTCCATAGTGCATGCCACACCACACACGTGTGCTTAATACCCCTCACACTTGTGCATGCCACCCCTCACTGAGAGTAGGTATTGAGGAGGAGCTAGAGGTGAGCTATGATGCATACCACAGTGCTTTCGAGGACTCCAAGCCTGAGCTCCTCAAGGTCCCTGGCTTGCAAGAGTTTGCTGCGTCCCTATGGCAACGTAGGAGCTCTATTCCCACCACAAATTTCAAGGACCCCCTCAAGAACATATTTGACGAGGTGAGTGCATGGGAAAGTGTTGCAGGGCTGGCAGGCAGGTATTGGGTGGGTTGCTTGGTGGGAGCTGTGTAGAGTGTGGAAGGGGCAGGTGATGGGTGGGTGGGTTCAGTGGGTTGAAGATCTGGTTGCATTTGATAGGTGTTGTGTTTGTGTGGGTGTTTTGTGTGTGCTTTGGGGGGGGGGGGGGGGGGGCTTGCCTTGCAGTCTAAGTTGACTCCCCTATTGGCTTGCATCCACCATGGTCCAAAATCAAACTTCGATCAATGCGCCCTTGCTCTTCGGCACCACTTTTGATTGTCTTGATCCTTGCTTGTCCTATTTGTCAGTGGTCCACCGTCCCCCTTTCCTCCCTGTTCCCCCCCCCCCCCCCCCCCCCCTTCATCAGCACCCCTCACAGTACCACATGACTGTAACACAACAACCTTTGCTCCCTGGCCATGTAGTTTGACACCGACAACGATGGCATCCTGCACTCCCCTGAAATCGCCAAGGCCCTGTCCTCCTATGGCGTGGCGGTGACATCAGAGCAGGTGCAGTGCTACTTGACCTAGAATTTGGTTGCATAGCTTCAGCCAGCAATTTGGCTTGCCGTCTTCCGCATTAAAAAGAAATACCAGGAAAATGTAAACGCGAACAAATCATTTTTTTCTTCCTTTTTTCTTCTTTGTATCATTTTAATCAGGAGGTGCTAAGGCCTCCAAAAATTAACTTATGTCGATCATTTTTTCTGAGAATGGGGCTACAATGGCATGATTCATGGCGATGTTTTGAGCAATTTTGAAGGTCATTCTGAGCACCTCATTTGGGCGGTGTGTGTGTGGGGGGGGGGGGGGGGGGGGGGCAGCCCTCCTCATTCTTTTTTACACCTTTTTACTCATACCTCCAAATATCATTCCGAGAACACCATTGAGATTGTGTAGACAAGGGCAGTTCATTGGCACCACTTCAGATCCGGGGGTTGGGTGGGTGAATGGGCATATCTGAGGCCTGCCTCAAGGATTCTGAGACAGTTGAAATGCTCGATTTCAATACCCCAAAATTTGCTGTGGGGGTCAAGACCTTCTCAGGTATTTTGTAGGCAGAAGGTGTCCAAAAACAATTTACTCCTGTTTTAATTGTTTTTTTCGTGTTTGCAGGTCCAGTGGTACATCACTATGTTCGAGGAGAGCAAGGCCCCTTACATCACGAGATGTGAGTTCCCCGCCTTCATCTTCTCCATGGCCATCGGAGACTTGCATGCGCACAACATCAGGAATGGCGAGTCAACTGACTCATGCGATCTCCCATAGATGGCCCACTCCCTAAGTCAGTGAAGCAAACGCATGCGCACAGTCTCAGGCATAGTTTTTCTTTCAGCTTCGAGCAGCTTCTAGGCAGCTCCCTGAGCTAGCCACTGGGCTTAGCCCCAATAATTCAACTGTGCTGGAAAGCTGATTATGCCAGCTTTCGGATGCACTACTTTGCTTTAGGGTAGCTGAAAAGAAAAGCTATGAATGCATGCGCACTGTATCAGGGACGGTGAGACTACCGTACTGACTCGTGTAGTCATGTGACCTGCCATAGTCCCAGGGCACCAAGAAAAATGTCATCATCATCACCATCATCATCATCATCATCATAGAAAGCCCGTGTCTCGGCACAACTGTCTTGGCATAACTACCTTGTCTTGGCATAACTGCCTTGGCATATCTGTCTTGGCAGAACTACCTTGTCTTGGCAGAACTACCTTGTCTTGGCATGACTGCCTTGGCATAACTGTCTTGGCATAACTACCTTGTCTTGGCATGACTGCCTTGGCATATCTGTCTTGGCAGAACTACCTTGTCTTGGTATAACTGTCTTGGCATGTCGTGAACTGCATGCGCACATCATGACGGATGGCGAGCCCGCCCACTAATGCGGTTTGCAGTTGAAGGCTCCAGCCTTGCTGATTCAGACGTTCAGGATTGGAAAGCGGCAGGCAGGCAGGTAGGCCTAGGCCCCCCTCAGCCCCCCTCCAGGCCCAGGCCTAAGCATGTCTGCAAGACATAGCACCACCACATAGCACTCAGTCCTGAAAACAGAATGCAATCACTTGGGTTTGAGGTGGGAATGAGGCGATTTTAGTTCTACCAAGGAGGGTTAGATTGTTACATGGTTTTTCAGCTAACTTTGGGTTGCTCACCGTCTTCCGATGCCAAGTCCCCCCGTGCAATACCCACGGAAACCAGACCCCAGACCTGGTAGGACGGCAGGCTTTGGCAGGATTCGTATTCAGAATATTCGTATTCAGAATATGTGTATCTGAATATTCGTAGTAGCAGGTGCCGTTTTCAGAATCCCGCTGCTTTTTTACATGTGTATTTGTTCGTCTCGAGAGGTTTAATGGTTCATTCCTCGGGTTACTGGCAACATACATATATGTTATCATTATTTACATCGTTACGGGCCTGCTTCTATATACATACATTCGGCAATTAGCGGGTAATAAATACCATTTTCGCTGTGGGGCAGACTCACACGAATCTGGCCTTTTTATCATTATTCATCCATGTTAGGGTCGTGGGCCCCTGTTCACCTGTGGGGCCTCAAGTGGACTGCCTGTGGCAGTGGATTCTTGTGTGGTCTGGTGTGTTGATGGATGGCTCTGGCAGACAATAGTTAGTGCCTTAACGATGTGCAATACAGCGTTGATAAAAGAAATAACGTGTAACACACTAACACTTGCCTGTAATCCAACGAGAACTTGGACTTGTTTACATGTCTCCAGCCAGCAATTTGGCTGGTTGCCGTCTTCTTGAACTTGAACTTGCCGTCTTCGGCAGTTAAGATTAATTGCCCGGGAAAATGTAATTGTTAGCAAAATCTGTGTAAAATCTAAGCATTTTTCAGGGGGGGGGGGGGCACTTCTAATCAAAATGACACCAACCCCAACTTTGTAGATATCATAGAGAGGATGAGGAATCCGGTTGTATTTCTTAATTTGGCCCAGTAGTAAAAAAAGTAATGGTCTTCCGAAGTTTGGGGCCGCGGGGGGGGGGGGGGGGGGGGGGTCGAGGGGGAAATCTGTCATTTTCAAAAAATAGTAGGGGGCCCTGGCGGGTCCCCTGGAGGTCGGCCCCGGGGGTGGGGTATGGTACACGATGGCCTCTGGGTTTGTAGTTCAGTTGTCTAAAATGGTTACATTTCTTGTTGGATGTTGAAAATTATGACAGTTGTCCACGTGGGTACTGGGGATGCCAATTTGAAACGACGTGCAGCGAGATACCTTTGCTAATTGCAATTGCCAACAAATTGATATGAAAGATTTAACGTAGATTGTCATGTTATGTTTCATGTCTGGGCTTGGCATCCAATGGCATGCTTGTACTTGTAAAACTTGGAGAACTGTGGGAGAGCCGTCATGTCATTTATTGCAGCAGGTGTGTGAATGCAGTTGAGGCGGATGCCTTCTTTCTTGGGCTGTTTCTGATGGATGTGGAACAGGGTTTCCGTGTCTCTACGATGATAGATTGGTAGTCAGCTGTTGTGTTGGACATGCTCCAGGTCCCTAGATTGAGTCCACAGGACAGGAGGGAAACGACAAATGAAAACACCGCGTCTACAGTCCGCAATCCTGAGATCCGAACGCGAATAAGTGCTCTTCGGGGCAAGCTTTCGACAGCAGGCTGGTTCCCAAAGTGCACCATTCCGCAGGTTCAGCAACTCCCAAGAAAGTTGAAAAGAGAAGTTGCTCTTCGACCTTTGGAGTTGCTTTGCGGATATTGAACTTGCTTTCAGACTATCCAAACTGCTTTGCGACTACTGGACTATCAGCTAGTAAGCACTCCGAAGAATGGACAGAGATGTTGCAGCGGAACAGACGCGCCAATCTATACACGGAGACGAGAATAGAATTACAAGGACAGGCGGACGCCAAAGGACACCAGCGGTGGGAGAGGCGGATTCCTGTAACCTGACTAGAACCTAAGCCAGGGATCTTTAAACCAGGCACCGGCTATACAGAGTGTGTCAGTGAGACCGGTGACGAAGCCAACAGGAAGCTGTCACTGAGTCACTCAAAGGATGACACAGTCTACGGGAAGCTGGCAGAGCCGATAGTTCTAAGGAAGTACATAAGTAGTCACCAAGTCATAAAATGCGTGAGAGCACCGCAATTCATGCTGACACTCCACCTATGACACAGGTGACATACAATAATACTTCTCCACCTATGGCACTGGTGACATAGAACTATATGTAACAATTAAAAAAAAAAAAAAAAAAAATCAAAGAACTCCGAAAAAATCGAGAGAAC
Source organism: Chlamydomonas sp. ICE-L (assembly GCA_013435795.1). Taxonomy (NCBI): domain Eukaryota; kingdom Viridiplantae; phylum Chlorophyta; class Chlorophyceae; order Chlamydomonadales; family Chlamydomonadaceae; genus Chlamydomonas; species Chlamydomonas sp. ICE-L. Next base: position 5,514,539 of record JACBWV010000364.1, read on the forward strand.
TTCAAATGGAACCCAAAGGGCGATAGGAAGAAATGAAACAAGGCAAAAAAACAAAAATGTGCCAAGTGAGAAAGAGATGAAAACCGAATATCAAAGGTGGGTAACAACGGTATAGAAAACCCGATCCGGGAATAGGAACCTAATGCCAAACAATGATAACCAAAGAAAAACCGATGTAACCAGAAAACAAAAATGACCCTAAGAAGAAGCGGCCATTCCAAGCATTCGGACAAACCTCCAGAACACAGCAGGATCAAGGTGCTTGGTGAAGGGGGCAGCACAGTTGTCCTTAGTGTTAACATAGGCAACATCCAGTTGGCCATCCTCCACCAGCTCCTTGATGTAGTGATGAATAACATCAATGTGCTTGCTGCGAGGGAGGAGCTGCCAGTCATTGGCCCAACTCAGAGACCCTAAGTTGTCACCCTGAATGGTAACCAGATCACAAGGCAGACCCAGATCTACCCTCAACTTCTTCAACCATTGCACCTCCCTGGCAGTCTGAGACAGGGCCTGATACTCAGCTTCACTAGAGCTAATGGCAACAGTGGGCTGCCTCTTGCTCATCCAGTTCACTACACACACCCCAGCAAGCACAGCAAAGCCAGTCTGAGACCTCCTGTCAGACCCATCATCAGCAAAGGATGAGTCACTAAAGACAGTAAAAGAGAACTCAGGGCTGTGAGTGTAAGTGAGCCCCAGGTGGGAATGTGTCCTCAAATACAAGAGCAAACGCTTGGCCGCCCCCCAGAGGGGAGCAGTAGGGCGAGCAGAAAACCTGGACAGGTAGCTCACAGCAAAAGAAATATCAGGCCTGGTGCAAGTAGCCAGGTAAAGCAAAGCACCCACAAGAGAGAGATACTGGCTGTTGGAGACCAGGGGGTCCCCAGGAGGGTCAGTGACGGTGCATTTGGCCATGGGGGCAGCAAACTTGGGCTTTGTAGCATCAGTAAGCCCAAACTGCTCCACCAGATCAACAATGTAAGAGTGCTGGGAGAGGTTGATCTGAACACACCTGCCGTCAGAGTCAAGTGCAGCATCCATGTCCAAAGAGAGGAACTGAACCGGTACACCCATCTCTTTGACCTCCCAGCCAGCTTTCTCCATAGCCTTGATCAGCAAAGCATACCTATCCAGCTCACTAAAAGCACAGATAAAATCATCAACATAGGTCAGGACATAGCTCCACCCACCAATAGAATCCCTCCTAAAATACAGAGCAGGTTCTGCCTTGCACATAGTAAAACCATGGGCAACCAAAACCCGCTTGACATCTCTACTCCAAGCCCTGGGCGCCTGCTTCAGACCATAAAGGGACTTGATCAGTTTGCACACAAGGGGAACACCGTTAGGACCAAGTACCTTAAAGCCTTCAGGCTGGTGGCAGTACAGGTCCAGACCAGGTTCAAGCTTAGCATTTAGAAATGCAGTCTTGATGTCCAGCTGCCGAACAAACATCTTCCTATGAGTGATGGCAGCCAGGAGCACCCTCAGACCTGCTTTAGAGGAGACGGGGGCATATACGTCATGAAAGTCCAGCCCAGGACGCTGCAGAAAACCACGGACCACAAAACGTGCCTTGAAGCGCAGAGAACCATCAACCCCAACCTTCTTCACAAATAACCACCTGCTAGACAGGATCCTCTGTTTAGGAGGCTGTGGAGTGAGGGCCCAAGTACCATGGGCATGAAGGGACGCCATCTCATCCTTCATAGCAAGGAGCCATTGATCCCTGTCAGGGTTGGTAGGAAGCATGGCAGCTTTATAGGTTAGTTCAGTGGAGGTTGAAACATATGCCCCCACGTACAAGCAGTTTACTTGTACATGAGCAGCGGGGATATCAGCAGTATCAGCAGTAACCGGTAGTATAGCCCCCAGCACAGAACTACTGCCTGGTTGAACAGGGCCGGCCTTATTTGCCTCTATCTCAACGAAGCCTGGGTCGACTGGAACACCCCAGCCATACGCAGTATCGGAACCAGACCAATGATCAAGATCATCACTTGCGCTATCGGCAACGGCTACATCGTCACATGGGCTTGACCCGAATAATCCACCAGGGATGGCATGAGGCGAAGGGATTAACAACACCTGCGAGTCATCCGAGGTGGTCGGAGGTTGGTGACTATTAGGCAATGGACCTGTAACAGGCTCCACTATGATCTGAGACTGCCTTAATCCTAGAGCTTCACCGACGGAACTTGACGCAGAGGAGGGCCTGGCGACCCCCTGAGATTCGGGTAAAATGATATCTGAAAGGACATCGGAATCCCGCCCGCCCAGTGCCTTCACACGCAATACAGCACCATCAGCCCCTGACCTGGGACGCAAGGTCATCCCATGACCAGGGCAGCGGTCGACAATTGGGGTTAGCAAAGGGTCTAAGGAATGAACCGCAGACTCAGGCATGTGTCCGTTGATAGCGGCAGGGATGCGAGAGATGTACGGAGACCCGTCATAGGGAGATAGCCCAGGAATACAGTTATAGCTAAACTGTTCATAGAAGAGTACATCACGACTCTCTACTACCTGGCGCAACTTAGGAACCCAAACAAAATAACCCTTACTCACCAGGGAATACCCAACCAGTCTACCAGATAACGCCCTTTCGTCTAGCTTGTTGCGTTTCTTCCCATTGACTAACGTGACGTAGCAAGGGCAACCAAACACACGCAACAACGACACATCAGGCACGACCCCAAAAAACAGCTCGTAGGGAGTCTTGTCTCCCTGATTGGGCAGACGATTACGAAGGTAACAAGCAGCTAGGAAGGCACAGGGCCAGAAAGACTTAGCTAGTTTAGACTCCAGGTGGATGCTTCTAGCTATAGACTGCAAGACCCCATTGTACCTCTCCACAGTTGCATTCTGCTGTGCAGTGCATGCCAACGATAACTCATGCACTGCCCCAACCGATATCAGCCAATCCTCGAACCACTTAACAATAAACTCCTTGGCCCTGTCAGATCTCAGACATTTAAAGGCAAACCCATGCAGCTGATTCATCCATCTGAGGATGATAGTTTGGACTGCTAAGGGAGCTTCATCCCTGGTCCTCAAGCACAATACCTCAGCATAGCCAGAGTGTTGGTCTGTGAGGCACAGAATATAAAACTCCCCACGCAGGCCCCTAATATGAACCGGTCCCATGATATCCAAGTGAAGCCGTTGGAGAGGTGCACGGATCTGAGTTTTGCTTTCTTTAGGAAAAGGGAGACGTTTGCCCTTAGCCTTCCGACAAGCATCACAAGGGATCTTAGCCAGTCTCCGCACTTGACCGAGAGTGAGGGGCAAGTTCTTAACCATACCCTTCTTGACAAGTTTGTGCATGGCATCATAGCCGGGGTGACCCAACCGCCTATGCCACAGCCATGCAGGAGTGGTAGGGATAACAACTCCACCGTCCTCATCAACATCAAGTGCAAACGCTGGATAATCGTCAGCAACTCTGAAACAGCGACGGGAGGTGCTACAAGGCCTACATGCAAACTTGTAAACACCATCACTGGAGGCAGGGAAAGACCAGAGAACAGAAGAGCCCTGAGTGGCAGTGCAACTAAGACTATCAAAAGAAACCTGACAGTGGAGAGAATGAGCCACAGCATTTACTGACAGGAGGTTCACCGGACAGTTAGGGATGTAGAGAACATCAGTTAGAGTGATCGATGTTGGTAACCAATCACTGCATAACACAATGGATCCCATACCTTCTGACCGTTGAACCACCCCATCACCAAATCGAACTGCCGGACTAACAGCAGAAGCCTTATACACAGTGAACAAAGACTTATCACCTGTGATGGACATTCCAGCTCCAGAGTCCACATGCCAGACACCCTCAGAAAGACTCGGGCTACACAAGTTAGAGAACTTCGTAGTGCAAGAGAATAGGACAGAGCGTACCTCCTAGTTCTTGGACATGGCGTACCCGTCAATCTGAGCCTGCAAGGAGGACATCTGCCTACGAGTCAGCGAACCTGGAAGGGCCAAGGCAATGGGCACGGGTTCACTGCCCGGTACACCAGCCTTGGTCTTTCGCAGGTGCGGATGCTTCGTCCAGCAACGGTCCTCCGAGTGGGTCGTTTTGGAAGGACAGGGGCCCCAAGCGCAATCCAGGCGCCTCTTGGTAGACCCGGAACCCTGAGCACCAGGCCCCCTGCCACGCTGGAAAGCAGCATTGGCAGGGACATGGGGAGGGTCGCGGGACCAACCAGGATGCCTGGGATCCGACTTGGGGAGAGACACATTCAAGAAATCTAACGACCTATATGCTGCAAGACAGGTCCAGTAATCAACAGGCAGCTTCTGATACAGCAACGTACCAAATTGTAGCCGCAGAGAGTCGAAGCGGGGGTGAGTGATGCCCTGAACAATAGTGTACATGGCATGTCGCTGAGTCTGTGGATACCCAGCACTGCGGAGGTCAGTGCACAAACCGCGGACCCTGCGAAAGAAATCATCCACAGGATCAGAAACGTTCATGGACGCACGTTGAAGCTCGACGAGCATGAGAGGGACACGAGCGGCAAGGGCATCAGACTGCTGCCTTCGGATATGCAAAAAGATATCCCGAGGAGTGGCGAAGTCCTGATACACCTTGACCATCGCATCCGTCATGTTCGCAAGCATCATGGTGAGACACATGAACTCCTGACGGTCCAGGGGCAGAGCGCTAAAACCCAACAGTGCAGGATCTACACGAGACTCACCATGAGAGGCCGAAGTTCCAGCAGCAGGAGCAGGGGAGAGAGATGCTAAAGACTTACGAACAGACAGAAAATACTCAGCCGCAAGACCAGCGTCATACGCGCGCTGGTCATCTATGTTCCTAACCTCAGGCAGGGACCGCGCAAAACTCACTACCAGCTCGAAATCAGGCTCCACAGGACAGAGAGGACGGGGAACCTTCAACCACTGGTAACCCTTCAGATCACTGTTCCTACGCCCTACACCACCAAACGTAACCCCATTAGGAGGTGGATATCTAATCCCCTCCGGAACAGGCCCTAGAAACGACCGGCACTTGAGACCTAGCTCAGTGAATGCCATCACACGTCGAACACGACCCTTGAGATCAACATTAGCCTGAGTGGCGTGATAATCCATCCTACCGTACAAGATGCCATCCAGAGATCCAAGCTCGGATTGAGCCCGGCGGACAAGACGGAAGTCCCGTAGCAGGAGCACAGGAGGAGGTCCACCAGAGAGCAGATGCTCCCAAGAATCGTGAGACCGCGAAGTCAAGACTGGAGGGGGTGGGGGCCCTGGAGGGGGCAGATCCACAGGCGGGGGAGGAGGAGGCTCCATGGAGGGGCCAGCAGCAGAAGTGCGGGAAGCCGTTGCAGCAGCTTCTCGAGCACGAGTGTTGTAGCCAGAAAGACCTCGCCCCAGAGGGTTGGTGGTGGTGAAGGACGCAGAGCGTTGCAGCAAAGACGGCTTGGCCACCTCCGGGTAGACCGGTAGAAGTGGCACAAGCAGAGGTGCATGCGTAGGCAGAGGCGCCGACGGAATAGCAGGCTCAAACACTGGCGAAACAGGAGAAGTCTCAAAGACTCGAGTAGCAGTAGTCGGAGTCTTTCCACCGAAGTCGCCACTCTTAGCACTCTGCAAGTCCTCAGAGTCGGAATGGTTGGCAGCACAGTAGTCCTTGTACTCCTGCTCATCTTCAGTCAGGTAATTGTCAGACTGGCAGCCACCCCAAAACTGGGCAGTTGCCGGAACAGGACCCGTAGCATACTGGATGATCTGTGTCTGAACACAGCAAAGATTCATCAGAACGTCCTCAACCTCAACAGAGAGGCGTTGGACAAAAGGAGAAGAAGTCGGAAAGATGGAGGTATGACTGGGGGGGGTGGCTTCCACGATGGCGGAAGGAGACTCCTCTCCGGCAGCAGAGGCCGCTGGCGCGCAATCATCAAGCCAATCAGTAGGAACCCGAAACTTCGGAGGAAGAATAAGGTCGCAGCCATTGCTAATAATGACGCTGCTCATGCCGCGCGACCAAGAAATCCCATTGTGTTCATTGAGTTTCTCAAAGCCGGCAGCAGGCCCACGCGGAAGTTGCATTGAAAAGCAGTGGTAGTAGTGACGAGCCCAGTAACCTATCAGCTAGTAAGCACTCCGAAGAGTGGGCAGAGATGTTGCAGCGGAACAGACGCGCCAATCTATACACGGAGACGAGAATAGCATTACAAGGACAGGCGGACGCCAAAGGACACCAGCGGTGGGAGAGGCGGATGCCTGTAACCTAACTAGAACCTAAGCCAGGGATCTTTAAACCAGGCACCGGCTATACAGAGTGTGTCAGTGAGACCGGTGACGAAGCCAACAGGAAGCTGTCACTGAGTCACTCAAAGGATGACACAGTCTACGGGAAGCTGGCAGAGCCGATAGTTCTAAGGAAGTACATATTATGGGCGTTCCTGCTTCCGAACGGATTTCCAATCTTACAATCACTTTTTGGGGGTCTTTTGATGCTTTCCAAATGCAATCTTACTATAAAAATCGTAAGATTGTAGTCAATTTTGACAAAATATGCTTAAAATGAGCTTGAAAGACGGAGAAACGTACAGATTGCGAATGTTACAACGTTGAAATTCCATATTTTGTAACAAAAGGTGTTAACATCAATTCGTGTCTTACAATTATAATTGTAAGAAATAAAGGGAAAGCGGACGGTTATGAGTCGGCAGGCAGAATTCAGCTTTTACATCTTACAATAAAAATCGTAAGTATAATTCATTTAATTTTCCTAATTTAGTAAAAAACGGCTATGTGTCAAACATCTTACTCCTCCTCCTCCCCCCCCTCCTCGTCCTCCTCTTCCTCCTCCTTCTCCTCCTCCATGTCCCCATCCCCATCTTCCTCCTCCTCCATCTCCTCCTCCTCAGCAATGTCTGCATTGTCTCCATCCGATTGCACAGCCTCTGCCCTGGTGTCCTTCTCAATGGATTGACAAGCTAGGAGCATGCTTGTGTGGTACTTTCTCTGGATCTTCATACCCTTGGTGGGTTCGCAGCTAAATTGAAATGCGTCAATGGGAATATCGCCCGTCCATGTTGCTTTTCTCCTAACCCCCACGGTAATAGGCACAAGCTTGTGGTCCATCCAATCTTCTGGCCAAGTTGGGTATTGTGTTTCAGTGTACACCAACTTCTGAGCCCCAGAGTACAAGGGCTTTAAATACACACATTCCACTTCTCCATTCACTGGTAGTGATTTGACCTCCACCACGTCCCATCCTCTCAATCCGCTAGAGTCATCCATTTGTACCTTGACCACAGCGACATGACCAACAACCAAATCAGTAGTGGGCTCGTAGGCTTTTCTTCTATCCGGCTTCGTCCCTTGTGAAGAATATAAGTACAACACATCCTCCTCCTCTGGCCTTTCCATATTAGTCTCCAAAGTGTGTGCGACCTTCATAGTCTTGGCAATCTCGTTACTTGCAGGTAAAAGGTCTGACACATCCATGGACAAGTCATCCAATGATGCTATCAAGCGCTTGGCCATTGATTTCTCAGACTGTGTCAGAACACGACTGGTTGCTGACAACTCCGATGGGAAGTCGACAAAATGTTGGTCTTTCGGGTACTCCCCAGTCACAGCATCATCTGGTTGAGTGCTCCAATAACTCTTCTCAACGTTGAAGAAATCAGTCCACCACTTATTGCTGGCTTCCCAAGTTTCACGAAGCTTCTCGGCAATATGTTTGAAGGTCTGGGCATGGGATGGGCCATCGGCTGCTGGTTCATCCATCTGCTGCTGGTCATCGGCTTCTGGTTCTAGAAGGTCCTACTTATTAAGTAGTCACCAAGTCATAAAATGCGTGAGAGCACCGCAATTCATGCTGACATGGACGTGCGAGGCGTTGCATGCACTGGTGTTGCGACTATTCAAATTGCTTTGCGACTTTGGAAATCCGCTGCCCTGAGATCCGTACGCGAACAAGTGCCCTCAGAGAAATTAACACAAGTCGATTCCATGCGAAAGAAGTCAGTTTAACCGGCTGATTTGACCGGCGTTCTTGGGAAAAGTGAGGATTTGAGGATTTGAGAAAACAGCACGATTTCGCTAAAGTATCGCATAGGTCTGTCCCCCTTAGGGGGCCGACCAACTAGGAACTTTACATGCACTTTTTCTAGCCCTTAGAATGACATGGGAGTGGAACTACGGTGTTCCTCTATTAAATACCAGTCCATGTATGCTATTGGGGGAGAGATCCACCACATATTATGCCCAGGGCAGAGAGGGGGGGGGGGGGGGGGGGGGGGGGGGGGGGGTCCAGGTTCTCTCTCTCTCTCTCTCTCTCTCTCTCTCCACACACACACACAACGCCCTACCCAACATGTGTACAACGACGTTCAGAGCGAGACCTCGAGGTAGTTCACTGCTTCTTCTTTATCCCTTCCCGTTACTGGGCGTCTGTTTTCGTTATGGTGCCTAGTGCTATTTGATGTTATTCGATGGACCCACAATCGGAGGGCACTACCTGCGACAAGTGCGGTAAACATTTAAACAATTGCTCTGCCGCGACCACGGAAACACAGGGCGCCATTATAATTCTCTCGCGTGCTTGGATACAGTCGAACAGTCGTCGAGATTCAGCAGCGCATCAAAGCATTTGATTACCGGTTTTTTTCAGCCTTTGAGCGCTATGGCAGCTGACGGGGCGGCGGCCCTGAGGCACTGACCCCCAAGCCCCACCAAACAATGCAACATTGATGATGATGACTTTCTATGCTTCAAACATTCCCAATGGACTCGATACCAACCTCAATGGATAGGCCTTCAAAAACCCTGTAAAATTAGCATAATTAGACACCATAACACTAAGTGGTGCCTGAAATAGTGGCTGTACAGTGGGTTCCGGAGCCGTGTGTGTGTGTGGGGGGGGGGGGGGGGGGGGGGGGGGGAGGGGGGGGGGGGTCAGCTGAAGGGTTCCTTCACACTTTTTTGGGATGGTGTTTTTCACTTTTTTTGCCCCCCCCCCCCCCCCCCCTGTTATTGACTGATTTATATATCAGTCTCTGAGTCGGCATAATGCACACCGGTACCTTTCCCTCCTGGTACCGTGTTGCCTGCCGCCAGGCCACAGGCTAGCTGTGGCCTGCACGTGACTGCAGTGCCCTGCAGTACACATCTCTTTTCTATATTATTTCGCCTGTTGCGCTTAATAGCATCTTCTCCTCTATCGAGCCGTCGCAACAATCTTACATTAACAGGTTATGTGCGCCATCTTTAGACGCTAACGAAGAACAGCCGCTGATTTCCGCGTTCGGAATCAGTTCCCCTCTGACTAGTCGAAGGCCCGAGTTTTAACTAAGCACCTGGACTCCCTGTGCGGATCCTACTTCCCGCTGCTCCGCCTTCCGCTTCCTACCAAGAATCCTTGGATCTGCCACTGCGTCCTACGACTGGAGCAAGCAAGAGCGACCACTAGTCACCGAAATCTATGAAGTGAGTATAGGACGACGCCCTCACCGAGACCCACACAGCGCTGTATTGATCGCAGACGATCAAATTTGCTTGCGACACCAGCTTAAGAGAAGCTCCTGTCGTCGAACATTGCCGCCTGGCAAAGTTCACCCCCCCACCAATCCGCTGGATCCCTTTGGATCGCCGATTCCCACAAGCACTCCATCCCCACTTCCCCTGCCCCGCCCTCGTAATTCCCCATATCCCAACACTCCGACCTACAACGCCAAGACTCCCACACAGAAGACCTCACCATGCAACCTCCCCGGATCTTCACTGGTAACAACCTCTACATCTGGCGTTGCGCCAGGGTGCATATACTCCTCGACCTCAAGTCCGATAGGGACACCATTGCCATCGCCTTCGACTGCCAACAGCCGGTGGTCGAAGGCGAGCCCGCTAATTCTGATGGTTACCCTGCTGAAGACATTACTTACCCTGTTGTTGCGGGTGCTGATCCAGCTGTTCCGGCCCGTGGTGTCCCCACCAGGATCTCCACCTGGAAGAACAACAAGGCCTTCAAGACGATCATAGATCGGGTGTCAGACGCAATCCAGGCGGCCATTCATGCTAACACAGACATGGCCACTAAAGCCTTCAGGTTTCTGGACTCCCTATACTCTGAGGAAGGCAGCAGGCTAGAGCACACTACCATGACTAACCTCTATGCTGTCCGTATGACTACTACTGAATCCCTGCAGACCTACCTCTCTAGGGCAGCTGACATGTATGCTCAAATCCCCAAGATCCAAGGTGAAAGCACCTGTTCTGTCAGCAACTTTCTCAACCTTGTTGTCAAAGGATTGAACTCACGTCCTGAATATGATGGATACATCAACCAGTTCAACCCCACAGCTACTCCCACCTTTGCCTCACTCCAAAGTGCAATCTTTAACTGGTGTCTAGTGAAACAAGTTGACCCTGCACCATCCCCAGAAGAGGCTGAACTGGCTGCTGCAGCATACAGAGTCAGGAGACCTTTCAACAGTAGGAACCTCCCCATCAGAGACAGGAGTAGCTCCTACAGGAAGATGACCTGCTGGAACTGTGGAGGAATCGGCCATAGCTCCAGGGAATGCACCAGTGAGGACACTGACCTAGCCTTCAAACCAGTTGAGTCAGATGAAGCTGACCACGGATCTAAGTCACCTCCCAAGCAGAGATCAGGAGATGACAAGGACTCTGATGACAAGAAGCCCTACAGCAGGAAGACCAGTGACAGGAGGCAGCAACGCACCAGAAGATACCACAGCAAGGGACGCCATGCCCATGTTGCTGATGGTGATCAGTCCACCTCAACCTCCAACTCTGACAGTGAGGGTGAGGAACACAACTTCCTGTCCCTGGCACTGGATGAAGACAACCTCCAACCCATGAGATTTGCTACACCAACCAGAGGCAAGTCTGTTTCTTTTTCCTTGCCACATGACTCCCTGGCTGATACAGCATTCCTTGGACATATAAGTGCTGATGATGAATGCACTATAGAAGACGATGAAGAAGTTTTCCAGGCAGCACTGCAAACAGAATGGATCATAGACACTGCAGCACACTTTCATGCAACAAGTAACACCTCCTACCTGCATGACATTCAGGACCTTCCACAGCCTATTAGGCTGCAACTGGCAGATCAAGACTCTCCACCTATCTTCTGCAAGCAGATAGGGAAGGCCAAGATCCAGGGCCATGGCAGAACTCTGATCATCCTGAACAGTGTACTCCTTGCTGACTGCAACATGCCCAACATCATTAGCATTAATGCAGCCACCAACCTGTGCCCAGACCTCCAAGTACACCTGTCCAAGACCAAAGCCACCCTCTCCATTCCAAGACCATCTGGTACCAAACTGCTCCTATCATGCCCCAAAAGGCATGGACTCTACCTCACTCAAACCTCCCCAGTTACCACCAGTAATCCCTCTGTGGGGCCTCCCATTGCCTACATCATGATGGTTACCAAGACTCCATCATCTCACACTGGCTCTGAGACAGGGCAGTCCCCACCCACTCATGAGACTTCCCCCAGTAGAGCTGATCAAGACTGCCAGGATCCCCCTTCTACTTCTGCACCATCTGCACCCCACACTGACCTTTAGATAGGGCAGTACCCACCCACTCATGTGGAGGCAGACCAAGACCTCCAGGATCTCCACGCTACCTCTGCACCATCTGCACCCCACACTGACCTTGAGATAGGGCAGTACCCACCCACTCATGTGGAGGCAGACCAAGACCTCCAGGACCATCCCCCTCCTTTCTGCCATCACAATACTCCCCCCACTGCAGATAACTTTGAAGAATCTGACAGTGATACTGACAGTGATGACATGCCAGAGCTCATCCTTCAGGAGGCCTACAAACAGCAAGATGACCCTGGATTGGGAGTGGATGACCCTCCAGACACCACTCCATCTCTTCCACAACATCTGGACACCCTAACCCTGCAACAAGCCAGATCAGAGATGGACCTCCTCAGTGACCAGATCAGAACCAACTATGAAGAATATGATGGCCCCATAGATGGGGACGGACCACTCAAGCCATCTGATCTGGACACAGCAACTACCTGGGACCAGTGGATACTAGACAACAGGTCACCAGACATTGGACTACCACTGGGAGAAGTCAACCAGAATGTCAACCACATCCACTTCTCCAACAACTCCAGGCTAAACCTCACAAGATTTGGATGCACCCTACACCACCTGAACAGCAGTCCTGCTTCACCAGCCTTCAGTATCAAGCCCAGGCCTCCACTTCCCCAACTCATCACAGCTTTCACCAGCAGGTTCCCAACCCTGCTGACTTCTGAAAAGGAACAGTTCCCACACAGGTCAATGCACAAGGTGCCATCTGATGCCTATGGCCCCATCATCAAGCACAATGGCAGGCTCCAGCAAATGGTGCAAGTCTACCCTACTGTCTCCACCACAGCCAGACCTACTCTACAGTGGGCCATTTGCCTTCAGGCTGCCATGACCAGTGCACATGCTTATGCACTATCATTTCGACCAAAGATGATCATGGACCCCAGGAGCTGTGCCCACCCTGGAGGAAAAGTGCTGTGTGTCAACCATATTAGCATGAACTGGAGCCCCATGGACTTCACCTTTATCAACATCCTTGCTCCCCCCAGCCTGGCCCCCAAATCGTTTGATGAGTTCTTTGCCCAGATCTGTCTCCAGCTTGACCTTGATGGTTTCCCCAGCAAGCCAGGCACCTAATCAGCCACAAACATTGCTCCCAATCTGTTGTATTAGACTTGAACATTCTAGAATTTATTATATGACCTGTCACCTGTACTGCCCCATGTACTTTCACAGGCTGCACCCTTTTAAATTTAGGATTATCCTAGTCTCTTCCTGATGTCTGTGCTTTAATTTAGGTTCACCCTATGTAGCTCACCCAAATTATGGGGGGACTAGTCCAGACATCCTGTCAAAGGCAAATCCTCTAGTCTCGAATCATGCAACTCTCGTAACCAAGGTTATCTCGACAAGCTTTAACCAAGCCTGGAATTCCCTTAACAGCCCCTCTGCAGCCTCTCTGCCATGTAACCTGCAGCACTTTTGCAGTATTTAGTACAGTCTCACAAGCAGCCTATCTGCCCTAGCCTGCAGCCTATCTGCAGTTTCCTTTCAGCTTCCCAGCAGCCTCCCTGCTACATAGCCTGCAGCCTATCTGCAGTTTCCTACCCTAGCCAGCTACCCCAGTAGACTGACATTTCTCTGTGACTCCTGCTAAAGTGATTTCTCCCTTTCAGCCACTAGGAATTCCTCAAAGTCTCCCTAGCTTTAATATTTTTATTTCCTTATGCCCCTCAGTTAATTCCAGGAATTCTTGAGCTCAAGAATGCCTTGAATTGGGGGGGATGTCATTGACTGATTTATATATCAGTCTCTGAGTCGGCATAATGCACACTGGTACCTTTCCCTCCTGGTACCGTGTTGCCTGCCGCCAGGCCACAGGCTAGCTGTGGCCTGCACGTGACTGCAGTACCCTGCAGTACACATCTCTTTTTTATATGATTGCGCCTGTTGCGCTTAATAGCACCTTCTTCTCTATCGAGCCTATGCCGTTGTAACAATCTTACATTAACACACACACACACACACCCTGGCATTTTTATCAAAATATGCTTCATCCAATCTCTTCATACATTCATGAATAAACGGAGGTAACTTTGCACTACCTTCCACTTCTGGATTCCGCATCAGATAATGTAGATGAATCATTTTGCTATCAGTTTCGGAAATCAGGTTCTGATACTTTCTTCTCGATTTCAGTGAGGCTCGATAGATGACACGCTCGACCAATCCAAGGGACAATGGGCCGCTTCTATCTATCAGTTTCCACCGTTGGAATCAGCGGACAGGTGGAAATATTATGAATTTATGATACTGTTTGTTCAAAGACTGCATGCGGTAATGCGTCCGTTGCGTTTCAGATCTTTTGAGACCGGGAGACAAGAGGAGGAGCGATATTGGATCACCCACCAGTTTCTTAACGATACAAAATCTGGCACAGACCGTTGGGTCGAATTGCCCACCACCAGCCCTCCTACGTAGGTGTTGGGCATAATTAAATGCTCAGATCCTAAGGCTTATAATCGCCCCACGAAGCTATGCCCGACAGTTAGGTTGTTTTCGCAACCTGAAAACCCTAAACTTGGTCACCCGCCCACCCAAGGGGAGCCCTTCACGACTGATTCTGGCCCACCCGATACCCCACCCTCCTCCGATTTGAATTGATTACTGGCACGCTTAGGAATTTGCGTATCCGCCCATCGTCGAGGGGCGGTTGCCTTCGTCTCGAGGCTCGAGGCCCCGCAGGCGTCAATGGTTCGGCCATGTGGCAACCGCGGTTATCCGGACGATGGGTCATGTGGGGCTGCATTTTGAAAATCAAATTTGGAAATTCACAGTTCACGCTGATGGGACCCAGCGATGAAATAGTACAAGCAAAAAGTTAAAAGCGATGTGGTTTATTAGCTTGGATAACACTCCGGAGAGTGGACAAAGTGTGAGCAGACACGTCAATCTATAAATGCGGAGACGAGAGTAGCATTACAAGCACTGGAGACCCATCAAGGGGCACCAGTGGTGAAAGGAGGCGGCAGCCAGGAACCGAACAGGGTACAGGCTAGGCTGGTGACGCAGGTGACAGGAAGCTGTCACTGAGTCACTCAGGGAGGACACAGTCTACGGGAAGCTGTCACTACGGGAAGCTGGCACAGGACTGGGAGAGCCGATAGTTCTAAGGAAGTACAGAAGTAGTCACCAAGTCATAAAACGCGTGAGAGCACCGCAATTCATGCTGACACTCCACCTATGACACAGGTGACATACAATAATACTTCTCCACCTATGGCACTGGTGACATAGAACTATATGTAACAGATTAAAAAAAAAAATCAAAGAACTCCGAAAAATCGAGAGAACTTCAAATGGAACCCAAAGGGTGACAGGAAGGAATGAAACAAAGCAAAAAACAAAAAAATTGCCAAGTGAGAAAAGATGAAAAACCGAATATCAAAGATGGGTAACAACGGTATAGAAAACCCGATCCGGGAATAGGAACCTAATGCCAAACAATGATAACCAAAGAAACCGATGTAACAAAAAAAAATGACCCTAAGAAGAAGCGGTCATTCCAAGCATACGGACAAACCTCCAGAACACAGCAGGATCAAGGGGCTTGGTGAAGGGGTCAGCACAGTTGTCCTTGGTGTTAACATAGGCAACGTCCAGTTGACCATCCTCCACCAGCTCCTTGATGTGATGAATAACATCAATGTGCTTGCTGCGAGGGAGGAGCTGCCAGTCATTGGCCCAACTCAGAGACCCTAAGTTGTCACCCTGAATGGTAACCAAATCACAAGGCAGACCTAGATCCACCCTCAACTTCTTCAACCATTGCACCTCCCTGGCAGCCTGAGACAGGGCCTGATACTCAGCCTCACTAGAGCTAATGGCAACAGTGGGCTGCCTCTTGCTCATCCAGTTCACAATGCACCCCCCAGCTAGCACAGCAAAGCCAGTCTGAGACCTCCTGTCAGACCCATCATCAGCAAAGGATGAGTCACTAAAGACAGTAAAAGAGAACTCAGGGCTGTGGGTGTAAGTGAGTCCCAGGTGGGAATGTGACCTTAAATACAAGAGCAAACGCTTGGCTGCCCCCCAGAGGGGGACGGTAGGGTGAGCAGAAAACCTGGACAGGTAGCTCACAGCAAATGAAATATCAGGCCTGGTGCAAGTAGCCAGGTATAGCAAAGCACCTACAAGAGAGAGGTACTGGCTATTAGAGGGCAGGGGGTCTCCAGGAGGGTCAGTGACGGTGCACTTGGCCATGGGGGCACCAAACTTGGGCTTGGCAGCAGCAGTAAGACCAAACTGCTCCACCAGATCAACAATGTAGGAGTGCTGGGAGAGGTTGATCTGAACACACCTGCCGTCAGAGTCAAGTGTAACAGCCATGTCCAAAGAGAGGAACTGAACCGGTACACCCATCTCTTTAACCTCCCAGCCAGCTTTGTTCATGGCCTTGATTAACAAAGCATACCTATCCAGCTCACTAAAAGCACAGATAAAATCATCAACATAGGTCAGGACATAGCTCCACCCACCAATAGAATCCCTCCTAAAATACAGAGCAGGTTCTGCCTTGCACATAGTAAACCCATGTGCAACCAAAACCCGCTTGACATCCATACTCCAAGCCCGGGGCGCCTGTTTCAAACCATAAAGGGACTTGATCAGTTTGCACACAAGGGGAACACCGTGAGGACCAAGTACCTTAAAGCCCTCAGGCTGGTGGCAGTACAGGTCCAGACCAGGTTCTAGCTTAGCATTCAGAAATGCAGTCTTGATGTCCAGCTGCCGAACAAACATCTTCCTATGAGTGATGGCAGCAAGGAGCACCCTCAGACCTGCTTTAGAAGAAACGGGGGCATATACATCGTGAAAGTCCAGCCCAGGACGCTGCAGAAAACCACGGACCACAAAACGTGCCTTGAAGCGCACAGAACCATCAACCCCAACCTTCTTCACAAATAACTACCTGCCAGACAGGATCCTCTGTTTAGGAGGCTGTGGAGTGAGTGCCCAAGTACCATGGGCATGAAGGGACGCCATCTCATCCTTCATAGCAAGCAGCCACTGATCTCTGTCAGGGTTGGAGGGAAGCATGGCAGCCTTATAGGTTAGTTCAGTGGAGGTGGAAATGTATGCTCCCACGTACAAGCAGTTTACTTGTACATGAGCAGCGGGGATATCAGCAATATCAGCAGTAACCGGTAGTATAGCCCCCGGTGCAGAACTACTGCCTGGTTGAACAAGGCCGGCCTTATTTGCCTCTATATCAACGAAGCCTGGGTCGACCGGAACACCCCAGCCATACGCAGTATCGGAACCCGACCAGTGTTCAAGATCATCACTTGCGCTATCGGCAACGGCTACATCATCACATGGGCTTGACCCGAATAATCCACCAGGGATGGCAGGAGGCGAAGGGATTAACAACACCTGCGAGCCATCCGAGGTGGTCGGAGGTTGGCGACTATTAGGCAATGGACCTGATCCAGGTACCACTATGATCGAAGGCTGTCGTAATCCTAAAGCTTCTCCGACGGAACGTGGCGCAGAGGAGGGCCTGGCGACCCCCTGAGATTCGGGTAAAATCGTATCTGAAAGAACTTCGGAATCCCGCCCGCCCAGTACCTTCACACGCAATGCAGCACCATCAGCCCCTGACCTGGGACGCAAGGTCATCCCATGACCAGGGCAGCGGCCGACAATTGGGGTTGGCAAAGGGTCTAAGGCATTAACCGCAGACTCAGGCATGTGTCCGTTGATAGCAGCAGGGATGCGAGAGACATACGGAGACCCATCATAAGGGGATAGCCCAGGAATACAGTTATGATCAAACTGCTCATAGAAGAGTACATCACGACTCTCTACTACCTGGCGCCACTTAGGAACCCAAACAAAATAACCCTTACTCACCAGGGAATACCCAACCAGTCTACCAGATAATGCCCTTTCGTCTAGCTTGTTGCGTTTCTTCCCATTGACTAACGTGACGTAGCAAGGGCAACCAAACACACGCAACAACGACACATCAGGCACAACCCCAAAGAAAAGCTCGTGAGGAGTCTTATCTCCCTGATTGGGCAGACGATTACGAAGGTAACAAGCAGCTAGGAAGGCATAGGCCCAGAAAGACTTAGTTAGTTTAGACTCCAGGTGGATGCTCCTAGCTATAGACTGTAAGACCCCATTGTACCTCTCCACAGTTGCATTCTGCTGTGCAGTGTATGCCAACGATAACTCATGCACTGCCCAAACCGATATCAGCCAATCCTCAAACCACTTTACTATAAACTCCTTAGCCCTGTCAGATCTCAGACACTTAAAGGCAAACCCATGCAACTGATTCATCCATCTGAGGATGATAGTTTGGACTGCTAAGGGAGCTTCATCCCTGGTCCTCAAGCACAATACCTCAGCATAGCCAGAGTATTGGTCTGTGAGGCACAGAATATAAAACTCCCCACGCAGACCCCTAATATGAACTGGTCCCATGATATCCAAGTGAAGGCGTTGGAGAGGTGCACGGATCTTAGTTTTGCTTTCTTTAGGAAAAGGGAGACGTTTGCCCTTAGCCTTCTGACAAGCATCACAAGGTGTAACGGTACAGAACCCTTCACGGGTACTCTGGCCGTCCAGCAAGGCATACGGGTACACCGTACCCGTAAGCCACGTGACGAACGCACATGATACAGTACCATACCCATGTACTGCCTCATCTCTCACAACGCACATGTTGCGTACATAGACACGAGCTACTCGGAATGAACCCTTCTACTCCTACCACGAAGACGTTCTTTCCAAGCTACTCGACATCCCCTACTTAGGTAACCATCTACTTGTTCTGCTAGTTCACCCATATCAACGTACACGTAAACTCACATCACGCATCACGTTCCCTAGCCTAACCCCTCAAGCTGCTAAGGAGCATCCTGAGCTGTTACACTGGTAGCGGAGCTGGTTTCGTTCCTTAGGGACCTCACGCATACACATACGCACGCATACGCATTTTCCTTCGAAGAAATCGCACCCGCCAGGACATCCTGTCAACTTTTCTGGCATTTGCTGCTCTTTGTTCCTGCTCTTACCTGTGGCTACGAATACACGTAGCGCCTGCTCGGTTCTCGCAGTGAACGGTCCTGTTAGGCTCGACACGCACTAGGCCGCTTGCGACCTGTCTTGCATGGGCATCTCATCATAGCCTGCCCTGCCCCTGTCTGGCCTACGTTCTCGATTCTTGCGTTCACGTCCTGTCCTTTTGGTCATAGCTTCTAACGATATATTCCCGAGCATCTCCCTCGCGGATTGATCAATAGTGCAGCATCGGCTCCATTGGCCACCTCGGCTGTACTTGCTTTAATTAGGGTGCTTCGCGAGCCTGTCCTGCAGCTCTCACGGTTTGCTGCATTAATTATTCGTGCTGTCCACCTGCTATCTTGCTCATCCTGTCGCGCATTTCGATTCGTCGGTGTACTTCCTTGCTTGCCCTGTGGTCCGTGCCTTCGCAGTGCTAATATCCCTCATCGTATTCTGGACGAACGCGTCATACCATTCACAGTTACGTTTGAGGCATTATCAGCTCGTTACGCTCGCAAATTTTACTCGTCCTTGTGGCAGGTGATATTTTGGCATCTTAGAGTTGCGAGTAATACCCCCTCTCTAGCCCACCACTCATCCCTGTCCAGCCTACTGACTTGTGCTGTTGCCTGTGCAGAATGGCCTCCCACAAAATTTACCTAAGTACCGACGCCGCTGATGCTGCCGCTGCCGCGGCCGCTGCGGAGCAGCCTACGATGTCAGTGGTTGCGGGCGCAGACACTGCGCCCGCCACCACGCAGACACTGCGCCCGCAACGGAGTTCAATGCGACGCAGGACGAGTCCGCCTCTGTCGACGCGCGGCCCTCTGTTTCAGTGGGCACGCTGCAACCTCTGGTTGTGGGCTTCACGGGTCTGGCGGCACCCTCGGGTGCGCCGATCGCGATCCCACCTCTGGCGCTGGCCGCTGGCGCTGGCAACGAACGATGGCCGCTGGCGCTGGCCGCTGAACGCTGAACGCTGGCCGCTGAACGCTTGCGCTGGCCGCTGGCGTTGCCCCTCCAACGCCGCTGCTGTGCAGCCTCCGACGTCGCTGTCGCTGTCGCGTGTCGCCTACGACGTCGCAATCCCACGAGAATTGCGTCGTCCGGCACCAAGCTTGACACTGAGCTCACGGCGACGCGGGATGTTTCTGCCTCCGTCGGAGAGCGGCCTTCCGTTTCCGTCGGCACGCTGCGACCTCTGGTCGCAAGCTTGGCCGGTCTGGCTGCATCCTAGGGTGCGCCAACCGCCACGCCCGACGCCGACGCCGACGACGCAGCCCACGCATCCTCCCAATTTGAAGGAGGCATATCGTCGCTCAAATGTCTCTCAAACGTCACTCAAATGTCGCTCAAATGTCGTCGGCCGACAGGACCAAGGAGCCCCCGACGTATGAGAATGATTTCTCAACAAGCGACGGGCTCATACAGCCCGATTGACTCTGCCGGCGGGCCGCTTGCCCTTTTCCGACAACCTCAGCACACGTTGCTACACGTGTCGCCCAATCAGGCACAGCACTCAGAAGTGTCCGACGCGTGTCCGACGACCTGGCCATATTCCGAGCGACAGTGTCATCCACTTGACAGGTCAGCCAGGTCTAGCCGCGCCAGGTCTAGCCGCGCCAGGTCTAGCCGCGCCAAGTCTAGCCGCGCCAGGTCTAGCTGCGCCAGGTTTAGCCGCGCCAGGTCTAGCCGCGCCAGGCCGCGCCAGGCCATCCAGGTCTAGCCGCGCCAGGTCTAGCCGCGCCAGGTCTAGCCGCGCCAGGTCTAGCCGCGCCAGGTCTAGCCGCGCCAGGTCTAGCCGCGCCAGGTCTAGCCGCGCCAGGTCATGGCCCGCCATAGCCGCGCAATTTTGCCAGTTCATGGCCCGCCCTAGCCGCGCAATTCCACGCAAATGCTCCTCAGCATTTCGCGACCCGATGGCACGCCATATCACACGATAGAGGAACCGACTGTTGTGCCGATCCAGTCACCTGCGGCGGACATCCATAACGATCACGTCCGACCGCGGGGGGTTAAATACCACGCCACGCACGGATACTCCTGACCGACCACCTCCCCACGCTACGGAGGACCGACGACGTGTTTCGGAATTCGCAAAGCGGATCTCCAACGTTCCACAGAGTGTGACTCCTTGTCGAGAATAGGGTGGACAGGGGCACACGCGCAAGAGCCGCGACGATGGATCATGGCGTAAGACGCTGTCCTCGACGTCCGGTTAGCATAATACCCTATTTCTCATCTGTATTTAGCGGTCCTCTACGCATCCCCTTGGACGAATCGTGGGCCTCGAGCATCACGATTGAGGTAGGATAGTATCATGACGTGGGTCGAGACGCTATTAACGCTCTACATACATCGGAATTCTCCTTACGTGTACCATCCCACGTGTTCGACATATTTCGTTATGAGATATTTCGGAATTTTTTTGGAAACGCACGTCGCTCTTACCCGACTACACAAAGTGGCATGCGCCAGCATACTCGCTCCCTGCAGGATTACTTCCATTAAATCAAGCCGGAGTTTCGCTCGGTCCCCGACCTGACGACCCTCAAGCGACTGAATTTCTTCGCATAGGCTTGTCCGACGCTCTCCGTGCTCTTAATGGAAGCCCGCTAGAATCGGGAACGTTGTTTAGCACGATGGAATATTGGTTCCACTACCTGCAGTAGGGCGAGGCGAGACAGGCCGCCGTCGCAACCGGCAATTCCTTCACGGACCAAAGCGACAGTTAGGAGAAAGGGGGATGAATAATCGAAGATCATGTTACCCCCCCTCCGACTTCGATTCTTTCTCTTCGCCGCGCATGAACCATCCACGCTGTCGAAGAGTTACACTCTAGTCGACAATGAGCCCCAAGCTGAAGGAGGTCGGAGAGTTGCACTCTCATCCGACAATTGCCCATGCTTTCGGCCAACAGTAGTAGTTCCCCGGCTGGCCCTTTCGGGAGACAGAACACAGGCCGAGGGGGTAGACGACGTAGCGGATCGCAACGACCGCAGACCTTCAAGCTGAGTTGATCGCCAGGGTCGCAGGTCCTCAGCTTGCAAGGTGCGAGTCGACGTAACGAAGGCAGTCTACTTCGGCCCCGATCCTAAGGAGCACATCCCCAGTTCGATGGGAACCCGTCGGAACCCGTCGGAAACACAACTGGTGGACGGTGGTACCGAACGCCGTTGTTTCCACCCGACTACATACACGAAGGATCGATAAAGCTATTCTCGATCTCACTGCACTAGTTTTACCGCAATCATCCAACCCTCTTCCACGATAAACCGAGCCCTACGGTGTCCGATAAATATAAAATATTTGGCACGGGTCGGAGCGACACGTTCATACCACGGTCTTCCCTATCAGAAGGCCGACATGTGGTTGAAACCGGTAACGTTCTCCATTGTGAGCAGTCGGACGAGGCGAAACGAAGCACCAGAGCAATACTTGACGGGTATTTGATAAGTAAAAATTTTGTCTGTCGGGTACTTGACAATACTTGACAAAAAAATGCTCTACGGCTGCGACGGGGTCTACCCGTGCAGTCGAGATACAATTATTGGCGCATTGAGCGCCCCCTCTGATTCTTTTCTTTTTCATAGCTGATCCATGGAGTACCTCGACAGAAATTCTGATCGGTGCTCCATCAAGGGCGCTAAAGTAATAGCGCTCATACAAACGAGTAGCCCATTGATGCGCTCGAGTAGTCGCATGCCAGCCGGCCCTATGTTAGGGATGAAACACAGGCTGATGAGGTCGAACAACCTGCGGATGCCAATACGATTACACGTCGGGTCCTTCTCCCCAGACTACACGACATTTCAGTCCAACAAGGCACGGGGTCGCTGCAGACATATTCCCATCAGTCCCGCAAAGTACCAGACCTCACTGTCCGCGAGTGATATAATATATTTCGCCGGGACTTCTTGATGACCTCCAACCCAAATATTTGACGGTCGGAAAATGGGTGCATTGTTCGATTCGGTAGTCGACGTATTCCACTATCTGCAGCTGGACATGTCCCGCAATACGCAGCAGCATCGACGGGCAACAGAGCGGGGGCTACACGTACACAGGTCAACGACTCGATCCCAGCGATCGACAGACACTAGGTACCTTTCTTCCCACACAGCCATTTATGCTGGCGTTACGATCTAAAGACGAGACCGACAGTACCGGATTCTCGTCCGACAAAAAGCCAAAAGTTGGACGCACGCCACGAGTAGCCCGTTGATGCGCTCGAGTAGTCGCATTCTGGCTGGCCCCTTCGGGGAATATCACAGGCCGAGAAGGTAGAGAGGACCACGACGTACGCAGCAGAGCGCAGCCCTGCAAGCAGAGTAGATCGCCAGGGTCGCAGGTCCTTCGCTTGCACGGTGCTGATCAAGCTCTCAACGACGCGACCAAGGCAGTATACTTTGGCCCCGCACCTGAGGAGGGCATCCCCAGATCCGGTTGAAACCCGTCGATACTTAAACTGGTGGTCGGAGGCATTGGATCCCAAAGTTCGCGAGAAACAAATCGCTGCCAGACAGTCAACGAAGTTCATCCGTCGCAATCACGCACAACGAAATCCGAGCACTTTCCCCGTGCTCACTACGCGAGCCATTCGGGTATTCGAAGTCAACTCCGCGACAGCCCCGATATGCTTTTCAACGCCCGATCTGGCGCGAAGCAATTGCTCACATTGGCAGATACGGGCGCGCCGGGTTGCCTTATGGAAAGGCGCAAGGCTGCTGATCTCGGTTTGCACATCTACCCTTGGGAACACGAACACGAACGCGGATTCACTTGCTCTAACGACAAGATTATCAAAATCGTGGCATGGGCAGAATCGCTCCTCATGCCCAACCTATTATCGGAATCACACGTCGCGCTCACCTGACTACACGAAAGTGGCTTGCGCCAAAATACTCGATCCGTGCAGAATTATTACCAAGCCATCAAGTCGAATTTCGCAAAGTCCCTGATCTCACCGATCGCGAGAAGTTAAACTTCTTTCGCACAGGACTCTCCGACGATCTCCGCGCCGGAGCGCACTCTGTGCGCGAGTCGGGCACGATATTCGAGACGATGGAGGACTTGTTCCGCTATCTGCAATTGGACGAGGCGAGAAAAGTCGTCGCTGCTCGTGGCAAGTCCTTGACGGACAAGCGCGATCGCCATCAGAGGGGAGGTTCCGTTAATCATAAGTCGAAGTCTCCGTTCAAGAGGCCCGCGAATACTAGTTACCCGGGTAAGGACTTTACATTCAATCGCGTATAATTTGCCAACCCCCCCTCCGAGTCTGACACTGATTCTTTCTCTTCGCAAGGCCTACATACCACCGACGACAGCGGGGAGATGAACTCTCGCCCTGCCAAGAGACCCAAACGGGAGGCCAACGGTAGTCGCAACCCGGCCGCTGGCCGAGGAGGTGGAGGACGTAGTGCGACGCAACCTACGCACACCGCCGATCTGGGTGGATCGCCAAAGTCGCAGGTCCTCAGTTTGCAAGGTGCTGCTCGCATGCTCGAGAACGGCCACGCTCCCTATCCACGTCCAACGATATGTTGGCAAAGCGGTTGTCCATGTCGTCGACAAACTTCCTGGAGGATTGGATTTAATCCTCGGATCCGACTGCATGCACGACCAAAGGGCCGTCCTCGACTACGATCGCATGACAATGTCGCTCAAACGGTACGGCTGCTGTTTAACCCCTATTAACGGGTAGCGGGACGAAACGGCTCATTCCTTCTTCACCATGGCTCTATCGGGCAAGTCAACCGATGACCCAGTCATTACGGGTCGCAAAGCAGCGAAGTTTTTAAAGGCTGGCGCTAACCACGTCATGGTCAACGTCCGCGAATCGCGAGCAGACTTACCGGCGTCAAATGTCACAGCCGATGAAAGAGCGATATTGCTCACGATATTATGGCCGTCCGACGGACCGTTCACTGGTCCGCCAGTGGCTAGCATGGATTTCGAATATTAGATCCACGACACCATCCTTGACCACGACGATCCAACGCTCATCTCGGCCAGCGGTCTGCGCGCCCTCCTATGGAAGTATCGCAAAGTCTTCAACAATTTGCCGATGGGGACTCCTAACCATCGCGTCATACCTCACGTCTGGTTATTACCAAATACGAATATCGGACGAGGACGCGCCGAATCCTGCGTCCACTACCCCGATGGGTCAGATCGAATTTATAGTCCTTGGAATAGGATTGGCGAACGCGCATGTCGCGTTCCAAGCAGTCTGGCGCATCGTTACTTGGTACAGGCGCGGTGCTCTTACAAGATAATCACCGGCCACAATCCGCTCACGTACTTCGTAGCAAGGCGGTCCTTTCGCGACGCATGGCATGAGGACCTTGCACCCTTTAGCTATACTGGGGAGTATCGCGCTGGTCGCAATGTTATGGCTGACCCGGTCAGTCGCACCCCCAACCTCTCCGCCCCGCCGACGTCCCGGTCGCGCACCAGCTGTTGGTGTTCTCTCTCTTGGTCAGCGAATGCCGTCCTCGATCGAAGAAGCTACGCCCTGTTGCGGTCGGTCCCACAGTCATTGCAATGATATTCTACCCCGCCCTCCAACGGTCTTGCCCGCACCTTCGGTTACGGTCAAGGACACACGACGACGCAGACGCCCAATGCCCTAGGCGTCGACTCCCTCCTCTTTCTCCATCATGGATCGAATTTTGGCTGGAACGAAACGGACCCACACTTCACGCCGGGCTGCAAGCGCCTCCGTGATAAATTTTCCAGAAACGGGTACTGGCTCAAGAAAACCAAGTACGGTCGTTAATTTTTATGTGTCCCACTTGACGTGGCACTTCGCCTGGATATTATCCGCGAAGCTCACGATCCGGTTTACATAGGCCATTGCGGTCGCACCGAAACGTTGGAACTCGTCACACGCACTTTTACATGGGCCAAAGTCCCGGCAGACGTGACTGCCTTCGTCCAGCAGTGCCATCAGTGCCAAACGAACAAGCCCGGCAACGCGAAGCCGAACGGTACCATGGTTCCCGTGGAAATTCCTGAAAAATTCTGGGAGTGCGTCTCCACGGACCTTGTTACGGCGCTTCCGCCAACATTGTCTGGCCATGATGCCATCGCGGTGTTCGTCGACAAGCTGTCGAAGATGGTTCATGTCGAACCTTGTCATACTACGATAAACGCAGAGGAATTCGCTTCCCTATACCTAAATCGTGTCATCCGATATCATGGTATCCCGAAGAAACTCCTCAGTAATCGTGATGCGCGATTCACAGGCCATTCGGCGTGGCTCTCCATCGATTGATGGGCACGCGACAAGCGTTTTCGACTGCGTTTCATCCTCAAACTGACGGTCAAACGGAACGAATGAACCGAGTCATCGAGGACATGCTTCGCCACTACGTAGGGCCGTACCACGACGATTGGGATAAGTCCTTGGCACTAGTAGAATTTGCAATCAACAATTCCTACAAAGAGTCCATTCAAAACACCCCTTTCGGGCGTACCTTGGCTACGACACTACGACGCCACTCAAGGCGGAAGTCGAATCGAAATGTCCGGCTGCCAACAATTGGTGGGCCGATCACATTGAACGACAAGCTCAATGCAAGGCATGCATGCAAGCCGCTCAAGATCGGCAAAAAGCCCATTACGATAAAAGACGAACGGAGGTTTTATTCAACCTTGGTGATTAAGTTCTCTTGTCCACCCGCAATATGAAGTTGAAGGCAACGGGTAAACCAAAATTTACGCCTCGTTTTGTTGGACCTTATACGATTACGGAATGCATTGGTCCACGCGACGAGCAAACTGGAGTCGTCCGGCAAGTCACGGCGTGCCGCTTGGCTTTGCCCAAGATGATGCGCATCCGCCCCGTGTTTCACGTGGGTTTGATCAAGCATTGGCACTCCGATGGCGTTGTCCATGTTGGACAACCGCTTGAGTTCGACCCCGACGACGCTCCGATTTGGAATATCCAATGCATCATGCGCGAAAAGTCGCTTGTCATAGGCACATCCAGCAAACGACGTCTCGAATACTTGGTCCGATGGCAAGACTTCG
Organism: Chlamydomonas sp. ICE-L; assembly: GCA_013435795.1. Lineage (NCBI taxonomy): Eukaryota > Viridiplantae > Chlorophyta > Chlorophyceae > Chlamydomonadales > Chlamydomonadaceae > Chlamydomonas > Chlamydomonas sp. ICE-L. Next base: position 5,541,217 of record JACBWV010000364.1, read on the forward strand.
GTATTGAGCAAGACACTTGGGAACTCGCCAGGGCGGTCAAGAAAAGTGCCCCTCACATCGTCGATGCATGGAAATCACGTGTTACGCCCGTTATGTCCCGACGTACGTCGAAAATACGGGCCCATCACCCACCCATCGCACTCGACGCATACGACACGGCGGTCAGGTTGCTTTATTCATAAAGCTATCTTTCCCGGAGTACTCAAAAGGGATGTTAAATGGTTCTCTCCGAAACCAACTTGATTCATCAAGTATATTTTGAGCACGGCACATACGACTACGACTGGTATTCACATCCCACCTTTATTACGATCAGATGCGGGGTCCGCATCTCTTCTGGAGGGGGGGGAGTGTAACGGTACAGAACCCTTCACGGGTACTCTGGCCGTCCAGCAAGGCATACGGGTACACCGTACCCGTAAGCCACGTGACGAACGCACATGATACAGTTCCATACCCATGTACTGCCTCATCTCTCACAACGCACACGTTGCGTACATAGACACGAGCTACTCGGAATGAACCCTTCTACTACTACCACGAAGACGTTCTTTCCAAGCTACTCGACATCCCCTACTTAGGTAACCATCTACTTGTTCTGCTAGTTCACCCATATCAACGTACACGTAAACTCACATCACGCATCACGTTCCCTAGCCTAACCCCTCAAGCTGCTAAGGAGCATCCTGAGCTGTTACACAAGGGATCTTAGCCAGTTTCTGCACCTGCTTGAGTGAGAGGGGTAAGTTCTTAACCATACCCTTCTTGACAAGTCTGCGCATAGCATCAAAGCCGGGGTGACCCAGCCGCCTATGCCACAGCCATTCAGGAGTGGTAGGGATAACAACTCCACCGTCCTCATCAACATCAAGTGCAAAAGCTGGGTAATCGTCAGCACCAAACAAACAGCCACTGGTGGTGTAACAAGGCCTACATGCAAACTTGTAAACACCATCACTGGAGGCAGGGAAGGACCAGAGAACAGAAGAGCCCTGAGTGGCAGTGCAACTAAGACTATCAAAAGAAACCTTGCAGTGGAGAGAATGAGCCACAGCATTTACTGACAGGAGGTTCACCGGACAGTGAGGTATGTAGAGAACATCAGTTAGAGTGATTGATGTTGGTAACCAATCACTACATAACTCAATGGATCCCATACCTTCTGCCCGTTGAACCACTCCATCACCAAATCGAACTGATGGCTGATTCGGAGAAACATTAAACACAGTGAACAAAGACCTATCACCTGTGATAGACATTCCAGCTCCAGAATCCACATGCCAGACACCCTCAGACAGGCTCGGGCTACACACATTAGAGAACTTTGAGGTGCAGGAGAATAGGACAGAGCTTACCTCCTACTTCTGCATAGCAAACCCATCAATCTGAGCCTGCAAGGAGGACAGTTGCCGTGGAGTAAGCGTACCAGGAAGGGCCAGGTTAACAGGCATCGGTCCAGGACGCGATGCACCATCACCGACTCTTTTCAGGTGCGGGTACTTCGTCCAGCAACGTTCCTCCGAGTGACCATCCTTATGGGGGCATGGTCCCCAAGTGCATTCCAGGCGCCTCTTCTTAGACCCAGAATCACCACCAGTTTTCTGCCGCCGCGGAAGTGCAGCATTGGCAAGAAACTGGGGAGTGTTCCGGGACCAACCAGGGTGCCTGGCATCATACTGAGGGAGAGCTATGTTCAGAATGTCTAGCTGCCTATATTCCTCTAGACAGGACCAGTACTCAACAGGTTGCTGGTTGTACAGCATGATACCGTACTTAATCCGCAGCGACTCGAAACGGGGCAGACTCGCACCTTGAACTATGATGCCCATGGCGTGACGCTGAGTCTGCGGAGACCCAGCACTGCGGAGGTCAGTGCATATACCGCGAACCCGACGAAAGAAAACGTCAACCTGCTCATGAGTGCCCATGACCGAAGCAAGATACTCTTTCAGCAAGTGAGGGACACGAGAGGCAAGGGCATCAGACTGCTGCCTCCGGATATGCAAAAAGATATCCCGAGGTGAAGCAAAGTCTTGGTATACCTTGACTAAGGCATCCGTCATGTTGGCAAGCATCATGGTTAAGATCATGAACTCTTGGCGGGGCAGGGTCAGCGCACTGAAGCCCAACAGTGCAGGATCGACACTAGACTCACCATGAGAGGCCGAAGTTCCAGCAGCAGGAGGAGCAGGCCTAGGATCTAAAGACTCACGAATGCCCAGAAAATACTCAGCAGCAAGACCAGCGTCATAAGCGCGGTGGTCATCTAAGTTCCTGATGAGATCCAGGGACCGCGCAACACCCACAATGAGCTCGAAATCAGGACGAACAGGACAGAAAGGGAGGGGCACCTTCAATTACTGGTAACCCCGCAGGTCGTTATTCCTACGCCCAATGCCACCAAAGGTCACCCCATTAGTAGGAGGGTAGTTAATCCCTGGCATAACCGGTCCCAGAAAAGCCCGACACTCTAGACCTAGCTCAGAGTATGCCATCACGCGCCTAATGCGACCCTTGCTATCAACATTAGCCTGGGTGGCTGCCATATCCATCCTACCGTACAGAATGCGGTCCAAGGAGTCCCCATAGTGGTGCTCCTGGCGGATACGACGACAGTCCTGCAACCGCAGGAGCAGAGGAGGTCCTCCAGTAAGCAGATGCTCCCAAGACTCGCATGACAGCGAAGGACGCACAGGAGCAGGAGGGCCAGGAGCAGGTGGCAGCTCCACCGGCGGAGGCGGAGGGGGTTCCTGCGAAGTGCCAGCAGAGGATGCGCGGACTACTGTAGCAGCAGCCTCCCGAGCACGGGTATGGTAGCCCATGAGAGCTCGCTCAGAGGGGTTGCGGCCAATGTTCGGCTGAGGAGCCAAGGGGCCAAGAGACGAAGAACTCTTCAGCAAAGACGGGTTGGCCACATCCGGTAAGTCCGGTGGAGGAGGCGCAAACAAAGGCGCAGACGCAAGCTCAGGCTTGAACTCAGGGGAAGGTGCCGACTGATGCTCATACACTGGAGAGACGGTGGAATCGTTGAACACACGAGTAGCAGTGGAAGGAGTACCTCCACCGAAGTCACCACTCATGGCACTCTGCAGATCCTCATCTTCATCATCATCATCATCATCATAGCCATCCTCACGACGATGATGGGCAAGGTCTGTATAGTCGTAGTCAAAACTGGCATCAGGTGGCGGAGGCGCCCCTGCATACTGGATAATCTGAGTAGAGACACAGCAGAGACGCATCAGAACGTCCTCAACCTCAGGGGAGAGGCGTCGGACAGTAGCAGAAGGAGCCGCAAAGTTGGAGGATTGATTGGGGGGGGGGGGTTACTTCCACGATGGCGGAAGGACTCTCATGACCGCTAGCAGAGGCCGCTGGCGCACAAACATCTAGCCAATCATCAAGAGGAGCCGGGTCCTCCGTTGGAAGGACTCGGTCGCAGCCATTGCTGATAATGATACTGCGCATCCCGCGCGTCCAGGAAAGACCATTCTTGTCATGGAGTTTCTCAAAATTAGCGGGAGGCCCTCGCGGAAGTTGCATCGTAAAATAAAGCAGTGGTAGTAAATGAAGGACCTTATAACCTATTAGCTTGGATAACACTCCGGAGAGTGGACAAAGTGTGAGCAGACACGCCAATCTATAAATGCGGAGACGAGAGTAGCATTACAAGCACTGGAGACCCATCAAGGGGCACCAGTGGTGAAAGGAGGCGGCAGCCAGGAACCGAACAGGGTACAGGCTAGACCGGTGACGCAGGTGACAGGAAGCTGTCACTGAGTCACTCAGGGAGGACACAGTCTACGGGAAGCTGTCACTACGGGAAGCTGGCACAGGACTGGGAGAGCCGATAGTTCTAAGGAAGTACAGAAGTAGTCACCAAGTCATAAAACGCGTGAGAGCACCGCAATTCATGCTGACATGGTTCAAGACCCAAGTATCATTCGCTCTTCCTACCTAAAAGGAACCACTCCGCTCCCAACACTCACTCTATCCTATCTTTCTCCGGACAATAGATCATGTGGGGCTGCCTTTTGAAATCATTTTTTTATGTTCAAAGCTATCCAGAACACTATAATCCGTTGGATCAACAAGTCAAGGCCTCAAGAAGAAATGGATTTGACTCTATTAGTGATGAAACGGGACATGCAAAAAGTTAAATGTGATGTGGGGCAAGTCCCCAGGCAACACTGACTCTTTCTAGCTGGCAAAAGGTAGCACTCCGCATCCAACACTCACTCTTCATAGCTGGCAAATGGTATGTACCAGGGTTGTTTAGGACTCGGCGTCCTCCATATCAAACACAACGTCGAAGGGTCAGTTGCCTAGTAGGACGCAATGTCGGAACGGTCCGTTGCGTTCGAAGACGCAGCTTAAGTGGGTTGGTTGCGTCACAGACAGAGCTTCACTAGGTCGGTTGCGTCTCAGGTGGTGAGGCAGGAGAGCTGGGGGTCCTCCTGATGAACCCTGGTATGTACACTGGTTCATCCCTACTGGGAGTCTGGGACTGTACCTCGGCCCTCATTGCAGAGAGACTCCATCACCTTGGTCATCTGTAGCAGTGCAGGGCGGATAGCAAGGGAATTTTATCAGTAAATGGGTGCTGTCAGTGGCACGCGTCCAAAGGAACACAAGAACGACATGCATACACGATTTAGCAGACCTGCTAGTCGGTTAGACCACCTGTTGGTTAGCCCGCCAGCCATTTAGATCATGCCAGTTGGTTATCCCGCTGGCATGCCATGAGGTTAGGTCATACCTAACCTCCTCGGATGCCCTGCTACTTGGGCCTGAGCATTCCGTTCCTCATTAACGTTTGTATTTTTGTAACATTACATTGATCTACTGCACTTGCTGCCTCGTGCAAACTTCATGCTGCTCAGGGTGCTCACCAATTCACCCTCTACGGTATGTGCGGAGAACATGGGTAATATAAGCACTTCTGTACCACGCTCATATAATACTACGTACGGAATGCAACTACACCAACACGTGTATGTAGACACTTAGAAGACATGCCCAGGGCAGGAAGAGGTGATGAGGAGGGCTAGACAGCCAACTGAACGCGAGGTGTCTCGGACTCTCTGTCTGAATAGATACCGCCCCCAAATTTTAAAAGTGAGGGGGGCGGCTGCTGAGCTGTGATCTAAAGGCGGTAGAGTTTTCGAAAGCCGCATGAAGTTATTCCATCCGATTCTGACTCGCGTCCATCACCCGCGCTTTCTATCCCACCGACGGCGCATAGATTGCCTGCACACCCTAGCCCCGGGCTCTCGATCGCCCACAGTTAGTCAATCCAGTCTTTCTTCCGCTACTCTTGCGCCTGATCGAAATATACCTTGTTGTGGCCTTCAAGGCTTACCAGTTCGCTCCCCGCCCCTAACTGGCCAGCTGCCGCAATCAACGATGTCGCATAATCCGCCCCCAGCGAAACTCGAAAGCAACGTGAGCATGGCCAAGGACTACCGCCGCACTGAGAACGTGGTGGCGGATTCAATCCCTCCCAGCGAGCGAAAGCAGTGCATCCTCTTCTATTCACCGCCTATGGAGGAGCTCGCGCAGAAGATCGTGCTCGCCGGCGAGGGCAGCATTAAGCTCGGCAACATGCGATGGAAGTGAGTTGCCTTGAGAAAGAAAAATTATGAAGAAACGATGCAGTGGCTTGGGATCGCCCGAGCCTTGCCAAGGACGCATTTCTAGCTTTTCTTGTAGCTTAGCGTTTCATACTCTTGCTTGCTTGGTCAGGATCGCCATGGACAGGCAGCAACCGAGTTTTGGAATAGTAGAAACATGTTACCTTCTCCCTATGCCCCAATTGACACTTCCATCCTGAGACAGCTGGAGATCACATTAAATTATCATAGACAGGCCATTGTTGACCCTACACAAGCGATCCAAGACAAATAACCAGCACCAGACGCCTGGTTGGTGGGTTCCGATGTAACTCAGACAGGACCCACTCATCAGGGACTAGCCCCTACTGGTAATGCAGAGTTGATGTTAACTGTTCAAGGCTCAGCAAGTCCCATTAGCCTATTTGGCTACTCCTGGACTGTATCATACATACATCAGGCTTACAGTTTGCTTGTGACCAGTTCATCAAGTGTTTCTTTCAGGTAGCCCCTCCTGGTAATCTGTAGTTGATCTTGATTGTTTGGCAAGTCCCATTAGCCTCTTTGGCTACCCCTGGACTGTAACATACACACGATAGAGACCCAGGCCCTGCCAGCATGGGCACGCCAGTTTCACTCTGTCACAATGTTAGGTTGCACTCACATTGCCTGCTCACTGTGCTCACTGTTCAACCCTTTGGCACTCAACATTCATGAGGGACCCTCTAACAGAACTATCAACCTCACTTCTCATGCGAAGGAGGGGTGAAGGCCCAGGTGGAGATGGGTCCACCTGTGGGGAAGGGAATCAGTTGGAGAGGGATGGGGACGGAGTGGGGTGGCCTGAGGTGGGGTGGGGTTGGGTGTCCCTCTATCCCTCCAAACTCACCCCTATCTCACCCTGTCACACCCATGTATCCGAGGGATGTGGATTGGGTGGGTTGGGCTACTGTGGTGGCTTGGCGATGTGCAAATAGCTTCCCCATCCTGTCCATTCAAAGCACAGGTAGCTCTCACAACACAGAGCATTGCTAGGTCCTAATAATCAGTTTCCCACACAGAGTCACAGTCTGTTGCCTTCCTCCCTAACCTCTCACCCACCCAGCCGCCTTTCCACACCTACCTACCTACCTACCTAACATCCTCAACCATTCAGCCACCCACCCACACCCTCCTCCCTACATATCCCCTCACCTACCCAAACTCACCCATGCCCACCTTCCTACCAGGCGCTTTGCAGATGGCTTCCCTGATCTGTTTGTTGAAGACGCCATGAGCATCCGCAACAAGCATTGTGCCTTTCTAGGCTCTTTCCATGACCCCAGCTGCATCTTTGAGCAAATGTCTGTTATATACGCCCTTCCACGCCTGTTTGTTGGATCCTTCACACTCGTGCTGCCTTTCTTCCCCACCGGAACTTTGGAAAGGGTTGAAACCGAGGGAGACGTGGCCACTGCTTACACCCTAGCACGCATCATGTCAAATGTACCTCCTTCCAGGGGAGGTCCAACAAGTCTGGTCATCTTTGATATCCATGCACTGCAGGTAAGGCTTAGGTGGGGCATCTTGTGTGCATGAATTAGTGTGTGTGTGATCTAGTGTGTGTGATTTATTGTATGTGATCTAGAATGTGCGATCTGGTATGTGTGATCTAGTGTGTATGATGTAGAGTATGATCTAGCACTTGTGACCTATTGTGTTAGGTTTTGTGTGTTTGATCTAGCATGTATGATCTAGTGCACATGATCTAGAGAGTCGCTGTATGCCTGTATACCACACCTTTCTCAATCCAAGCAAAAGACCTGGCCCCCACAACCTCATGCCTGGTAATAAGGCGTACTATTGAAGTATTTGTCCTTCGCAAGGGATTTTTTAACTTCCATGCTTGCAGGAGCGTTTCTACTTTGGCGATGCTGTTCTGCCCCTCTTCGAGAGCGGTATCCCGCTGCTTCTGGAGCGCTTGAAGACCCTAGACCATGAGAATGTAAGCATAAGGCAGGCATGGGGGTAGCAAATGGGGCTGATGTGGTGGTGTGTGTGTGGGGGGGGGGGGGGGGGGGGGGGGGGGGGGGGCTTGTGGTGGTTAGCAGAGAGCTTAGACGATGTGAATTTAAGAATGGGGCAATTATGCTGGTGGCAGAGAGCTTATACATTGAGAATTGAGATGGGAATACAGACTGAGTGGTTTTGAGCTGGGGTGGAGGTTTGATGTATGTCCTATCTTTGAGGATTTGGGAGAATGAGGATAACCAATCTAGGCAACTGATATGCAAACCACTACCTAAAACCACTGCGTACTCCACTCTGTACTGCCTCTCTGTTGATCCACTAGCCTACCAACCAACACCAATGCGTACTGTCACTCGGTACAGCCACTCTGTGATCCACTACCTACACCACTGCGTACTCTCCACTCTGTAACAGCCACTCTGTGATCCATGACTACTACAATCACTGCGTACTCCACTCTGTACAGCCACTCTGTGATCACGACCTACAATCACGGGCGTACTCCAGCTCTGTACAGCCACTCTGTGATCCACTACCTACAATCACTGCGTACTCCACTCTGGGGTACAGCCACTCTGTGATCCACTACCTACATCACTGCGTAACCACTCTTACAGCCACGCTGTGATCCCCTACCAGCGTAACCCACTCTGTACAGCCACTCTGTGATCCTACCTAAAAAACAACCACTGCGTACTCCACTCTGTAAGCCACTCTGTGATCCACTACCTACAATCACTGCGTACCCTGTACCAACTCGTTCACTACCTACATCCCCACTCTGTACAGGCCACTCTGGGATCCACTACCTACAATCACTGCGTAACTCCACTCTGTACAGCCACTCTGTGACCCACTACCTACCATCACTGGCGTACTCCCCTCTGTTCCCCACTCTGTGATCCCTCCTACAATCACTGCGTACTCCATCTGTAAAACGCCATCTGTTGATTCCACTACCTACGTCACTGCGTACTCCCTCGCTGTTACGCCACTCTGTGATCCCCACCTACAATCACTGCGTCCTCCACTCTGTACAGCACTCTGTGATCCACTTCCTACATCACTGCGTACTCCCCTCGTACGCCACTCTGCTCTGTGTCCCACTACCTACCACCATCCACTGCGTACTCCACTCTGTACATCCACTCTGTGATCCACTCCTATAATCCCTGCGTACTCCATCTCTGTACACCACTCTGTGATCCACTCCCTACAATCCTTGCGTACCTCCACTCTGTACCGCCACTCTGTGAACCACTACCCCTACAACCACTGCGTACTCCACTCTGTACAGCGGCACTCTGTGATCCACTACCTACAACCACTCTGCGACTCCCACTCTGTTACAGCCACCTCTGTTGATCCCTACCTACAATCACTGCGTACTCCACTCTTTCAGCCACTCTGTGATCCACTACCTACAATCACTGCGACTCACTCTGTACAGGCACACTCTGTGATCCACTACCTACAATCACTGCGTACTCCACTCTGTACAGCCACTCTGTGATCCACTACCTACAATCACTACTCACTACTGCGTACTCCACTCCTGTACAGCCACTTCAGTGATCCACTACCTACAGACCACTGCGTCCTCCACTCTGTACACCACTCCTCGTGCTCCCTACCTACAATCACTCTGCGTACTCCACTCTGTACCCACTCTGTGATGCACTACCAACATCACCTTTCGTACTCCACTCTGTACAGCCACTCTGTGATCCTCCCTACAACCACTGCATACTTCCACTCTGTACAGCCACTCTGTGATCGCACTCCCTAAAAATCACTGCGTACTCTCCACTCTGTACAGACCCTCTGTGATCCACTTCCTACAAATCACTGCGTACTCCACTCTTGTACAAGCCACTCTGTGATCCACACCTACAAACCACTGCGTACTCCACCTGTACAGCCACTCTGTGATCCCTACCCTACAATCACTGCGTACTCCAAGCTGTACAGCCACTCTGTGATCCACTACCTACAACCACTGCGTACTCCACTCTGTACAGTCCCCCCACTTCTTGTGATCCACTACCTACAACCACTCTGCGTACTCCACTCTTCAAGCCATCTGTGATCCACTACCTACAATCACTGCGTACTCCACTCTGTACAGCCACTCTGTGATCCACTACCTACAACCACTGCGTACTCCACTCTGTACAGCCACTCTGTGATCCACTACTTCATCACTGCGTACTCCACTCTTGTACGCCACTCTGTGATCCCAACTTTTGACAAAACCTACAACACACTAACTGGTACTCACCCACTCTGTACAGCCACTCTGTGGATCCACTAGCCCCTACAAACCACGCGTCTCTCCACTCTGTACAGGCCACTCTGTGATCCACTACCTACAACCCACTCGTAACTCCACTCTGTACGCCACTCCTGTGGATCCACTAACCTAACAATCACTGCGTACTCCACTCATGTAACAGCCCACTCTGTGATTCCACTACCTACAGCCACTGCGTACTCCACTTCTGTACAGCCACTCTGTGATCCACGACCTACAACACTACCACTTGCTACTCCACTCTGTACAGCCACTCTGTGATCCACTACCTACAATCACTGCGTACTCCACTCTGTACAGCCACTCTGTGATCCACTACCTACAATCACTGCGTACTCCACTCTGTACAGCCACTCTGTGATCCACTAACCTACCCACTCTGCGTACTCCACTTGTACACCCCCTCTGTGATCCCTACCTACAATCACTCTGCGTACGTCCCACTCTGTACGCCACTCTTGTGATTCACTACCTACAATCACTTTGCTTACTCCACTCTGTACAGCCACTCTGTGATCGCACTACCTACAACCACTGCGTACTACTCCCACTCTGTAGCAGCCCCCTGTGATCCCTACCTACATCACTTGCGTACTCCACTCTGTACAGCCACTTCTGTTATCCACTTCCTATCAATCACTTCTGCGTACTCCACCGTACAGCACTCTGTGACCACTATACCTACAACCACTACTTTCGTACTTCCACTCTGTAGCATCCACTCTGTGATCCACTACCTACAATCACTGCGTACTCCATCGTACCAAAAAGCCCACTCTGTGATCCACTACCTACAATCACTCGTACTCACAACTCTGTACACCACTCTGTGATCCACTAACCTAAACCACTGCGTACTCCACTCTGTACAGCCATCTGTGATCCACTACCTACCATCACTCGTAACGTACCACTCTGTAAAGCCACTCTGTGATCCACTAACCTACAAACCACTGCGGTACTCCACTCTGTACAGCCACTCTGTGATCCACTCCTTCAATCACTGCGTAACTCCCATCTCTGTACAGCCCACTCTGTGATTCCACTACCTACCTCAATCACTGCGTACTCACTCTCTGTACAGCCCCTCTCTGTGATCCACTACCTCCAACCACTGCGTACTCCACTCTGTACAGCCACTCTGTGATCCACTACCTACAACCACTGCGTACTCCACTCTGTACAGCCACTCTGTGATCCACTACCTACAATCACTGCGTACTCCACTCTGTACAGCCACTCTGTGATCCACTACCTACACTACAGCCCTGCGTACCTTACTCCACTTTCTGTAAGCCACCTGTGGATCCACTAACCTACAACCACTAGTGCGTCCTCTCCACTCTGTAGCAGCCACTCGCTGTGATCCACTACCTACAATCACTGCGTACTCTCCACTCTGTACAGGCCAACTCTGTGATCCACTACCTACAATCACTGCGTACTCCACTCTGTACAGCCACTCTGTGATCCACTACCTACAACCACTGCGTACTCCACTCTGTACAGCCACTCTGTGATCCACTACCTACAATCACTGCGTACTCCACTCTGTACAGCCACTCTGTGATCCACTACCTACAACCACTGCGTACTCCACTCTGTACAGCCACTCTGTGATCCACTACCTACAACCACTGCGTACTCCACTCTGTACAGCCACTCTGTGATCCACTACCTACAATCACTGCGTACTCCACTCTGTACAGCCACTCTGTGATCCACTACCTACAATCACTGCGTACTCCACTCTGTACAGCCACTCTGTGATCCACTACCTACAACCACTGCGTACTCCACTCTGTACAGGCCCCTCTGTGAGCCCACCTCAATCACTGCGTACTCCACTCTCTGTACAGACACTCTGTGTTCACTACCTACAATCAACTGCGTCCTCCACTCTCGTACAAGTCCACTCTGTGATCACACTACCTACAACCACTGCGTACCTCCACTCTGTACGCCACTCTGTGATCCACTACCCCTACAATCACTGCGTACTCCACTCGTACCGCACTCTGTTATCCACTTCCTAAATCATCTGCGTACTCACACCTGTACGCCCTCTTTGATCCACTACCTACAACACTTGCGTACTCCACTCTTTAACAGCCACTCCTGTGAATCCACTACCTACAATCACCTGTCGTACTCCACCTCTCTGTACAGTCCACTCTTTGATCCACTACTACCTACAATCACTTGCGTACTCCACTCTGTATCAGCCCAACTCTGTGATCCACTAACCTATTCCCTAACCCTACAAAACCATACTGCGTACTCTCCACTCTGTACAGCCATCTTTGATCCACTACCTACATCCACTCAACTGCGTACTCCACTCTGTACAGCCACTCTGTGATCCACTACCTACAACCACTGCGTACTCCACTCTGTACAGCCACTCTGTGATCCACTACCTTCAATCACTGCGTACTCCACTCTGTCAGGGCCACTCTGTGACCACTACTACAATCACTATCACTGCGTACTCCACTCTGTACAGCCACTCTGTGATCCACTACCTACAACGATGCGTACTCCACTCTGTACAGCCACTCTCTGTTATCCACTACCACACCACTGCTAACTCCACTCTGTACAGCCACTCTGTGACCACTACCTACAATCACTGCGTACTCCACTCGGTACAGCCATCTTTGATCCCCTACCTACACCCTGCGATACTCTCCACTCTGTACAGCCACTCTGTGATCCACTACCTACAACCCCTGCGTACTCCACTCTGTACAGCCACTCTGTGATCCACTACCTACAATCACTGCGTACTCCACTCTGTACATCCACTCTGTGATCCCACTACACCCCTACAACACTGCGTACATCCCTCTCTCTGTACCAGCCACGCTGTGTCCACTACCTACACCACGTACTGCGTACTCCACCGGTCTCCCCTCTGTGATTCCCTAACCTACAATCACTACTGCGTACTTCACCTGTACGGCACTCCTGTGATCCACTTCCTACATCACTTACTGCGTACTCCACTCTGTTACAGCCACTCTGTATCCACTACCTACCAACCCAACTGCGTACTCCACTCTGTACAGCCACTCTGTGATCCACTACCTACAATCACTGCGTACTCCACTCTGTACAGCCACTCTGTGATCCACTACATACAAGCACGATATACTTTTGTCTAGTGGTAGACCGAATCACTCTGAGGACGAAGAGTTGGGGGTCCGATTCCTCCTACGGTCGCTCTTAGCGTTGCAGGTCGTTGTCAACTGCGATGGGAGCTTGTCCTGTTTAGGTAGAGGACCGCTCTCTACCCGCTTACGACGGGTCCCCTTAACACCACGCCCCACCAGGCGTTATCATCACCTTTACAACCACTGCGTACATCACTGTGTGCAACCACTCTGTATTCTAGAACTGCGCGCCCCCAACCTATGCACCCTGTACCCTACCACTTGGCTGCATTGGCTAACCAAGGGATGCCATACCCTCGTTGCGTAGATACACATTCCCCGTCCCGCACTCGTCCCCGTACGTGCCCTCTAGAAACAGAAGGGAGCACCTCCATCACTGTCGCTGTCCTGCTTTAAAACAAAATCACCGCCTCCCCAACAACCCACCGTCAGCACTGTCCCTGAACTGCCCGAACAGCATACACTCCCCTGCCAGCACTTCCATGTACTGCCTCAACAGATTCACTCCACTGCCTAGGCACTGTCCCGTACTGCCTAAACAGATCACCCTGCCAGCACTGTCTCGTACTGCCTAAACAGTACACCCTGCCAGCACTGTCCCGTACTGCCTAAACAGACCAAAATAACAAACCAGTGTGTCCTTTACCCCAGTCACTGTTTCTTTTTGGGCTATGCATACTAGGTACTAGACAGCTCCCTTTACCTTTCCTTGAGCCAAGCCTGACGCTAGCTAGTGCGTCCGAAAGCCATGATTAAGAGCATTCCAATGCAGCTGAGAGTTCTTCAAATAATAAAAAATTGAGATATCATGTAGTAGACTAATATAATATAAAAAATAGCAAATTGAGATATCATGTAGTAGACTAATATGATATAAAATAATAACAAATTGAGATATCATGTAGTAGACTAAAATAATAAAAAATAATAACAAATTGAGATATCATGTAGTAGACTAATACAACATAAAATAATAACAAATTGAGATATCATGTAGACTAATATAATGTAAAAACAAATTGAGATATCATGTAGTAGACTAATATAATATAACAACAATATGACACTTACCCCTCGTTGCGCAGGTTACCATTGCTTATCCAGATGAGGGAGCATGGAAGCGATTCCACTACTCCTTCAAGGCAGCTGGCTATCCTGAGGTAAGTTCAGAGGCTGCAGTTCTATGGCCGAGGCCTATGTATGCTGTTCGTTTTGGGGGTAGGGTAGGGGATGGACATGAGGAATTTGACGGGTTTGGAGGATGGCAACAAGTGGGTCGTGAAGATCAGCACAAGCGCTCACATACACACATGCACACACATACACACACACTCACTTATGCACGCACACACAAAAGGTATGCCAAGGTGCCTTCCACCCACTCCCCTTCCCCAGGTAATCTGTACCAAGGTCAGGGATGGCGACAAGCGTATTGTGAAGATCAAGGAGGGGCTGCCAGCTGGGCGCCATGTGATCATCGTTGACGATCTGGTGCAGTCAGGCGGCACACTGTTGGAGTGCCATGCTGTGTTGGTTGCGGGAGGTGCTACTAGCGGTACGTAATGGGGGGGGGGGGGGGACAGGGGACAAACACCAACACCACAACCCATAGCAACAACTCCACTACAACAAGCCCCCCCCCCACACCCACACACACACAACACACGCACGCACGCAAACAACAACTGTTGGAGTGCCATGCTGTGTTGGTTGCGGGAGGTGCTACTAGCGGTACGTAATGGGGTGGGGGTGGGGGGGGGACAAACACCAACACCACAACCCATAGCAACAACAAGCCCCCTCCCCCCCCCGCCCCACACACACACGCAAACACACAAACAACAACACGTCCACTGCCATAACAACCACAGCAATAACCTCAAGTACCCCTACCAGGCAGTCAGTCAGGTTCTTGGCATCCTCTCATGCCTCTGAACTGTTACACTCCTGGTACAGTAAGAGCAGTACAATGTCACACCTCCACATGTGTGCCGTTCTGGTTCACAGCCGGAGGTGTTCGTGTACCGCCTAGCTGGGTCATAGAGCACTACATGGATCATATGCTGCGGTACATGTACTCCATGTGCCAGGTCACAGCTCATGGTCCTGCTCTGTGCCAGCACATAACATTTAGTCCCATGCCACCAACATATATATCTGCATAAAGGAGCACTACGTGTACTGTGTGCTGCGGTATGCGGGCTGTAACCTCTATGTGCTATACCTACAACCAAACCGACCCATGCACCTTCTTTTCTATTTGTAACTGCATCTCTACAACACTGCCGTGGAGATTTAACATAATTTTAATAGCTAAATTAGTTTCTTTTAAAGACATTAAATGTGATGCTTAAAATTAAGAGTCTATGCGGCTATAGCTGGACCTAGACCATTAGGCAGCCACACACAACCACCGATACCACCACCAGCAAAAACAAAAACTCCACTACCTCTAGCACCACCACAACCAGGCAGTCCGCCAGGTTCTGTAGGCACTGGGAAATATTACACCACCAATAACAACAGTAACTACGATAAAAAAAAAGCCGATGGCAAAAACAACAAGTCGTAGGAAGCGACGCACGCGAGGCAGAAAATTTGAAGCTGGAGTTGGCAACAGAATGGAGCGCACCGAAGCCAGTAGGTTACAAGACAGATAGTTGAGACAGTTGGCTTATGTGTCAGGCTTTGTTTGGTTGGTCGGACGAACGGACAACGGGGCGGCCTTGGGGGCTCCCGCCTTTAGCAAGGGGGGTCTCCGCCAAGATACCACCATCACTAGCACCAGTCAGTCAGGTTATGTAGGGACTGGGAGATGAAACACCACCAATAACAACAGTAACAACAACCAACCACCACCACTACCACCACCACCACAATCGATATCAACCATTCCACTACAACAAGCACCACCCCCACCAGGCAGTCAGTCAGGTTCTTGGTATCCTCTCATGCCTCTGAACTGTTACACTCCTGGTACAGTAAGAGCAGTACAATGTCACACCTACACATGTGTGCCGTTCTGGTTCACAGCCGGAGGTGTTTGTGTACTGCCTAGCTGGGTAACAGAGCACTACACTGACCATCTGCTGCGGTACATGTACTCCATGCGCCAGGTGACAACCCATGGTCCTGCTCTGTGCCAGCACATCACATCTAGTCCCATGCAACCAACATATATATCTGCGTTAAGGAGCACTATGTTTATTGCGTGCTGCGGTTCATGGGCTATGACATCCTTGTGCTACACCTAGTACCAGACCGACCCATGCACCTCCTGTTATATTTGTAACTGCATGTTAACAACACCGCCGGGGAGATTCAGCATCATTTTAATAACTAAATCAGTTTCTTTGTAATGTATGAAATGTAATGCCTAAATTAAGAGTCTATACGGCTTGAGCTAGATCTAGACCGCGAGGCAGTCAGTCAGGTTCTGTAGGCACTGGGAGATATAACACCACCAATAATTAGAGTAATAACAAACAAAATCCACCACCACAACCGATAGCAACAATTCCACTACACAACCACCACAACCGATAGAAAGCACCACAACCACCACCACCACAACCAATAGCAACAACTCCACTACAACAAGCACCCCCCCCC
Organism: Chlamydomonas sp. ICE-L; assembly: GCA_013435795.1. Lineage (NCBI taxonomy): Eukaryota > Viridiplantae > Chlorophyta > Chlorophyceae > Chlamydomonadales > Chlamydomonadaceae > Chlamydomonas > Chlamydomonas sp. ICE-L. The sequence continues at coordinate 5,557,941 of JACBWV010000364.1, forward strand.
ACCACAACCACCACCACCACCAGGCAGTCAGTCAGGTTCTTGTCATCCTCTCATGCCTCTGAACTGTTACACTCCTGGTACAGTAAGAGCAGTACAGTGTCACACCTCCACATGTGTGCCGTTCTGGTTCACAGCCGGAGGTGTTCATGTACCGCCTAGCTGGGTCATGGAACACTACACGGACCATGTGCTGCGGTTCATGTACTCCATGCGCCAGGTCACAGCTCATGGTCCTGCTCTGTGCCAGCACATCATAATTAGTCCCATGCAATTAACACAAACATTGAAGCACTACACAGACCATGTTTGTTTGTTACAGTCCAGTGGTTACCCATGTAGGCTAAACAGGCTTGCCCAGCCTTCGAATTAGGAGGGTCTAAAATGAAGAAGCACTGACCATATGTATATATAGGTAGACCTAGATCGCCAGGCAGGCTGCCAGGTACAGTATGTACTGCAAAACATGCCACCAACCCAACGGCAAGACCAGCACAGACAATGTCATAAGCCCAGAACTGACACCACCACCAACTACAACAACCACAATAAGCACGCCACAACACCCACTACAAGCAGGACTACAGCCACAACATCAACCACCACCACCACCGATCCCGCCACCAACAACAACAGCACAAAAATAACTACCTTAACCACCCCCACCAGGCAGTCAGTCAGGTTCTTGGCATCTTCTCGTGCCTCTGAACTGTTACACTCCTGGTACATTAAGAGCATTACAATGTCACACCTCCACATGTGTGCCGTTCTGGTTCACAGCCGGAGGTGTTCGTGTACTGCCTAGCTGGGTCACAGAGCACTACACTGACCATATGCTGCGGTACATGTACTTCATGTGCCAGGTCACAGCTCATGGTCCTGCTCTGTGCCAGCACATCATAATTAGTCCCATGCTACCAACAAAAACATCGAAGCACTACACAGACCATGTGTGTTTGTTTGTTACAGTCCAGGGGGTAGCCAAGAAGGCTAAACAGGCTCGCCCAGCCAGGGTACTACAAAGCGAGCGCGGTGCCGCGCTGCCTTTTTGAGCCCCTCTGCGCGTTTCGCGCAATTTTTCAACCCCCGGTGGGCGCAGCGCACAGTTTTTGCGCTTTTTGCACTAAAAACGCCGACCAGTTCGACGTTTGTGTGGTTCAAGCGCTGACCAATTAGGCAAGAAGTAGTACCCTGTGCCCAGCCTAAGAATTACGAGGGTCGGAAATGTAAAAGCACTGGCCATGTGCTGCCACTGGGCAGGCCACATACACCGACAGCTACTCCTGAACGGCTGTAGTTAGACCTAGATCGCCAAGCAGGCTGCCAGGTTCAGTATGTACTGCAAACAATGCCACACACACAGCAACAAGATCAGACAACGGCATAAGCCCAGAATTGACACCACCACCAACTGCAAAAAACACAGCAACCAGGACTGTAGGCACAACCACCACCAATCCCGCCACAAAGAACAACAAACAATTCCACGACAACAAGCACCACCCCCACCAGGCAGTCAGTCAGGTTCTTGGCATCCTCTCATGCCTCTGAACTGTTACACTCCTGGTACAGTAAGAGCAGTACAATGTCACACTTCCACATGTGTGCCGTTCTGGTTCACAGCCGGAGGTGTTCATGTACCGCCTAGCTGGGTAACAGAGCACTACACGGACCATCTGCTGCGGTACGTGTACTCCATGCGCCAGGTCACAGCTCATGGTCCTGCTCTGTGCCAGCACATCATAATTAGTCCCATACAAGTAACAAAAACATTGGAGCACTACTCAGACCATGTTTGTTTGTTACACTCCAGGGGGTGGCCAAATGTGCTCAAGGGACTTGCCCAACCTTGGAATTGGGAGGGTCGAAAATGAAGAAGCACTGACCATTTGTTGCCACTGGGCAGGCTACGTACACCAACACCTACTCCCGAACGGCTATAGCTAAACCTAGAACGGCAGGCAGACAGGCTGCTAGGTTCAGTATGTGCTGCAAAACATGTCACCAACACAACGACAAGACCAGCACAGACAACGTCATAAGCCCAGAACTGACATCACCACCAACTACAACAACCACAACAAGCAGGACTACAGACACAACCAACTCCACCAATCCCGCAACCAACATCAACAGCATCAACAAGAATTCCACTATCTCAACCGCCATAACCGATCCCGCAACCAGCAACAACAGCATAAACAAGAATTCCAATACCTCAACCACCTCCACCGATCCCGCAACCAGCAACAACAGCATAAACAAGAATTCCAATACCTCAACCACCTCCACCGATCCCGCAACCAGCAACAACAGCATAAACAAGAATTCCAATACCACAACCACCACCATCGATCCCGCAACCAACAACAACAGCAGCAACAGCAAATACACAATTGCACTACAACAAGCACCCCCACCAGGCAGTCAGTCAGGTTCTTGGCATCCTCTCGCGCCTCTGAACTGTTACACTCCTGGTACAGTAAGAGCAGTACAATGTCACACCTCCACATGTGTGCCGTTCTGGTTCACAGCCGGAGGTGTTCGTGTACTGCCTAGCTGGGTCACAGAGCACTACCCGGACCATGTGCTGCGGCACATGTACTCCATGCGCCAGGTCACAGCTCATGGTCCTGCTCTGTGCCAGCACATTACATTTAGTCCCATGTAACTAACAGATACATTGATGCACTACACTGACCGTGTGCTGCGGTACGTGTACTCCATGTGCCAGGTCATCGCCAATGGCCCTGCTCTCTGCTAGCATACCCCTTGCATTACGTACATTCATTTAGCCTGTTGGGCTACTCCTGGACTGTGATGCACCTGAGTTTATGAACATGTAGACACAAGGGCCCCTTCTCTATTCCAGAAGCCACGCCACCTGACTACCACTGGCCAGACTACCAACACCTATGCAGCTACATCTACACCAAAACATACACTCGACACCTGCACCTAAAACTGTAACTGCGAGACACACCACTGACACCAACAACAACAACACGACCACTGCAATAACGTCAAGCCCCCCACCCCCCACCAGGCAGTCAGTCAGGTTCTTGGCATCCTCTCGCGCCTCTGAACTGTTACACTCCTGGTACAGTAAGAGCAGTACAATGTCACACCTCCACATGTGTGCCGTTCTGGTTCACAGCCGGAGGTGTTCGTGTACCGCCTAGCTGGGTCACAGAGCACTACATGGACCATGTGCTGCGGTACATGTACTCCATGCGCCAGGTCACAGCTCATGGTCCTGCTCAGTGCTAGCACATCAAATTCAACTCCGCTCAACACCGTCTTTCTTTCCGGCTTTGAGCAGCAGCTTCTAGGCAGCTGGCTGAGCCCGCCACTAAGCTAGTAAGCCCCTAGGTTTCTTCAGTGCTAGAAAGCTAGTTATGTCATCTGCACTCTCACCTCCAACCATCACCAACCAACTTCACAACATCAACCACTTGTCTTGCAGTGAGCGCATATGTGACCCACGGAGTTTTCCCCAAGCAGTCCCACCACCAACCACCACCAACCAACTTAATTACATCAACCACTTGCCTTGCAGTGAGCGCATATGTGACCCATGGAGTCTTCCCCAAGCAGTCTCATCTAAAGTTCAAGGCTTGCAAAGGAGGTAAGTGCGCAGTTGGTTGGCCCATCACAGCAGACCTAGGCAATGATAACTCTGGAAATGGTCAAAACAACGGCTGTCGACAGAGGTTGGTGAGTAGAATACTTGTAAGGACTGTTGGTATTCCGCCTGGAAATGGTCGAAAAGTGGTTGGGATTACTGCAAATGCGATTAAATCAGAGATGAAAATCAAGTTCAAGGCTTGCAAAGGAGATAAGTGCACAGTTGTGAGCTGAGCCCCCTCCCCCTTCTTGCGGGCATGAGCTCCCAGGGTCACCCTGTTGTCCGTTTGTTTGTTTGTGCGACCGACGTGCGACCGAGACGAAGCCTGACACGTCAGCCATCGGTCTCGTAACTAACTGGCTTCAGTCTGCTCGATTCCGTTGCCATCGCTCTCCACCAATTTTCTGTGTCGCTTGCGACGCTGCATAGGACTTGTTTTTCTGATGACGCCCCACCATTCCGTCGCTGTGCGGCAACGCATGGGTCTGGCTTGGCTTGTCAGAAATGCCCCCCAAACCCTCCTTCGTGCCCCAGGGGGTTTGGGGGGCAGCGCGTCGCACTGGGGTCGCACCAAGTCGCTCAATTTGCGTCGCGTTTAGAAAAACCCAGTGGGTAAATGAACCATGTTCCTATTCCTGCAGCAATGCCATGGTATCTCATTCTCTTCCTCCCCTCCCCCTCCCTTACCCCCCCCCCCCCACACACACACACACACACACTCCACCGCTTTACCCCTACCTCCCCTTTGCCCTTGCCCCATCCCCCTTGTCCCCCAACCCCTCGTACTCCTACCCCTGCTCTTACTGTTCGTCCTGGGTGTGTATTATGGGTAATGCCCTGCGCGTTGATTATCATTTTTGGCGCGTTGGCTCACTAACACCCCCTTTCACGCTCCGTTCCCTTTCGTCCCTCTACCTCTCGTCCTCCTACCCCTGCCCCTCCCACTAACACTCTGTCCCACAACCTATTTCAGCCGGCGCTGCTGAAGGCTTCCGCTACTTCTGGCTCACCGACTCCTGCCCACAAACTGTGGAGGCCGTCAAAGGACGTGCCCCCTTCGAAGTATTGTCCCTTGCGTCGCCCATCGCAGCAGCGCTTCAAATCTAAGAGATATCCATGCCCCAGTGGTTGATATGTGACTCTAGATCACCGACTCCTGTCCACAAACTGTGGAGGCCATCAAAAGACGTGACCCGTTCGAAGTCTTATCCCTTGCATGGCCCATCGCCGCAATTTGAATTCACATCTACAAGAACCCCCTCCCCCTGGCAGCTGATTTGTGAATTTTGATTTAAATTGCCCCCCAGACTTCAGATCTAAAAGACTCCCAGTGTGGCAGTTGACATGTGAGTCTGGATTTGAATTTGAGTTTTGATTTGGATTCGAATGCTGGGCCCTGTTCTGTTCTGGAGGTCTGAGGTCGTGAGTACTTCAGGGTCTTGTCTAATATTTTCGGCTACATGCAGCAGGTTTTAGGCAGCTCGATGAGCTAGCCACTGGTCTCTAACCCTTGCCCTGTTTTCTGCACGAGCACCCCCACATTGTAGTCCCCCACCCCACCACGCACACATAGAACATAGACTGTCCAGTCGCACGTCTTAGTATGCAATTATTGCTAATGGTGCCTTTTGTTTCAGTTTGTTGTCATTAGATGACCACCCTGTTTGTGTGTCCCAGTCCAGGACATGAGAGGGTTGATGCTGCGTATTTGATTTTGTTAGTTAAAACAGTTGGCTTTACTGTATTAGTATTCCTATCCAGGGTTGTAGCAAGATAGGCTCAAGAAGGTTGCAATCAATCAAAAATAGCTATCTCGCATTTACCCTATGTAATTGGTTTGGTTTAATTACATGTTCCTTTAGCTTCCTTGGCATGGCCCCAGCCTTTAAGGCTGCTCGCCGTCTTCAGCAGTAATGTGGTAAGCAATAACATATCAATTTAATTCAATATACCCTACTCCATCACACTCCCGGTTACAGAATGCAATGGTATGGGTGTTGACAGTTAATGACATCCCTATGCCCATCAGGGTAGTCCAAGACGCACGTCCTTGCGTCCCAGGACGCAACATGGGGAGGGCTGTTGCGTCCCAGGACGCAACATTGGCAGGGTCGGTTGCGTCCCGGACGCAGCCTCATAGATTGGTTGCGTCCGGGACGCATGTTTTGGAAGTTGGTTGCGTCTCACTTCATTACCCTGCGTTCTCATGCGTCCCAATGCGCCCCAGTGCGTCTGATGCGTCCGACTCGAGAGTGTCTCAGTGGGTGGTGCAGGACGCAAAGGACTCTCTCAGCCACATAATTTGAATGGACTAGAACCTAAAAATCCCCCACATGTCCCCAGGCCCTGGGTGGATGAGCGGGGTTCAAACAGCACCCTAGTCTACAGAATTTTTTGATGTGATCGATTTATTCTGGTCGATCTCTCCAAAAATATTCGAACCGTCAAAATGCAATCTCGCAGCACGCCCAATGCTCCGACCAAGCAGCGAAGGCTGGATGAATTTTTTTGTTGCCAAGCCCGCTGCTGCTGCTGCTGCTGCTGGGACGCATCAAGCATGGAGAAAAATTGAGACGTAGTGGGCCGCAGTGGGACGCATCAAGCATGGAGAAAAATTGAGACGCAGTGGGACGCATCAAGCGGAATTTTTGGGACGCAACCTTCAAACTTTACTGCGTCCCAGGACGCAACCTACGAAATTGGCTGCGTCCCTGGACGCAACCTACCCATTTGGGTGCGTCCCAGGAAGCAACTCCTGGGGTCCGTTTGGACAACCCTGATGCCCATCCCTATCTAGGCCAGGAGGGGCAGCAAGGCAGACATAACGGGGTTGCAGCCAATCGAAAATAGCTCTCTAGTCTCTACCCTGTGTAATTGGTTACATGGTAGGTTATGTCAGCCTTCAGGAGTCCAGGCTGATCACCGTCTGCAGGCGGAGTAGTGATGGGTAGTATTTAGTATTTATGCAACGTCCCTGATCATACCAGATTTACTATCACAGTATTTCACTATTGAGTTATAGAATTTAATCACTGATTTCAACCAGTAATAGTGAATTTGGATTTACCTGTTTCTTTTGTTGGGGGACAGATCCCTTCACTCCTAGGACACGTTCCATCATACCTCATAGCATATCTGAAGATGCTACTTGGTTTCTGCTGGTAGCCCCAAGAAGATGTTGAATGTGACCAGTACTCGAGGTTTCAGAGCCAGACATCCCAGCAGGTAGAGAAGAGGACTGGACCAGTCAAAGCATGGCGTGTGGTCTCTCTCTCTAACTCATCACCCCTATCTGAGACACGCTTGATATCGCCCAAAAAGCTCGAGCTGCGTATCCAATTTCATGCATCCCTTCTCACTGAATACCACATCTAGGTATTTGAGCTCAGACACCCTCTCCAGAATTCGATCGTTCAGACGAAAGTCATAAGAATGTTCATCATGGACCCATAGAGGTTAAGGTTTAAAACCATGACCTGATATGTGCTCACGTTAACTTTGAGGTCCTTGTCCTTAGCATACACGGCCAATTTGTCCAGCATCTTCTGGATTCCCACTATTGGCTAAACTATAGGCTAAACTATTGGCTAGAAGAGAAAGGTCATCTGCATACATCATATGTGGAATACTGGTGTGTTAATTTAATCCAACCTTTGTGGCCTTCAAGGCTTGCCAATTCGCTCCTCGCCCCTAACTGGCCAGTTGCCGCAATCAACGATGTCGCATAATCCGCCCCCAGTGAAACCCGAAAGCAACGTGAGCATGGCCAAAGACTATCGCCACACTGAGAACGTGGTGGCGGATTCAATCCCTCCCAGCGAGCGAAAGCAATACACCCTCTTCTATTCACCGCCAATGGAGGAGCTCGCGCAGAAGATCGTGGTCGCCGGCGAGGGCAGCATCAAGCTCGGCGACATGCGATGGAAGTGAGTTGCCTTCAGGTAAAAAAATTGTGAAGAAACGAAGCAGTAACTTGGGATAGCCCGAACCTTGTCAAGGACGCATTTCTAGCTTTTCTTGTAACATGCTCACGTCAGAGACCCAGGCCTTACCAGCATGGGCACGTCAGGTTTACTCTGTCACAATGTTCGGTTGAGTTCCAGCTAGATTGCTTGGAGGGTATTTATCTGTCTAAATATCAATACCCAAGTATCCCCCAAGGGATACTCCCAACCCCAAAGCATTGCTAGCTCACTGTGCTCACTTTTCAACCGTTTTACACTCAAAAAAGATGAGGGACCCACTAACAAAACTGTCGACCTCACTTCTCACGCCAGAGAGGGGTGAAGGCTCAGGTGGAGATGGATACACCTGTGGGGAAGGGCACCAGTTTGAGAGGGATGGGGACGGAGTGGGGTGGCCTGATGTGGGGTGGGGTTGGGCGTCCCTCCATCCCTCTAAACTCATCCCTTCACACCCATGTATCCGAGGGATGTGCGTTGGGCAGATTGGGCTGTGGTGGTGGCTTGGCGATGTGCAAACAGCTTCCCTGTCCTGATCATTCAAACCACAGGCAGCTCTCTCAACAAGCACAGGGCATTGCTAGGTCTTAATAATCAGTTCACCACATAGACTCTCAGTCTGTCGCCTCCCTCCCTAACCTCTCACTCACCCACCCAGCCTCCTTTCCACACCCACCTACCTACCTAACATCCTCAACCACTTACCCACCCACCCGCATCGTCCTTCCTACCTTTCCTCCCACTTACCTAAACCCACCCCCGCCCACCTTCCTACCAGGCGCTTTGCAGACGGCTTCCCTGATCTGTTTGTTAAAGACGCCATGAGCATCCGCAACAAGCATTGTGCCTTTCTAGGCTCTTTCCATGACCCCAGCTGCATCTTTGAGCAAATGTCTGTCATATACGCCCTTCCGCGCCTGTTTGTTGGATCCTTCACCCTCGTGCTGCCTTTCTTCCCCACCGGAACTTTGGACAGGGTTGAAACTGAGGGTGACGTGGACACTGCTTACACCCTAGCACGCATCATGTCAAATGTACCTCCTTCAAGGGGGGGTCCAACAAGTCTGGTCATCTTTGACATCCATGCACTGCAGGTGAGGCCTAGACATCACGTGTGCACGAAGCAGTGTGTGTGTGATCTAGCATGTGTAATCTAGTGTGTGATTTATTGTATGCGCTCTAGTGTGTGACATCCATGCACTGCAGGTGAGGCCTAGGTGGGGTATCTCGTGTGGGGAATTAGGTGGGGTATCAGGTGGGGTATTAGGGGTGTGGGGCATTAGGGGTGTGGGGTATTAGGGGTGTGGGGTATGAGGTGGGGTATCTCGTGTGGGGAATTAGATGGGGTATCAGGTGGGGTATATATTAGGGGTGTGGGGCATTAGGGGTGTGGGGTATTAGGGGTGTGGGGTATGAGGTGGGGTATCTCGTGTGGGGAATTAGGTGGGGTATCAGGTGGGGTATTAGGGGTGTGGGGCATTAGGGGTGTGGGGTATTAGGGGTGTGGGGCATGAGGTGGGGTATCTCGTGTGGGGAATTAGGTGGGGTATCAGGTGGGGGTATTAGGGGTGTGGGGCATTAGGGGTGTGGGGTATTAGGGGTGTGGGGCATGAGGTGGGGTATCTCGTGTGGGGAATTAGGTGGGGTATCAGGTGGGGTATTAGGGGTGTGGGGCATTAGGGGTGTGGGGTATTAGGGGTGTGGGGTATTAGGTGGGGTATCAGGTGGGGTATTAGGGGTGTGGGGCATTAGGTGGGGTATCTCGTGTGGGGTATTAGGTGGGGTATCTCGTGTGGGGTATTAGGTGCGGTATCAGGTGGGGTATTAGGTGGGGTATTAGGGGTGTGGGGTATTAGGTGGGGTATCTCGTGTGGGGTATTAGGTGGGGTATCAGGTGGGGTATTAGGTGGGGTATTAGGGGTGTGGGGTATTAGGTGGGGTATCTCGTGTGGGGTATTAGGTGGGGTATTAGGGGTGTGGGGCATGAGGTGGGTATCTCGTGTGGGGTATTAGGTGGGGTATCATTGGGTACATTATGTGGGGTATTAGTGGTGTTGGTATTAGGTGGGGTTCTCGTGTGGGGTATTAGGTGGGGTATTAGGGTTGGGGGGCATGCGGTGGGGTAATCTCGTGTGGGGTATTAGTGGTATCAGGTGGGTATTAGGTGGTATTAGGGGTGGGGGTATTAGCGTGGGGATCTCGTGTGGGGTATTAGGTGGGGTATCAGTGGGGTATTAGGTGGGGTCTTAGGGGGTGGGGGTTATTAGTGGGGTTCTCGTGTGGGGTATTGGTGGGGTATTAGGGTGTGGGGCATGAGGTGGGGTATCTCGGTGTGTATTAGTGGGTTATCAGGTGGGTCTTGTGGGATATTAGGGTGTGGGGTATTAGGGGGGTATCCGTGTGGGGTATTAGGTGGGGTATTTGGTGGGGTATTAGGGGTGTGGGGTATTAGGTAGGGTATTAGGGTGTGGGGTATTAGGTGGGGATACTTGGGTAATAGTTGTGGTATCTCGTGTGGGGTATTAGGGGTGTGGGGCATGATGGGTATCTCGTGTGGGGTATTGTGGAGTATCTCGTGGTGGTATTAGGTGGGGTATCCGTGGTGGTGTATTAGGTGGGTATCAGGTGGGTTTAGCTGTGGTTCCCCCTCGCCGTCATCTTTTGAGCGAACAGCTTGCGTGCTGAAAGGGTAAGATAGCGGAAGGGGGATTAGGGGTGAGTTAGAAGTGGATCGAGAAGGACGGCAGGAAGGCAGCCGGTGGAGGTAAAGAGCTGACGGGAAGGCACTGGACAGCGGATGGATGAGTATTAGTCGCTGGGAAAAATACAGGGGTAAAGAAGCAGGTGTGGGTGGAAAAACTGCGGGTAGGAGGTGGTTGGATGAACGTGTGAGTGCAGAAAGGTGAACTGGGGGAGAGTGTCCGTAGTCCCCGGGGGGGGTGGAGCTTGTGGGGGAATGGAGTAAGGAAGGACGCGCCGAGGGCGTGGAGTTTGGGAAAGTGAAGGGGACGCCCGGGAGTGCTGACTGGGGTGTGGGTAGAAAGGAGCAATGGATTGGGGGAGGAGAGGGTATTCGTTATTGTGTCCTTCCCTGTATTTTTGGTGTGCATGAGGTGTGGTATCTCGTGTGGGGTATTAGGTGTGGTATCTCGTGTGGCTGGTATTAGGTGGGTCCTCGATGTGGGTATTAGGTGGGGTATCTCGTGTGGTGTTTTTAGGGTGTGGGTCATGTGGGCGTGTATCTCGTGGTGGTATTAGGTTGGGTATCAAGGTGGGGTGTGAGTGCAGGGTACTTCAAATGCCAGCGCTTTAGCGCACGTTGAAAACAAAAAAACTGCGCTTGTAGTGGCAAAAAGCGCAAAAACTTGCTTGCAGCGCCACAAGGGGTTGCAAACAATTGCGCTTAAAGCGCAGAGGGCGTCAAAAAGTCAGCGCTCAAAAGCGCAAAAGCGCGCGCTTTGAATTACTCTGATTAGGTGGGGTATTAGGGGGGTGGGGTATTAGGGTGGGGTATTAGGTGGGGTATTAGGGGGGTGGGGTATTAGGTGGGGTATTAGGTGAGGCTTAGGTGGGGTATCTTGTGTGCATGCATCGGTGTGTTTGTGTGTGTGATCTAGTGTGTGTGATGTGGTGTGTGATCTATCATGTGTGATCTAGTGTGTGTGGCTTCAGTGGGGTATCTCGTGTGCATGAATCGGTGTGTTTGTGTGTGTGATCTAGTGTGTGTGATGTGGTGTGTGATCTATCATGTGTGATCTAGTGTGTGTGGCTTAGGTGGGTATCTCGTGTGCATGAATCGGTGTGTTTGTGTGTGTGATCTAGTGTGTGTGATGTGGTGTGTGATCTATCATGTGTGATCTAGTGTGTGTGGCTTATGTGGGGTATCTCGTGTGCATGAATCGGTGTGTTTGTGTGTGATCTAGTGTGTGTGATGTGGTGTGTGATCTATCATGTGTGATCTAGTGTGTGTGGTTTAGGTGGGGTATCTTGTGTGCATGAATCGGTGTGTTTGTGTGTGTGATCTAGTGTGTGTGATGTGGTGTGTGATCTATCATGTGTGATCTAGTGTGTGTGGTTTAGGTGGGGCATCACGTGTGCATGAATCAGTGAGCGTGTGTGATCTATCATTTGTGATCTAGTGTGTGTGGTTTAGGTGGGGCATCACGTGTGCATGAATCAGTGAGCGTGTGTGATCTATCATTTGTGATCTAGTGTGTGTGGTTTAGGTGGGGCATCACGTGTGCATGAATCAGTGAGTGTGTGTGATCTAGCATTTTTGTGATCTAGTGTGTGTGATTTGTTTTATGAGATCTAGAATGTGCGATCTGGTATGTGTGCTCTAGTGTGCATGATGCAGTGTGTGATCTAGCACATGTGACCAATTGTTTTAGATTTGGAATGCTTAACCTAGCATGTATGATCTAGTGCACATGATCTAGAGAGTCGCTGTATGCCAGTATACCATACCCGTCTCAATGCAAGCATAAGGGCTGCCCCCCCCCCCCCCCCCCCCCCCCCCCCCTCCCTCTACCTGACGCCACGAAATAAGGCGTACTATGTATGTATTTATCCTTCTCAAGGGTTTAATACCGTGCCTGCCTGCAGGAGCACTTCTACTTTGGCGATGCTGTTCTGCCCCTCTTTGAGGATCTAGTGTGCATGAAATAGAGATTCTCTGTGAGCCAGTATACCATATCCTCCTCAATCCGAGCATAAGGGATCCCCCCCCCCCCCCCCCCCCCCCTCAACCTTACTCCTTGAAATAAGGCGTGATATTTATGTATTTATCCTTCTCAAGGGTTTAATACCGTGCCTGCCTTCAGGAGCACTTCTACTTTGGTGATGCTGTTCTGCGCCTCTTCGAGGATCTTGTGTGCATGAGATAGAGATTCTCTGTGTGCCAGTATACCATATCCTCCTCAATCCGAGCACAAGGGATGCCCCCCCCCCCCCTCAACCTTACCCCTTGAAATAAGGCGTACTATTTATGCATTTATCCTTCTCAAGGGTTTTATACCTTGCCTGCGTGCAGGAGCACTTCTACTTTGGCGATGCTGTTCTGCGCCTCTTCGAGAATCTAGTGTGCATGCTCTAGAGATTTTCTGTGTACCAGTGTACCATATTCTTCTCAAGGGCTTTTTATCTTCCATGCCTACTATAGAGTTTCTGCTTTGGCGATGCTGTTCTGCCCTTCTTCGAGGATTTAAGTTGCATAATCTAGGCATTCTCTGTGTGTGCCAGTATACCATATCCTTATCAAAGGGTTTAGTACCTTGCCTGCTTACTGTATAGTTTCTACTTTGGGATGGCGATGCTGTTCTGCGCCTCTTCGAGGATCTAGTTTGCATGATCAAGACATTCTGTGTGTGCCAGTATACCATATACTTCTCAAGGTATTTTTTATCTTCTATGCCTACTGTAAAATTTATTTATTTTGTGTGAGCCAGTTTACCATATATATCCTTCTCACGGCGTTTTATAACTTGCCTGTTTGCAGGAGCGTTTCTACTTTGGCGATGCTGTTCTGCCCCTCTTCGAGAGCGGTATCCCACTGCTTCTGGAGCGCTTGAAGACCCTAAACCATGAGAATGTAAGCATAGGGCAGGCATGTGGGTAGCAGATGGGGCTGATGGGGGGGGGCTTGGGGGGGTAAGCAGAGAGAAGCATCCCGCTGCTTCTGGAGCGCTTGGGGACCCTAGACCATGAGCATTGGGCAGGCATGTGGGTAGTTGATGGGGCTGATGGGGAGGGGGGGGGGGGGGGGGCTTGGGGTGGTAAGCAGAGAGAAGCATCCCGCTGCTACTGGAGCGCTTGAAGACCCTAGGCCATGAGAATATTAGCATAGGGCAGGCATGTGGGCAGCAGATGGGGCTGATGGGGGGGGGGGGGGGGGGGCTCGGGGTGGTAAGCAGAGAGAAGCATCCCGCTGCTTCTGGAGCGCTTGGAGACCCTAGACCATGAGCATTGGGCAGGCATGTGGGTAGTTGATGGGGCTGATGGGGAGGGGGGGGGGGGGGGGGGGGGGGGGGGGGCTTTGGGTGGTAAGCAGAGAGAAGCATCCCGCTGCTGCTGCATCGCTTGACGAGGCTAGATTATGATAACGTATGCATTAGATTGGCATGGGGGTAGCAGATAGGGCTGGCGGAAAGCAGGGGGCAGTTATGTTGGTGGTTGATGGGGCTGATTGGGTTGAGATGGCTGATTGGGGTGGTAAGCAGAGAGTAGCATCCCGCTGCTGCTGGATCGCTTGAAGACCCTAGACCATGATAATGTAAACCTAGGGCAGGCATGAGGGTCGCAGATGGGGCTGATAGGGGGGGGGGGGGGGGGGGGGGGGGGCTTTGGGTGGTAAGCTGAGAGAAGCATCCCGCTGCTGCTGGATCGCTTGAAGAGCCTAGACTACAAAAACGGAATCATGGTAAAGGCATGGGTGTAGCAGATGGAGCTGATGGAAAGCAGGGGGCAGGCATGGGGGTGGTTGATAGGTTTGATGGGGGGAAGGGGGGTGCTTGGGGTGGTAAGCAGAGAGTAGCATCCCGCTGCTTCTGGAGCGCTTGACGGCCTTCGACTACGAAAACGGTATCATGGGAAAGGCATGGGTTTAGCAGATGGAGCTGATGGAAAGCAGGGGTCATTTATGGTGGTGGTGGATGGGGCTGATTGGGGTTGATATGGCTGCTTGGGGTGGTAAGCAGCGATTGCATTCCGCTGCTGCTGGAGCGCTTGATGGCCTTCGACTACGAAAACGGAATCATGGGACAGGTATGGGGGTGGTTGATGGGGCTGATGTAAAGCAGGGGGCAGGCATGGGGGTGGTTGATAGGGCTGTGATGGGGGGGGGGGGGGGGGGGGGGGGGGGGGGCTCGGGGTGGTAAGCAGGGGGCAGACATGGGGGTGGTTGATAGGGCTGTGATGGGGGGGGGGGGGGGGGGGGGGGGGGGGCTTGGGGTGGTAAGCAGGGGGCAGGCATGGGGGTGGTTGATGGGGCTGTGATGGGGCGGGTGTGTGTGTGTGGTGGGGGGGGGGGCTTGGGGTGTTAATCAGGGGGCAGGCATGGGGTGGTTGATAGGGCTGTGATGGGGGGGGGGGGGGGGGGGGGGGGGGGGGGGGGGGGTAAGCAGAGAGAAGCATCCCACTGCTACTGGAGCGCTTGACGAGGCTAGATTATGATAACGTATGCATTAGATTGGATTGCATTTGATGACCTTCGAGAGAGAATGTAAGCATAGGGCAAGCATGGGGGTAGCAGATGGGGCTTATGGAAAGCAGGGGGCAGTTATGTTGGAGGTTGATGGGGCTGATAGGGGTTGAAATGGCTGATTGGGGTGGTAAGCAGAGATTAGCATTCCGCTGCTGCTGGATCGCTTGAAGAGCCTAGACTAAGAAAACGGAATCATGGGAAAGGCATGGGTGTAGCAGATGGAGCTGATGGAAAGCAGGGGGCAGTTATGTTGATGGTGGATGGGGCTGTTTGGGGGTAAGATGACTTATTGGGGTGGTAAGCAGAGAGTAGCATCCCGCTGCTTCTGGAGCGCTTGATGACCTTTGGCTATGAGAATGTAAGCATAGGGCAAGCATGGGCGTAGCAGATGGGGCTGGTGGGGAAGGGGGCTTGGGGTGGTAAGCAGAGAGTAGCATTCCGCTGCTGCTGGAGCGCTTGAAGACCTTAGACTATGAGAATGTAAGCATAGGGCAAGCATAGGCGTAGCAGATGGGGCTGATGGGGAGGGGGGGGGGGGGGCTTGGGGTGGTAAGCAGAGAGACGCATCATGATGCTGCTGGAGCGCTTGAAGACCTTCGGCTATGAGAATGTAAGCATAGGGCAGTCATTGGGGTAGCAGATGGGGCTGATGGTGTGTGGGTGTGGGTGTGTTTGTGTGTTTGTGTGGGTGGGTGGGTGGGGCTTGGAGTAGTAAGCAGAGAGTAGCATCCCGCTGCTTCTGGAGCGCTTGAAGAGCCTAGACTACGAAAACGGGATCGTGGGACAGGTATGGGGGTAGTAGATGGGGCTGATGGAAAGCAGGGGGCTGGCATGGGAGTGGTTGATAGGGCTGATGGGTGTGTGTGTGTGTGGGAGGGGGGGAGGCTTGGGGTGGTAAGCAGAGAGTAGCATCCCGCTGCTTCAGGAGCGCTTAAAGACCTTTGTCTAGATAATGTAAGCATAGGGCAGGCATGGGGGTAGCAGATGGGGCTGATGGGGGGGGGGGGGGGGGGGGGGGCTTGGGGTGGTAAGCAGAAAGAAGCCTTCCGGCTGCTGCTGGAGCGCTTGAAGAGCTTCGCCTATGAGAATGTAAGCAATGGGCAGTTGCGGTGGTGGCAGAGAGCTTAGACGATGCGAATGTAAGCATGGGGAGTTGTGGTGGTGGCAGAGAGCTTAGACGATGCGAATGTAAGCGTGGGGAGTTGTGGTAGTGGCAGAGAGCTTAGACGATGCGAATGTAAGCATGGGGAGTTGTGGTAGTGGCAGAGAGCTTAGACGATGCGAATGCAAGCATGGGGAGTTGTGGTGGTGGCAAAGAGCTTAGAGTATGAGAATGTAAGCAGGGGGTACAGACTGAGTGATATTTGGCTGGGGTGTGGGTTCGTTGTATGCCCTGTCGTTGAGGACTTTGGGACTATGTGGACGACTGATCGAGATAACTAACTAATTGACTAACCAACCACAAACTACAACCACCGCGAACTCCACTCTGTACCACTCCTTAATCCACAACCTGCAATCACTTCGTACTCTACTCTGTACAACCACTCCTTAATCCACAACCTGCAATCACTTCGTACTCCACACTGTACAGCCACTCCGTAATCCACAACCTACAACCACCGCGTACTCCACACTGTACAGCCATTCCGTAATCCACTACCTACAACCACTGCGTACTTCACTATGTACAACCACTGCGTACTTCACTCTGTACAACCACTGCGTACTTCACTGTGTACAACCACTGCGTACATCACTCTGTACAACTATGTGTACTTCACTATGTACAACCACCCCGTAATCCACTACCTACAACCACTGCGTACTTCACTCTGTACAACTATGTGTGCTTCACTATGTACAACCACCCCGTAATCCACTACATACAACCACTGCGTACTTCACTATGTACAACCACCCCGTAATCCACTACCTACAACCACTGCGTACTTCACTATGCACAACCACTGCGTACTTCACTCTGTACAACCATTGCGTACTCCACTCTGTACAACCACTCCGTACTCCAGAACTGCGCACCCCCAACCAACGCACCCTATACCCCACCACCTGGCTATCCCGTTTTGACGAATGGCTCAATGGTATAGCTCGTTGAAACAAGAAGGTGCGGGGAGGAAATCCCTGGTCAGGTCGTGAAGCACACTTTTTTTAGCTTTTAAAAGCCATTTAGGGCCATTAATCTGGGGGCTGGGTGTGTGTGTGTGGGGGGGGGGGGTCTTTATAGCCGCAATTTGGGCCAAAACGGGGTCAGAAGTGGGGGGGGGAAATCCCTGGTCTGGTCATGGAGCACATAATTTGTTAACAGCTACATCTTAAATATCCCGTTTTGACGAATGGCTCAATGGTAGAGCTCGTTGAAACAAGAAGGTGCGGGGTTCAAATCCTTACAAGCGCGCTTTAGTGTTCGCGGTCGCTGTCAACCGCCATGGTAGCTTTGTCCGGGTAAAGTAGCAGCCCGTCATCTACCGCCGTAAGACGGACTCCCTTAATACCACGCCCCGCCAGGCGTTATCATTACTTGTTTTCATTACCACCTGGCTGCATTTGCTAACCAAGGGATGCCAAACCCTCGTTGCACAGATCACCCCGCCAGCACTCTCCCATACTGCCTAAACAGATCACCCCACCAGCACTGTCCCGTACTGCCTAAACAGATCAACATAACCAACCAGTGCGTCCTTTACCCTGTCGCTTCTTTGGGGAGGGCTTATTAGCTTATAGGAAGCTGCCTTAACCTTTCCTTGAGCCAAGCCTGAAGCTAGCTAGTGCGCCTGAAAGCCATGATGAAGGGCATTCCAATGCAGCAGAGAGATTGGGACTTGACCCAATGGCTGACTAATGGAGCTGGATAGAAGCTGCTACGTGTAGCCCAACGAAGAAACCCTGTGTCCTAGTACCTGGCCTACTTGGCTAACAAATGGACACTTCCCCCTTGTTGCGCAGGTTGGATCGTGAAGATCAGCACAAACGCACACACACTCACATGCAGGCACTGACCCCTCGTTGTGCAGGTTGGATTGTGAAGATCAGCACACACGCACACACTCTCTAAAACTCACAAACGCACACATGCTCACATGCATTGATAGAATTGAATCGTTCCTCCAATCCAAGCTCCCAAATGTAGGGGCTGAGCTTAGGGGAAAGATTCTGCAACTGTTACTTTATGCTGATGACCTAGCTATAATGGCAGAATCCCCGGCAGATATGCAAGCGATGCTTGACTGCCTGAGAGATTTCTGCGAGGCTACTAAGATGGCTGTGAATATAAAGAAAACTGAGATTGTCGTTTTCAACAAACAATTCTGTGATGAGGCCCGCATGGATCCTGATTACAAATTTGTCTATGATGGAGCACAACTTTCTACAAAGTTATCTTTTATCTACTTGGGATCCCTCTTTGTGGATGGTGACTCAAGCAATCGTGCAAAAGCTGCTTTTTCTAGGATGCTCACTAAGGCCCAAAAGGCACACCACATGCTTCGTAGGCGATGCCATACTATGGAGATATACAATATTGATATTCTCACCCACCTGTTTGATTCTCTTGTACAACCTATCCTGAATTTTGGCTGTGAGTTGTGGGCTCCTTCTATTCTGAACAACACACTTATCTCAAATGACCATGCTTGTGAGAAATGGCATAGAGGTATACTTAAACAAATGTTGGGTGTTTGCCAATCTACTACATCTAATATTATCATGGAAGAGCTGGGTAGAACCCCGTTGTGTTTTGCTTGGCTTAAACAAGCTTTGCGCTTCTGGAACAAGACCATACATAAAGAACCTGAGGATCTCATTAGAATGGCTCTTGAGGAATCTTTTGACTCCAACACTGGCTGGGTTCATGACTTGCGTTGTGCTCTCCACAAGCTAGGATCCAGTAAAAACATCAACATTTTGGAGGCTGTCGATGTCGAAGGTATTATGTCTGAAGTTTTTGAGTCATGGAGGTTTAAGTACCCAAGTGACACCAATGCAGTTAGAGACATCTCTGATGAGAGAAGGGTTGGCTTTAAACGCCTCCGATACCAAAAATGGTTCGCAGCCAACAGCAATGATGAGAATGGCTTGATTCCCTTTACATCCGCCTTACATAAGCAGGATCAGATTCGTTCTATAGCACAGTTTAGAATGGGTTCCCATTGGCTGAACACAGAAAGAATGAGGGTGGTGGATAGAGCACACATCCCTCGCTCAATGAGACACTGTCAAATGTGTGGGTTCCAAAAACCTGAGGATGAAATGCATATGTTTGAGTGCCCTCTTTATAATGATATTCGCCTCCGCTACCAGAATCTGTTTACAGATATTTATAGGCATGTCCATGAGGATACCGACTTAACCGTATGGAATGTGGAATTCTGCGATTCCACATTCAGAACCTTTATGAATGGAAATGGCACTAAGTCTTTTTGGAGCAACCTAGCCGACTATCTTTCTACTTGTAGAAGAGCAAGACAGGAAGCCCTGGACTGCTTAGTGGCACCGTAATTTATTATCCCTTTTTTTTCTTCTTGTGACTTCTCATTTGTTAGCTTCTTACCTCCGCCACTGTAAGTGGTTGAGATCTGGGTCCTGCTCTAAGGGGTTTAATACCTACGCCACCAAAACGGTGGTTGGGAGTTTGGTTTGTTTGTCCTCGACACACCCCTGATGTAATGGGGTTTTTTGCTTTGTGGGTGCTTTTTCTTTTTGTTTAAAGCACAGAGTCTCGTACACCCTCGCGATGTCAAGTAGACTTTAACATGTAATGTAATGTAATGTAATGCAGACACTGCCCTCTTGTTGCGCAGGTTGGATTGTATAGATCGGCATAAACGCACACATACACACAAATCCACACACATTCACATACAGGCATTGACCCCTCGTTGCGCAGGTCACCATTTCGTATCCAGATGTGTATACCCTGTGCCCTAGTAACTGGCTTATTTGGCTAGCAAATGGACACTGACCTCTCGTTGCGCAGGTCGCCATTGCTTATCCAGATGAGGGGGCATGGAAGAGATTCCACCGCTCCTTCAAGGCAGCTGGCTATCCTGAGGTAAGTTTAGAGGCTGCTGTTCTATGGCCGAGGCCTATGTATGCTTTTCGTTTTGGGGGTAGGGTAGGGGATGGACATACATGAGGAAGAGGGATTTGACGGGTTTGTGAGGATGGCAACAACTCACAAACGCACTCTCACTCACATACGCACACGCACACACAAAAGGTATGCCATGATGTCCTCCACCCACTCCCCTTCCCCAGGTAATCTGTACCAAGGTCAGGGATGGCGACAAGCGTATTGTGAAGATCAAGGAAGGGCTGCCAGCTGGGCGCCATGTGATCATTGTTGACGATCTGGTGCAGTCAGGCGGCACACTGTTGGAGTGCCATGCTGTGTTGGTTGCAGGAGGTGCTACTAGCGGTACGTAATGGGGGGGGGGGGGGGGGGGGGGGGGGGGGGGGGACAAACACCAGCACCACAACCCATAGCAACAACTCCACTACAACAAGCCCCCCCCCCCCACACACACACACACACACACACACACACACACACACACACGCACACACACGCACGCACGCACGCACGCAAACAACAACTGTTGGAGTGCCATGCAACGTTGGCTGTGGGAGGTGCTACCAGCGGTACGTAATGGGTGGGGTGGGGTGTGGGGGGGGGGGCTATCAGCAGTACGTAATGGGGGTGGGATCGGCCTATAATAGTGGGAAGGGTTGGGTTGGGGTGGGGTGGGGTGGTCTGGGGTGGGGGGGAGGGGCAATGCAATACCCAGCGATACATTCCAGCAATACATTCCCCCTCCCTGAACATCTGTAGTGTACAACTGTAGTGCCTGATACATTCTACATCTGTAGTGTACAACTGTACTGTCTGATTCATTCTACATCTGTAGCGTACATCTGTAGTGCATGATTCATTCTACATCTGTAGCGTACATCTGTAGTGCCTGATACATTCAACATCTGTAGCATACATCTGTAGTGCCTGATTCATTCTACATCTGTAGCGTACATCTGTAGTGCCTGATACATTCTACATCTGTAGCGTACATCTGTAGTGCCTGATTCATTCTACATCTGTAGCGTACATCTGTAGTGCCTGATACATTCTACATCTGTAGCGTACATCTGTAGTGCCTGATTCATTCTACATCTGTAGCGTACATCTGTAGTGCCTGATTCATTCTACATTTGTAGCGTACATCTGTAGTGCCTGATTCATTCTACATCTGTAGCGTACAACTGTAGTGCCTGATTCATTCTACATCTGTAGTGTACAACTGTAGTGCCTGATTCATTCTACGTCTGTAGCTTACATCTGTAGTGCATGATTCAGACCACCCCCACCAGGCAGTCAGTCAGGTTCTTGGCATCTTCTCGTGCCTCTGAACTGTTACACTCCTGGTACAGTAAGAGCAGTACAATGTCACACCTCCACATGTGTGCCATTCTGCTTCACAGCCGGAGGTGTCCGTGTAGCTGGGTCACAGAGCACTACACAGACCATGTGCTGCGGTACATGTTCTCCATGCGCCAGGTCACAGCTTATGGTCCTGCTCTGTGCCAGCACATCACCTCCGCTCACCACCGTTTTTCTTTCCGGCTTTGAGCAGCAGCTTCTCGGCAGCTAGCTGAACGCGCCACTGAGCTAGTAAGCCCCTAGGTTTCTTCAGTGCTAGAAAGCTAGTTATGTCATCTGCACTCTCACCTCCAACCAACACCAGCCAACTTAACAACATCAACCACTTGCCTTGCAGTGAGCGCATATGTGACCCATGGAGTCTTCCCCAAGCAGTCTCATCTGAAGTTCAAGGCTTGCAAAGGAGGTAATTGCACGGTTTTGTTTCCGATGACGCCCGCCATTCCGTTGCTGCATGGCGACGCATGGGTCTGGCTTAACTAGTCAGAAATGCCCCCTGAAGCCTCCAGGCTGTGTGCTCTGGGGGGGTTGGAGGGCAGCGCGCGCACTGGGCTCCCACCGAATCGCTAAATTTGCGTCGCGTCGCTCGAAACAAACAGTGGATAAGTGAACCATGTTCCTATTCCACCCCCCCCCCCCCCCCCCGCCACCCCCCCCCACCCCCCCCCCCCCCCCCCCCCCCCCCCCCCCCCCCCCCCCCCACCCCCCCCCCCGTGTGATAAGTTGAACCATGGTTCCTATTCCTTCAGCAATAAAACCCAACCCAACCCAAACCACCCCCCACCACCCCACCCCCCAACACGCACCAAACCCCCAAACACCCAACCCCATCCCTAGTTCCCCATTGTTTGCCCTTGACCATCCTCCTCCGTCTACCATAACCCTCGTCCTCTACCCCAATCACCTCCTAACCCACCCCCACCACCCAATTCCTTTGACCTTGCCCCATCCCCTCGTCCCCCAACGCCTGCCTCCCAACCTACCCTCATCCACTGTACCCCTCCACATCCTCCCCTTAACCCCCCCCCCCCCCTTTTCTTTTCCCATCCCTTCCCTTTCGGCCCCCTACCCATCGTTCCTCCTACCCCTACCCATGGTCCTTACCCCTCCCCTTCCCTACCTTAACCGTCACCCCCCTTCCCTTTACCCCTCCCTTCCCTTCTATCCCCCTACCCCTACCCTTACACCCCTCCCACTAACACTGTCCCACCACCCATTTCAGCCGGCGCCGCTGAAGGCTTCCGCTACTTCTGGCTCACCGACTCCTGCCCACAAACTGTGGAGGCCGTCAAAGGACGTGCCCCCTTCGAAGTCTTGTCCCTAGCGTCGCCCATCGCCGCAGCGCTTCAATTCTAAGAGATACCCAGTGCCCCAGTGTTTGATATATATGTGACTCTGGATCACCGACTCTTGCCGACAAACTGTGCAGGCCATCAAAGGACGTGCCCCGTTTGAAGTCTCATCCCTTGCATCCCCCTGTTGTCCCCCGCCCCACCCCACCCCCCTGTTGTCCCCCACCCAAATACCCCACCCCCACCCCCACCCTGTTGTCTTCACGAACCTAGAGAACATAGATTGTTCAGTCGCACGACTGAGTGTGCTTGAACTAGAACTTGGTTACATAGCTCCAGCCAGCAATTTGGCTGCTCGCCGTCTTCAGCAGTACAAAATACAGCAGTTTGCTACTTTTTGCTAATAGTGCATTTTTGTTTAAGTTTGTTGACATTAGATGACTAACCCGTTAGTGTGTCCCAGTCCAGGACAAGAGAGGGTTGATGCTGCGTACTTTATTTTGTTAATTAAAATAGTTGGGTTTACTCCGGCTTTACTTAACTGTATTAGTATTCCTATCCAGGGGTGTAGCAAGATAGTCTCAAGAAGGTTGCAATCAATCAAAAATATCTCGTCTTTGCCCTGTGTACGGTAATTGGTTTGGTTTGATTACATGTTCCTCTAGCCTTCTTTAACATGCTCCAGCCGTTAAGGCTGCTCGCCCTCTTCAGCAGTTAACTTGAACTTGGTAAGCAGTAACAATTAATTCACCATGTCACACTCCTGAGTATGAATACAATGACATGGGTGTAGACAGTAACGACATGCCTATGTTACCAAGTTCAACTGTCGAGTGTCGCCCAGTTCTCCGTTTGACTACCGAAACCAGCGAGCAGCCAAATTGCTGGCTGAGGCTATGTTACCAAGCTGAAGTGTCGACCGGTTCACTGTGTGATTACAAAATGTATTCAGGAGTGTGGTGAAGTACCGTAGTGCTTAAATTCCACATCCTTAAGGCCCGCTGGGGTAGATTGTGGAAGCGTAAACTTGCATACCGTTAGAAACTGCCCTATATTAACAGCACCCACCCGCCCACAACCCCTCTATGCCCCATTTGCCACACCTGTGAGGACGAAGCAGGCCACATCCTGGCGGGCTGCTCACACCGGACTTTCAAGGGGCTCTATACCAAGACATGACGCCGCAGTCTCACTCATTCACAAGGCCATCTGCAGGGAGGGCTGGGCTCACGCAGAATAATTATGGACGTTGGCACGGAAGAGGACCTCCCCAGGGATACACGCCCAGGTGGAACACTAGGCAAACGTCTCCCCGCCTGGCTACGCCCTTCCTCTATTACTCAAGAGGACTGGAAGAGAATGAGACCTGACCTTGCCATCCTACCTGACATAGACTCTCCTACCTGCCTAACTGATAAATACATTTGGCTCCTTGAGCTTGGTTACTGCTCTGATACCAACTATGCTACCAAGTTTATCACTAAACATGCCCAGCGTGTTATCCTAGTGTATGGCCTCCAATCGGCTGGATATCTTGTTCACTACGTAGTTATCACAATTGGAACAACGGGTACTATCCCAACCTCTTTTTTGACTTCTATGGCTACGCTTGGACTTGACAAATTGTGTGCCCTTAAACTGGGGGACAAAGTCCACTCCCACTATATTTCTAGCTTTCGAAGTATTTTACAGTGCAGACGTTTTATAGAAGCACACCCCGGGTCGATACCCGGGGACTAGCACACAGACCGTGCCCCCCCCTCATTTTTTAGTCTTGCCAGTTACTTTGTGTTGGTGCTCCCAAACCGGGGTGAAAAAACCCCGTAGTACGTTGCACTGGCATAATGTGGCCAACGGTGCTTGCATCGGCGGCGATTCTTCTCAATGTGGTGGTCCTACGGTGACTATAGCTAGCTCCGGCTTAAGCTGTGGTGTCCTTAACATCACATCCTGTGAGTAACTGTATTACACGGATGTAACAATTTCAATTTCAATTGAAGTAGTGCTTTACTGATCAACGAATGGCTCAACGGCCGAGCTCCTTGAACGACGAAAGTGCCGGCCCCCAACCAGGCGTTATCATTACTTTAGTGCTTATACTATCAATTTTTAGTCTGCCTACAGATGATGAGTAGCCTGAAGGATGATATACCAAGAGACCAAACCCAACTAATTATAAACCACCATGTGGTGATATACCATGAGATCAAATCCAACTAATTTTAAACCACCATGAGGTGTGCCACTTCTCTGTCTGTCCCTTGGTCGGTTAAAGCAACAGCAGGACAATAGAGAATCATTTCTACGAATAACCACGAAACTCAAATATACCCATATATTAATGTATATATACCGACTCACGAGGGGGAAGACCTGGACAAGTCTCTAAACTGTATAATCCGCTTAGTGTGCTCCCTGGTTCCCCATGCCCAGTGCAAGGGTGGCCCTGGAATTGGAAGACAGTGAGCAGCCCAGGGTTGGCTTAAAAACCACGTAACGATTCAAATTCAAATTCAAGAGGAGCAAAATGGTCACAGCTAAGACCACGCTGACCTGACTGAACATTAATGGTAGTACGAACATGACTGCATATTACTGTCCCGTTGCTAATGAAACCCTCCTGGTAATCCAGCGTAGATCTTGAATGATCGAGGTTGGGCAAGTCCCTGTAGTGTGTGTGTGTGTGTGTGAGTGTGTGTGTGTGTGTGTGTGTGTGTGGGGGGGGGGGGGGCGCAATGTGGGTGTTGGTGTTAATGTTAGTGTGCGGCACCAGGGGTGGCGGCATGATCGATCGGGGTTGGGTAAGTCCCTGTAGCCTAGTGGGCTCCAGGGCCGTTCAGGACGCTGCGTCGCAGACGCAACGTCGAAGAGTCTGTTGCATCATGAGACCCAACGTGGGGCGGGTCCGTTGCGTTGCAGACACAGCTTCAGTGGGTTGGTTGCGTCGCCTAGTCGGCTACCCTGGACAGTAACACATATAGATTGTCAAGTTGCTAATACCCCACCGTTTCCCCAAACCTCCTTCCTAGGTTCCCAACCTACTTGATTTCATTCTGCACTCAGGAGTATGGTGCAGAAGTGGTTATAATACCCATCCGCTGCTAAGTTAAGCTACCTACACACATCGAGCCACTCAGCTACACAGTCACACTGAGCTGCTCAGCTACTTAGCTACACTGAGCTACTTGGCAACTCTGACACACATAGCTACTAAGCTAGTCAGCCATGCAGACAATGGCTGCACACCAAGTTGCTCATCTACTCAGCAACACTGAAATACTTCTCTACTCAGCTACACTGAGCTGCTGAGCTACTCAGCCAATCGAGCTGCTGAGCAACTCTTGACACACTGAGTTACTTAGCTAGTCAACCATGCAGACAAAGGCTGCACACCGAGTTGCTTAGCTACCCAGCAACACTGAAATACTTAGCTACTCAGCTACACTTAGCTGCTGAGTTACTCAGCCAAACCAAGCTGATGAGCAACTCTTGAAACATATAGCTTCTTAGCTAGTCAGCCATGCAGACAATGGCTGCACACCGAGTTGCTTAGCTACGCAGCAACACTGAGCAACTTAGCTTCACTGTCACATAGCTACTTCTCTAGACAGACATACAGATCTACTGAGCTACTCAAACACACTGAGCTACTCAGCCGTACTAAGCTACGTAGCTACTCAGCCACACTGAGCTGCTCAGGTACCCAGCCGCACTGATCTACTCAGCCATACTGAGCTACTTAGCTACTCTGTCACACAGCAACTTATCTAGTCAGTCATACAGATCTACTGAGATACTCAGCCACACTAAGCTACTCAGCCGTACTGAGCTATGTAGCTACTCAGCCACACTGAGCTACTCAGGTACTCAGCCACACTGAGCTACTCAGCCATACTGAGCTACTTAGCTACTCTGTCACACAGAAACTTATCTAGTCAGTCATACAGATCTACTGAGATACTTAGCCACACTAAGCTACTCAGCCGTACTGAGCTATGTAGCTACTCAGCCACACTGAGCTACTCAGGTACTCAGCCACACTGAGCTACTTAGCCGTACTGAGCTACTTAGCTACTCTGTCACATAGCTACTTATCTAGTCAGTCATACAGATCTACTGAGTTACTCAGCCACACTGAGCCACTCAGCTACAGCACGCCATCCTCACAGGCTTCCCAGCTGTTCTACCACCAGCCGCTTCACTCCGTCCAGCTGGACAGCTAGGGCCTCACATTCACTGGTCCCAAGCCGCCTGGCCTCCATGGCAAATTTGCTGGTCTGAGGGTCAGGAAGGGGGGACTTGGTGCTGTATGTAGACTGTATGTAAGATGATTTGGATGTGGATGTGACCATGTCCGACCTACACCATCTTATGCCACTTCTGTCCAGGGATGCATGTGCGTTGGCGGGCAATGGCACTCGGTGCGTTCTGGTATTGGTCTGAGGGGGAGGCAGGGGGGTCTTGGCTACTCAAGCTACTCAGCCGAACTGAGTTACTGAGCTACTCAGCCACACTGAGCTACTCAGCTACAGCATGCCATCCTCACAGGCTTCCGAGCTGTTCTACCACCAGCCTCTTTACCCCGTCTAGCTGGACAGCTAGGGCCTCACATTCACTGGTCCCAAGCCGCCTGGCCTCCATGGCAAACCTGTCACAAGCCTCGGCCAGGTTCCCAGCCTCCCGTTGGGCCGAGGAGACAGCTGAAACAAAGTACATGCTGTCACCCCCGAAGGCCCCCCTGTTGCCCCCCATGGGAGCGGCGGGGCCGTCGGACGTGTTGGAAGAGGCCAAGCCTGGGAGGACCAGGGCGGAGGAGAGCTCGTGTTGCGCGATGCGGCAGTGTTGGAGCAGGGAGCGTAGTAGGTGGGTCTTGATGCGCACACTCGACAGCTCAGACTCAGGGACACCAGGGGCACGCCTGCGGGTGGTGGAGGGGTGTGTGTTAGTGTGCGTGGGGGCGGGATGTGTGTGTGTGTGTGAGGAGGGGTGGGATGTGTGTGTGTATTTGTGTGCGTGAGGGCGGAATGTTAATGTGTGTTTGTGTATGGGGGGATATGTGTCCTGCAATTTATACGATCCTTGCCTGGCAAGCAGCAAGTTGCACACGCTGCGTGCTGACATTTTAGTGATGGGGTTATCGGTACTCCATGACATTCGATAAAAAAACAGTACGCCAAGTTGGCATTAATTAAGGAAGCTGTCCAAAGGGGGTCGTCAGAAAAAAGTCCTCGGAAAGGGTTCTCAGAAAGCATCATACACTGCAACATATTCGATCAAGCATCCGCACCTGGCAAGCAGCAAGTCGTACTTGCGGCGTACTGCTTTTTGGGGTCGGGTGGATATCCTTGAATGGGCTTTGTGGGCCTGACATATCAGTTTGTTTATATATTTATCCTTACATGGCATTAAGGAAGCTGTCCAAAGGGGGTCCCCAGAAAGCACCATGCACTGCAACATTTTCCTTAGCACCTTACCTGGCAAGCAGCAAGTTAAGCACGGTGCAAACTACAATTTTAGTGATGGGGTTCCCTGTACTATAAATAAAATAAAGGTGGCACTCCAAGTTGGCGGGAATTAAGGAAGCTGTCCAAAGGGGATCCCCGGAAAGCATCACAACTGCAACATATTCAATCAAGCATCCGCACCTGGCAAGCAGCAAGTCGTACTCGCGGCGTACTGCTTTTTGGGGTGGGGTGGATATCCATGAAAGGGCTGTGTGGGCCTTACATATCTGTTTGTTTATTCATCGATATTCATATTCAAACAAGCATCCGCACCTGGCAAGCAGCAAGTCGTACTCGCGGCGTACTGCTTTTTGGGGTGGGGTAGATATCCATGAAAGGGCTTTGTGGGCCTGGCATATCTATTTGTTTATTCATCGATATTCATATTCGAACAAGCATCCGCACCTGGCAAGCAGCAAGTTGTACATGCGACGTACTGCTTTTTGGGGTGGGAGGATATTCTTGCAAGGGCTGTGTGGGCCTGACATATATGTTTGTTTATTCATCGATATTCATATTCGAACAAGCATCCGGACCTGGCAAGCAGCAAGTCGTACACGCGGCGTACTGCCGAGAAGGAGCCCTTGCAAGCACCGTGTAGTGCCCTCACAACGACTGCGTCGGTTTCGGTGGTCTCGGTGCTTGAGGCGGGGACACTCACGGGCCACAAGCCAGCTGACACTTGCTCCAACCGGAAGGTGACGTGTGGCAGGGGAAAGGTCGCTTCATCGGAGTATAGCCGGCAGCCTAGCTGCTCGACAGCTTCTGCTACATGCACTAGTCGCTCAGATGGTCTGCTGTCAGCGCAGGCATCCCACACCTGGGCGGAGGGGAGGGTTTGGGTTGGGTTGGTCTAGGTACGAACTACAAAATACCAAGTGTTTCCAAAACCCAAATCCAAATCATCCACTTAACTGCTATAATGAATGAATGGACAAATGAATGAATGATTGGACAAATGAATGGACAAATGAATGAATGATTGAATGGATGATTGAATGATTGGATGAATGAATGGATGAATGGATGAATGAATGGATGAATGGATGATTGAATGATTGGATGAATGAATGGATGAATGGATGAATGAATGAATGAATGGATGAATGAATGGATGAATGAATGGATGAATGAATGGATGGATGAATGGATGAATGAATGGATGGATGAATGGATGAATGAATGGATGAATGGATGAATGGATGAATGAATGGATGAATGAATGGACGAATGAATGATTGAATGAATGAATGGATGAATGAACGCTGCAGGTGCTCGTGCCAGGGTCTACCGCACAACCGGTCTGCCACTCTCTCCATGTAGTGGGTTTCATCAAAAACTATGTATGGACCAAAACCGGCCAATAGCACCCTATGGACATTAAATTATGGTGCATCCAGGTGCATCATTAAAACAAAAATCCATTTGGCATCAGAAACTGGGTCGGCTTCTCATATTTAGGGAACGGCAACTAATATTAGTGTTTGAAAAACTAATATTAACTAATATCATTATAGTGTCGCAATAATATTAGTTTTTCAAATAAATTCGAAATTCTGGTGAGACGGCTCGTCCGACTAATATTATATAACATTATTTTTTCACTAATATTATATAACATAGCCGACCCCTACTCATAATAGGCCAACAAATGGGGATTTTTGATGAAATCCACACCAGTGTTTTTAATTTCAGATTTCTGTAGTCCAGGTTGAGTAGCTACTT
The DNA here is from genome assembly GCA_013435795.1 of Chlamydomonas sp. ICE-L. NCBI lineage: Eukaryota > Viridiplantae > Chlorophyta > Chlorophyceae > Chlamydomonadales > Chlamydomonadaceae > Chlamydomonas > Chlamydomonas sp. ICE-L. Next base: position 5,587,704 of record JACBWV010000364.1, read on the forward strand.
GGGCTACTCAACCCTGATTTCAGGATAGTTGCGTAGCCAAAGCATGGCGGAGCCTGGCGGGGTCGGGGGGCAGCGCGTCCTGATATCGGGGGGTTCGGGGGGTGTAGCATTCTACAGAATGGCGACGGAATGGCGACACGTCGTCAAAAAATGAAACACTGAAATCCACTACAGTGCCCTAGCATAGTTGCATCCCCTTCCAAACATATTGCCATAACAAAAAATCACATGTTAGGGAAGTAAGGGTGAGATGGAGATGTAGATGACATGGGTGAGGTGTGGGTAGGGAAGTAAGGGGGAGATGGAGATGGAGATGACATGGGTGAGGTATGGGTAGGGAAGTAAGGGGGGGATGGAGATGACATGGGTGAGGTGTAGATATGCAAAGCCTAAAACAGCATGTAACAACCTGGAAGCGAGTTCTATGCAGCGCCGCATGCGACGCTAAAAAATGGATGAGTGCTTGCAGCTTTCTGGTTGCAGCTTGCTTGTTGCAGCTTTCTGGTTGCAGTTTTCTGGTTGCAGCTTTCTGGTTGCAGGTTGCTTGTTGCAGCCTACCCCTGCAAGCTCTTATAACTAAGAGCTCTATGCAAAGAATGGCAGGAAGCTGAAAGCAAAGAATGGCAGCAACCAGCAAAGAATGGCTGAGTGCAGCAAAGAATGGCTGAGTGCTTGCAACTTCTTGGTTGCAGCTTGCAGGTTGCTTGTTGCAGCTAACCCCTGCAAGCTCTGATGACAGATCTTCAAGTGCTTGTTGATATAGCCCCTCGTGCCGTCCAGAGATCTAGATTATTTGAGGTTGGACTATCCCTGTCTGTCTGTCTGTCTGGGTCCCCTGTCCACCCCCACCACCAACAGTGCCTCATCCCCACCCCCACCACCAACAGTGCCCCATCCCCACCCCCACCACCAACAGTGCCCCAACCCCACCAACATCCATCCATCCATTTGAGGTCCTTTGAGCCTTATTGGCTACCCCTGGACTGTTACAACACACAACATGCACACAGCACACACGCATACACTGAAATATACACATACACGCACACAGCACACACACATACACTGAAAGCTACACATACACGCGCACACAAACTCACTTGGATGAGATGGTGGTCCCACAGCTGAGCAATGAGGGAGGGCTCTACCACCGAGCCTGAGAAATTGACGAGCAGCAAGCACATATCCCAAACCTGTAGTGTGGCGTTGTTGGTATTGGTGGTGGTGGGGTGTGGTTGTTGGTATTGGTGGTCGTGGCGTTAGTGGGGTGTTAGTGGGGTAGTGGGGTGCTAGTGGTGGTGGTGGTGTATTGGGGTTGACGAGCAGCAAGCACATGTCCCAAACCTGTGGTGTGGCGTTGCTGGTATTGGTGGTGGTGGGGTGTGGTTGTTGGTATTGGTGATGGTGGTGTTAGTGGGGTCTTAGTGGGGTCTTAGTGGGGTATTGGGGTGCTAGTGGTAGTGGTGGTGTATTGGGGTTGACGAGCAGCAAGAACATGTCCCAAACCTGTGGTGTGGTGTTGTTGGTATTGGTGGTGGTGGGGTGTGGTTGTTGGTATTGGTGATGGTGGTGTTAGTGGGGTCTTAGTGGGGTATTGGGGTGCTAGTGGTAGTGGTGGTGTATTGGGGTTGACGAGCAGCAAGAACATGTCCCAAACCTGTGGTGTGGTGTTGGTGGTATTGGTGGTGGTGGGGTGTGGTTGTTGGTATTGGTGATGGTGGTGTTAGTGGGGTCTTAGTGGGGTATTGGGGTGCTAGTGGTAGTGGAGGGGTATTGGGATTGACGAGCAGCAAGCACATGTCCCAAACCTGTGGTGTGGCGTTGGTGGTAGTGGTGGTGGAGGTAGTGGTTGTTGGTGGGGTATTGGGGTCGGCGACCAGCAAGCACATGCCCCAAACCTGTGGTACGGCGTTGGTGGTAGTGGTGGTGGGGTGTGGTTGGTGGTAGTGGTGGTGGTGTGGTATTGGGTTTGCTTGAACCTTGTTTGGCCTGAGGGTAACACAAGCAAGCATATGGCCAAAACCTCAGTCATTGTACAGCTCCCTCACTTCCCAGACCCCCCACTTCCACTCCACTCCAATCATAATGCCCCTCGCCCTCCCACCCTGTCCTGCCCCCCCCACCCTGACACCCCTCACATCCCAGACCCCCCACTTCCACTCCACTCCAATCATTATGCCCCTCGCCCTCCCACCCTGCCCCCCTGCCCTGCCCTCCCCACCCTGACACCCCTCACATCCCAGACCCCCCACTTCCACTCCACTCCAATCATAATGCCCCTCGCCCTCCCACCCTGCCCTGCCCCCCCCCACCCTGACACCCCTCACTTCCCAGACCCCCCACTTCCATTCCACTCCAATCAAAATGCCCCTCGCCCTCCCACCCTGCCCCTCGCTCCTCGCCCTCCCACCCTGCCCCTCGCCCTCCCACCCTGCCCAATCATAATTCCCCTCGCCCCCCCACCCTGACACCTCTCACTTTGAGTGGTTGAGCAAAGTTGTTGTAGAGGTCACTCACATCCCAGACCCCCCACTTACAATCCACTCCAATCATAATGCCACTCTCCCTCCCACCCTACCCCTCCCACCCTGACCACCACGACGCCTCTCACTTGGAGTGGTTCAGCAAAATCATTGTACAGCTGGCTCGCGTCTCAGACCCCGAACTTACACTCCACTAAATCATAATGCCCCGCACCCTCCCACCCTGACCCCCCTCACCAGAGGTTGAGCAAAGTCGTTGTACAGCTCACTCACATTTCCACCTGACCCCCCCACCCCACACCATGACCCCTCCTTCCCACCCACCACCCCCTGCCCCTAGCAGCCTGACGCCTCTCACCCTCATCACTCCCACCATGATACCCCTGCCCCTCCCACCCTGACCTTGAGCGGTTGAGCAAAGTCGTTGTACAGCTCGCTAACGTCCCGCAAGGGGCCCTGTTGGAGCTCGCTGGCAAGTCGGGCCAGCTCTGATGCCTCCATGAGCAACTTGGGTGACTTGCTGTGAGCGATAATGCGGTCGTGGATGTCGCGTTGGAATGTCATGAGCTTGAGATCATTCTCGGTCTTCTCGATGACGGCAGCATCACCAACGCTCTTGGCCTGAGAGGGTGGGTGTGGTGGTTGGTGGTTGGGTAGTGGAGAGTGTTGGTGATGGGTGTGCCATGGGAGATTGGTGCATAAGCAGGATGGGAGACTTGCTGTGCGAAACAATGCAGTCGTGGACGTCGCGTTGGAAGATCATGCTGAGTCTTATTGATGAGAGCGGCATCACCAACGCTCTTGGCATGAGCGGGTGGGTGTGGTGGTTGGTGCTTGGGTTGCAGCGGGTGTTGGTGATGGGTGTGCCATGGAAGGCTGGTGCATACGCAGGGTGGGAGACTTGCTATGCGCGAAAATGCGGCCGTGGATGTCGCGTTGGACTGTCATGAGCTCGAGATCATTCTCGGTCTTCTCGATGACGGCGGCATCACCAACACTCTTGGCCTGGGAGGGTGGTTGAGTTGTGGAGAGTGTTGGTGATGGGTGTGTCATGGGAGTGCCATGCAAGGCTGGTGCCTGAGCAGGTTGTGATAATTGCTGTGCGCGATAATGCGGTCCTGGACGTTGTGTTGGAAGATCATGCTCAGTCTTATTGATGTAGCCGGTGTTGGTGTGTTGGTAGAGGGTGTTGGTTGGTTGGTTGGGTGCTGGTGTGTTGGTAGAGGTGTTGGTTGGTTGGGTGTTGGTGGGTCGGTAGAGGGTGTTGGTTGGTAGAGGTGTTGGTGTGTTGGTAAAGGGTGTTGGTTGGTTGGGTGTTGGTTTGTTGGTAGAGGGTGTTGGTGTGTTGGTATAGGGTGTTGGTTGGTTGGGTGTTGGTGGGTGATGGTGGTTTGGTAGAGGGTAGTGGTTGGGTGGATTTTGGTGGGTGTTGGTGGTTTGGTAGAGGGTAGTGGTTGGTCGGTTGGTGGTGGGTGTTGGTGGTTTGGTAGAGGGTGGTGGTTGGTCGGTTGGTGGTGGGTGTTGGTGGTTTGGTAGAGGGTGGTGGTTCGTCGGTTGGTGGTGGGTGTTGGTGGTTTGGTAGAGGGTGGTGGTCCATTGGGTGGTTGTGGGTGTGGGAGGGTTGGTAGAGGGTGCTGGGTGGGTGGGTGGGTGGTGGTGAGTATTTAGGGTGATGAATAATCACCTGAAGCACAGCGCCCTGGAAGCACAGCAGGGTGGTTGGGTGGGTGGTGGTGAGCGTTTAGGGTGATGGATAATCACCTGAAGCACAGCGCCCTGGAAGCACAGCAGGGTGGTTGGGTGGTTGGGTGGTGAGCGTTTAGGGTGATGGATAATCACCTGAAGCACAGCGCCCTGGAAGCACAGCAGGGTGGTTGGGTGGGTGGTGGTGAGCGTTTAGGGTGATGGATAATCACCTGAAGCACAGCGCCCTGGAAGCACAGCAGGGTGGTTGGGTGGGTGGTGGTGAGCGTTTAGGGTGATGGATAATCACCTGAAGCACAGCGCCCTGGAAGCTCAGCAGGGTGGTTGGGTGGTTGGGTGGGTGGTGGTGAGCGTTTAGGGTGATGGATAATCACCTGAAGCACAGCGCCCTGGAAGCACAGCACTCGCTGCTCCAAAGTCACGGCCATATCCCCCGGGCCAGACCGGCGCACAGCAAGTGTACAGTGCACCGCACACGCCTCGTTGAAGCGCCCCTTCTGGATGTGGAGCTTGGACAGAAGCTCAGCCAGCTGGAGCTGACGGGGCATGAGCGGGCCGACGGTGGCGGCTGCTGCCGCGGCGTTGGCCATAGCTGGCATGGAAGCCGCCAAGCCACTCTCCTGCAGGAGGTACTGCTCCAGGTGGGGCGCGTGTAGTGCCAGCAGCTCATCGGGCATGCCGGCGTCGACCAGCGCGCCGTACAGGACAAAGTGGAAGTACACGTCCTTGGAGCGGACTGCGGCCTTGAGTAGTGAGGCCTTGAAGGTGTCACGCTCAGTTTTGGACAAGCCCTTCTGGCCTGCGGCGGTGGTGGCGGCTGGGACGGCCCCTGGGAGGGGGAGAGGGAAGAAGGAGTGTGAGGGGTGGGTGGGGGTGGGGTGGGGGGTAGTGAGAGGGGGGGGGAGCTGCTGGGGGGGGGGGGGCCTGGGAGGAGAGAGGGGGAAAGAAGTGTGAGGGGGTGGGGGTGGGGGGGTAGTGCGGCGGTGGTGGCTGCTGGGGGGGGGGGGGGGGGGGGGGGGGGCCCTGGGAGGGGAGGAGGGAAGGAGTGCGGGGGGATGGGGGGCAGTGTGAGGGGGGTAGCACCTGGGGGGGGGCCTGGGAGGGGAGAGGGGGGAAGGAGTGCAAGGGGAAGGATGTAGTGTGTGTGTGTGTGTGTGTGTGTGTGGGGGGGGGGGGGGGGGGTGAGGGAGGTAGAGTGAGGTATTGGTGTGGCAGGTTGGGATGGGGTGGTGAGTGTGTCACGGAGTTCACCAGTGGCAGTGGGTGGGCTGATGAGTGTGACAGGGTGGTGGGGCAGGTTGGGATGGGGTGGTGAGTGTGATATGGTGGTGGGGCAGGTTGGGATGACCTGGATAGCCATAGATGGAGCGCACCATTGGCAGCGGGTGGGCTGATGAGTGTGATAGGGTGGTGGGGCAGGTTGGGATGGGGTGGTGAGTGTGATATGGTGGTGGGGCAGGTTGGGATGACCTGGATAGCCAAAGATGGAGCGCACCATTGGCAGCGGGTGGGCTGATGAGTGTGATAGGGTGGTGGGGCAGGTTGGGATGGGGTGGTGAGTGTGATAGGGTGGTGGGGCAGGTTGGGATGACCTGGATAGCCAAAGATGGAGCGCACCATTGGCAGCGGGTGGGCTGATGAGTGTGATAGGGTGGTGGGGCAGGTTGGGATGACCTGGATGGCCAAAGATGGAGCGCACCATTGGCAGCGGGTGGGCTGATGAGTGTGCGCAGGGTGTAGGTGACATGAATGTAGAACGCCTCTCGTCGTTGGCGTGCCTTGTCGCAGTCTGCACCCATGTCGGGCCGCATGGCAAGGTTGTTGGGGTCTGCTGCCGCCGCGCCAGCTAGGGACACATCCACAATGCCCTCGTAGTGTCGCAGGTAGGCGAGCTGGCTGACGAGGAAGTCCATGTTGCACGAGAGAGGGACCTGTGTGGTGTGTGCAATGCTTCAGGTGGTGGTGGTGGTAGCTGGTGGTGTGGTGTAGTGTGGTGTGTGCAATGCTTCAAGTGGTGGTGGTGGTAGCTGGTGGTGTGGTGTAGTGTGGTGTGTGCAATGCTTCAGGTGATGGTGGTGGTAGCTGGTGGTGTGGTGTAGTGTGGTGTGTGCAATGCTTCAGGTGGTGGTGGTGGTAGCTGGTGGTGTGGTGTAGTGTGGTGTGTGCAATGCTTCAGGTGGTGGTGGTGGTAGCTGGTGGTGTGGTGTGTGCAATGCTTTAGTCAGAGGTGTGAGCTGGCTGACGAGGAAGTCCATGTTGCATGAGAGAGGGACCTGTGCGGTGTGTTCAATGCTTCAGGTGGTGGTGCTAGCTGGCTGTACAATGTGTTCAATGTTCCAGGTGGTGGTGGTGGTAGCTGGCGGTGCGGTGTATGCAATGCTTCAGTTTTTGTTGGTAGCTAGACCCTCTGCCTGTTTCAACTAAAGCTTATTTTGCAGTATTTTAGTTTCAGCCTGCTCCTTTCCTACTGTACTACGCAGGGTGCAAGGGTGAAACTGCCCCAACTACCTTTTCAACACCTACACAGTTTCAGCCTGCTCCTTTCCTACTGTACTACGCAGGGTGCAAGGGTGAAACTGCCTCAACTACCTTTTCAACACCTACACAGTTTCAGCCTGCTCCTTTCCTACTGTACTACGCAGGGTGCAAGGGTGTAAGTGCTCCAACTACCTTTTCAACACCTACACAGTTTCAGCCTGCTCCTTTACTACTGTACTACGCAGGGTGCAAGGGTGAAACTGCTCCAACTACCTTTTCAACACCTACACAGGTTCAGCCTGCTCCTTTTTATATATATATATATCTTTTATATGCCTGGTTCAGCCTGCTCCTTTTAATATATATATCTTTTATATATATATATATATATATATATATATATATATATATATATTAACATGACCTATGTCATGACATCATATATTTACATATGTATGTATGCTTGCGTGTGCGCACCTGCATGAGTTGGGTCACTGCCTCCTTCACCAATGAGTCTCGCTCAGCAGGGGTGGACAGGCCCTCCGCCTGCTTCAATTTTGCTGAGGCCTGCAGGCATGCCATGAGTGCACGATTGTAAGGAAAGAAAGGACATGAACATGAAGCATGACATGGATACACAAGTGTGCTGAGGCCTGCAGGCATGCCATGAGAGCACGATTGTAAGCAAAGAAAGGAATAAAGGAAAGAAAGATAAGGGAGTGAGATGGACAGAAAGAAAAACAAGAAAGTGAGAAAGAGATAATCATAAGTAGATGAGAACAAGTAAAGGAACGGAAGAAAAGGTACTGAGAAAGGTAGAAACTTTAGCGAGAAAAAGAAAGAAAGAAGAGAATTTGAGTTTAAAGACAATGGGAACAAAATACAATTAGTGAGAAAGAAGAAAGAGAGAATCAAAAGTGGACGAGAACGAATGAAGCGACGGAAGAAAAGGAACTGAGAAAGATAGAAACTGAAGCGAGAAAAAGAAAGAAAGAAGAAAAATTGAGTGTAAAGACAGTGGGAACAGAATATGATTAGTGAGTAAGAAACATTAGAGACAAATACGAAAATATATATAGCAAGAAAAGAGCGACAGACAGAACACTTACAAATTAAGGGCGCCTGGAGGCGCGTCCCGAATGAAATGATTCGGATCCTTAATTCAACGTTTTTTAATTAATTTAATTGAATTGTATTTAATATTGTGTTATTTTAATTCGATTTATTACTTTCCATTTAATTTAATTAAGGTGATTTGAATGCATGTAATTGCTTTAAATTGTATCAATTCGAATAGGATTAAATTTGAAGGGCGCCTGGGGGCTTTAAATTAACTGAATTACAATGAATTGATTGATGATTTAGCATTGTTAACTAAAAAGTGACGAAAAGAGAGCTTTTGAAGGGTTGTTGATATCTAAGCAGTATTGAACGTTTCTGTAATGTAATGAAATGCATGAATGTAGATCGACTTTTTTTTTATAATTTGATGCAAGAAAAATAAGGCCAATCAGGTGTCTGGTTGATTTTACGGAATTTGTACAAGGTATGCATGTTTCGGCCCAGCCCAGACGTGATCGGTATATCCCGTCCTCCTGAACGGGTTTTTGGCCAGCGGCAGGTGGCGTGGCTTGCCCCTGCCCCCGCCCCCCGCCCGGTGGCCCCCGACCCTGCCCCCGGCCCCGCCCCCACTCGGTAGCCCCCAGCCCTGCCCCACGCACGGCCCTGAGGTGGGCTCCGTGGGCTAATTCTAGCACAAGTGCCCTACGGGAATGTTTCGTCCATTGTGATGCTTACATGTTTCGCCTCGAATTTTTGACAACAATTCTGCTCCCAAACCTATGTATACGAACATGTTTAAGTGGTTAAAATTTGAAATGTTAGCTTAAAACACCCTGGAATCAAATTGTTAACCGTTAATTGTAGCTTTTTGGCCCAACCTGAGCTCCTTTTCGTGAATTGCGATGCTCCTATGTGCTCTGGTGAGAATTTGTCCGGTATAAATAAGTCTTATAATTCATCAAAAAATATGGAATGTTCAACTTTTTTGATGTTTTTCATGAAACCTGAAAATGTGGTTGGTGACACACGGACGGACGAACGGACGAACTAACGGACATTTTAATGGGGCTAATCCCTCTTCAAAAAATCTGGAGATTTTTTTCATTCGGGTACCATCCAATCACGATCAGCGCACATCTACCTGGTAGAATGTCCTGCCGTCCTCCTTGAAAAACGAGGGACGCTCTGTTGCAGGCTGGAGGCAACCCATCCTCTCACTACCAACACATCTCATCACCACCAACCCAGCCTTTCCCTACCAAGCCAAACCCACATGGTAGAAATTCCTGTCGTCTTCCTATAAGAAGGCAGCTCTGTTTCAAGCTAGAGGCCCCCTCGCCCACTCCTGCGTTGGCCCCCTTACACCAGTGCCCGCAGCTGGGTGGCAGGCTGGATGCCACCCGTCCTCTCACTAGCAACACATCTCATCAACACAAACCCAGCCGTTCCATACCATTTAAACCCACCTGGTAGAACGTCCTGTCGTCCTCCTTGAAGAATGAGGGGCAACTCTGTTGCAAGCTGGAGGCCACCTCGTCCACTCCCGCATTGGCCCCCCTTACGCCAGTGCCCGCAGCCAGGTCTAGCTGGTCGGTGACCAACATGGAGATAAGCTTGGTGGCCATGGCCTCACCCTCATTGTCGCACACTAGGTCACGCAGGGTCTGAGGGACGGGAGGGTGGGGAAGGGTGTGAGGTGTTTGGGCGTGAGGTTGGGGTGTGGTGGGTTGGGGCGGGGGGGGGGAGTTGGGTTGCGAGTAAGGGGTGAGGTACATGGAGATAAGCTTGGTGGCCAAGACCACACCCTCATTATCGCACACTAGGTCACGCAGGGTCTGAGGGACAGGGGGCTGGGAAGGGGTGTGAGGTGGTTGGGTGAGAGGTTGGGGTGTGATGGGTTGGCTTTGGAGGGAATTGGGTTGCGAGTAAGGGGTTAGGTTCATGGAGATTAGCCCCGGCTTGCATCATCCATCCTAGCTGTCAGGCACC